>CM060611.1:23749869-24129869 GCA_030578255.1 Tiaroga cobitis | reverse complement strand
TCTTTGTTCAACCAAATCTGTCAGAGATGATCCAGAACGGTATTTTGGGAAATATAAATGAATGGATTTGAGTGGTGTTTCATATTATTTTATATTGTAAACAACACCCCATTGATTTTTTTTTTTTTATATGATACTGTTTTTATTTTTTTTATGAGCAAATTGAGTATATCTCCAGGTGAGCTGCTGTTCTTGGAGCCGGAGCATGCCATTCTCCAACGACAGAACCGTGTCTTCCTGACACCTTCACATGGTGGCAGCTTCCTTTCTTCCCGCCAGCCAATGGGGACGGACAGCGTCTTCAAGGTCAAAAGTCATGTTTATAGCCTGGAAGGGCAGGACTGCCAGTACAACCTGATGTTTGGTCCGGATCTACGAAAAACTGTAAGCTGACAATTAATTCTACATGTGCTAAAAAAAGAGTTAGTGTTTCTTGCAAAATCAGTGTTAAATGCATACGATAAGCAGTCAGCTTTTCATGAATGGTGTTACCACAGAAAGGAATATTATCCCCTTAAACCCGAAGTGTACCGCCGGCGGTAGTACACAGTAGTTTTGTACTATGTACTGCAATGTGTCAAAAACATCATACAGCTCATGAAACATTCACAGATGATCGTTGAAAGTGGCATATCATTTTTTTTACAGCATATTATTCAATTAAAATGAGCTATTGCGTTGATCATGGAGAAACAATTTTAAAAATGCCCATTAGGGGGTGGCAAGGGCTGAACAAAAAGGCTCTCTTGGTTCCAAATGCTGTAACTTTTGATTACTTTATGCAATCACTTCAAAATTTGATCCAGATGCAGCTCACATTTAGGGGAACTTCACCGAATTTCCCCCTACCGTATTTCCTTCCTGAGTTATTGCATGTCAAACAAGAAAGATACCGTATGCAAAATCATAATAAAAATTATATAATTTTTTTGTCTTTTATCAGCAGTTTATCGGCATGAGAATGTCCTAATGTAATTGATATGTCATAAAAATTTGAAAAGGATCAAACGATACCTACCTTTTGACTTTCCTTGCTATAGTTTTGGAGTTATGAGTCTTTAGTTTTGTTTGTGTCACTCAGGGCTAAAGGGGTTATAGACCATGATTCCCTCTGTCAATTCCAGGTGTTAAAGCTCATCCAGATTATTGCCCAAGCCCGACAGACTGCCAAACGGATATCGGATCATTCTACGGAAATGGCTTCAAACAATTCTTTTCTCTCGTGGTTTGGCGTCGGCTCCTTAGATCATAACAATACCTTTAGTGGAGGAGAGATGGACGATTTGGGAGAGGGTGTGAAGAAAACTCACGAGTTTCTGGACAAAGCCCTGGACTATCTCTGTCAAATATTCAGAGTCAGTCTATTCCTGCTTTTATTTAGGGTGTACGTCAAAAGTTTGGGGTCGGTAAATTTGTAAAAAATATATATATATATATTTAAGATATTTTAAAATGCAATTAATTCCTGTGATGGCAAAGCTGAATTTTCAGCATCATTACTCCAGTCTTCAGTGTCACATGATCCTTCAGAAATCATTCTAATGTGATGATTTGCTGCTCGGCAAACATTTCTTATTAATATTGTGAAGCTTAATATTTTTGTGGAAATTGTTTATTAAAAAACCTTTTTTAAAAGAAGCACATTAATTTGAAATAGAAATCTTCTGTAACATTATAAATGTCTTTACTGTCACTTTTAAATAATATATTGCATCCTTACTGAATAAAGTTATTAATTTCTTTGGGGGGGAAATTCTTAGACCACAAACTTTTGAACGGCGGTGCATGTAGTTAATTACATAAAATGAAAGGTGAATGAGTTGATTTTGGTTCTTATCTTGTACAGTTAAATGCTGGGCAGCTGTCTCAGCTGATTGTCAATGTAGCATCTATAGACAATGAAGGAGCGTCTAAACAACTGCCAGACTGCATCCCGAGTGAGAATGGCCTTGTGTTAACAGATCTGGGCAGGTTGCAGGTGAGTTTGAGAATGGTGAACTTCTTGAACATATTCATTTAACAAATCATAATGATTTTCTACCGGTGTAATTTCCTTTTTTACAGATCATCAATGGTCTTCGCCGATTTGAAATCGAATATCAAGGAGACCCAGAGCTTCAACCTATCAGGAGCTACGAAAATGCATTTTTGGTTCGACTGCTGTTCCAGATCTCAACCTTTTTGAATTCAAGAGTAAGAATATTGCTTTAGCCTGCAATTATGGTCTTGCATTTGCATTTAATTTCAGTCAGATGTGACCATATTGTTTGTCTTGTAGTTGGGAGACCACATGGAAGCGCTGTGTTCTCGTCAGGACCTCCTGGGCAGACTGGGACGACACTACCTGTGCAGTACCTCGGTTGTGGAGCAACGGCGGAAGAGTCCGGTGACGCGGCAGATGAGGGAACGTCCTCAGCGAGTCCGTCTCAGCCTGCGGGTTCTGGCCAGCTATCGCACCCTCCTCGTTCTCCTCCTGCTCTACGTGCTGTTTGCACTACTATCATTCGGTGTTCTCTCCAGCACTGGACTCATTCTCATCGTCAGCTTTCTCTATGAGCTCCTCTTGAATTTCTTTAATGAAAAACTAAAGACTCGGTAGATGGAGGTTCATCGTGCCTTTTTTATTTTTTTAATGTCAATACAAAACTTCAAGCAAAGGTGCATGAAGGTTTTTATATACAATATTTGCACTGAAAGTGTATTGGTACATTTAATGACAAATTGAACCGGGAATGTTGTATCCAATACATGTTTTTTTTTTTTTATGAAATGTGGTTAATCCAGTTTATCAGTCATTGAGTTCATTTATAATGGTGTTTTGCCAATGTGGTTGTCAGAACAATCCAAAGTTTGCATTTAACTTGCTGCATTTCATTAAACAATGTGTCTCATTTATGTACTGACTTTATGTATCTCACTTATGTTTCATTGCTGTAGAAACAGAGATATGTATCAGATCTCCACGTAATTTCACACTGAATGAAGTAATGCAATGCCGTTGTTAAATCTGTTATTTCCCAGCTGTATTGGAGGAAGTAGTGCTGTTACCATAGCAGCCACTTCAAGATTAAACGTTCCAGTCCGAGAGGAGTGTACCGTTTTTGAAACATGTATTAGCAGGAGGAGGAGTATTTGGTAAAACATAAGTTATGACGCAACGTGGCAGTGAAACGTCATCCGCTTGATTAGACGCATGTGACGTAAAGATCGTTGTGTGAATCACACTTGTTTTAGTGAAATGGATACGCGAGTCGACTCGCTGCGGAGGAATATTGACTTCTTACAAAAGCAGCACAGGGAAACTCTGGAGAAATTACATGGTGAAATAGATAGTTTAAAACGACAAAATAAAGGTACATTTATGTTAATTTACCTTCTGTATATTACAGGAATAATGTTTTGGCCTTTTCGTGAACAATACATTTATGTGTGAGTGGGACATAGATAGTTGTCCGTACACTTAACAACAAATGTAACATTTTAATTGACGTAATTTACTGAAAATATGGCGAGAACCTGTTTAGGTACCGTCTACCGTTAATAAAAGTAATGGTGCCTGTGTGGTTGCTATAATAATATTTCTGCTTGCTTGCCTGTGAGTTTAAGGGATAGTTTACCCAATTCTGTCATCATTTACTCATGTTGTCAAAACCGGTATGATTTTCTTGTGCAATACAATGTTAGGTGGAATGACAGCATCAGTCACCATTCACTTTCACTGTAAGGAAAGTTGCAATGAAAGTGAGCTGAGTTATGCAGGTTTGGCACAACATGAGGGCGAGTAAATGATGATGACAGAATGTTAATTTTCAGGTGAAGTGTATCTTTAATGAGGACGGGCACCTGCTGTCAGGGCAGTGGTGTCAAGAGGTGATACTTCAGTTGCTACAGGTTGCCTGGTGACGTCGAGCTGCTGAATGAAGAAAATGAAAGAATGGCGTTTGTAACCGCTCTGGGTGGCAAAGTATCAGTTTACAGACAAACGTTTTGGTGCTTTGTTTCTGACTGTCAAAAGGAGATTTGTTTGGTCAAATGTAAAGGTATTTTGCTTACATCAAACAGGTGAAAGAAATATACGAGAAATAAATGTTTGCTGATAGTAGGCTAATATAAGACCGGTACTAGTTTTCACAGATGCGATATTTGAGTTAAATATTGTATACATGCAATTTCATATGTTTGTTTTTGCTCCTGGGTTAACAGTGAAACACTGGAGTATTTTTCATAAATGTCAGTTTGGGACAAGTTGTTACGAGTTTTATCTGTTGTAATTTTATTGCCTTCTTTTCATTATTGATTTATGTTGGGTAAAACGATATTTTCCATTTCATGAATTTTGTTTTTCATAATTGTCTTATTGTTCACTTTTTCTGAAAGGCTGCTAAATTAAGACATAAGGCACATATATTACATACAAGGATATGTCATAAATAAAAAATACTCTCATATTGAATATTATAAATAATATATTATAAATAAAAAAGTAAATCTACGTCTGGTTTCCCTGCATGATTCATAAATGCATTAAACTGGACATACTAATTAAATATCATTCTCAATTCTGTATTTTTTTGTTGTTGTTACAGATTTGCAGTATAAGCTGATAATGGAGCCTCCAAAGTTGAGCAGTAAAGGTTAAGTGACACTTCTCTCACACATTTTCTTGATCAAAACCATATGACATTCAAGTTTATATATTAATATTGTAACTTGCACCAAAATCCCATGACAGGATCCAGCCGTATCCAGAGGCGTCACACAGAAAGCAACAAATTCCAGAGAGACAGAAATAACTATCTGGAGCAAACTTTGGAGGACACCTACTCATCACAAAGCACAGAGATCAGGTGCTTCCAAACATTATTATTATTTAATATTATTATTTAATTAAATAGTTATTATAATAAAGATCTAATAAGATAGTGGATACATACATTTTGCCTACAGCAGTTCTTTAAACTATAGAGAAACTAGATCAAATTCTTCAGAGACCCTCGCAGCAGACAGAATAGAAGGTCCTTCAGAAGCCAGACCAGGATTCATCACTTCTCTTCAGCCTCTAATGATCCAGTGTAGTCCATTTCAGGCCCCTCGACCTCCCACCCTACAGGAATGTGAGGTCATCATACGCCAACTGTACAGCGCTAATAGCCTGCAGTCCCAGGAGGTGAGACTATATTTCTCAATCTCTCTCACAAGAATGACTATATATAATGCATTTTAATTTGTCGTCTCTCAGATCCTACGTGTGAAGGCTGTTCTCAAAGACATTGTTTTCAACAAGAAAATCACTGCAGAGAATTACATTTTGACCAAGGCTTTTCTTGCAGATGGCAAAAGGTAATTTCTTTATCACTACATTTAATTTCCACATCTCAAAGAGCCTGCCAAGAAAATGTTCCAGCCATATTTCACCCCAAAATCAAAGTTTTTTTTTTTATGTATATATAATGGAAATAGTTCATTGTCTTGAAAATATTAAAAATATAGGTCCCACTTTATATTGGCTTCTTTAACCGTCATAAAAAAATGATAGGTACAATTTTCTTGTTTTCATGTCATTTGATTGCAAAACTTTTGCTGCTATTGAGATAGGATTTTAGGGACAGGTTTGGTGATATGGTTAGGTTTAAGGGTGGGTTAAATTGTAAGGGATTTGTAAGGGTCATCAGTGTAATTATAGATGTAATTGCAGAAATGAATTACAGATGCAAGTACATGCCTATATTTTTAAGTAGAATGTAAAAGTAAGTGCATTGTATCAAATGATTAATTTAAATGTTAAAGACGCTTCATATAAAGTGGGACCTATCTATATGAGTGTATGTATGCAAGTATATATGCATGCATACACACTTTTTTTTTTTTTTTTGCCAGAGCTGAAGATTCAGAGACATTTCCTCAGATTTCTTTCCAAAACCTGCCTAGAGGACTGTAAGTCAATGCTTGTCAATTTCAAAGATATATTTTGTTTCTAACCTGCCTGCCAAGAACAAGTCAGTTTTGGAGATATCAACCTTTGCTCTGTTACTACAGACCCGTGTCTCAGGCTAGTAAAGCAGAGAAAGTGATCCTCCCTGCCCTCAAACAGACCCTCAACAACAACATAGCAGACAGACAGAGGAGAACTCTGGCTGTGCAGAGACGTCGTCTACAGAGGACTATGCGCTGAAGGACCAGTCATGTGCTTATATAACTACATGTATTTGAGTTCTGTGCCACACATTTGCGATTGAAACAGCAGTTTAAATGTCTTTATTGATCAAGCATAGCACAAACAGTTAAGGCTTTAGTGTATTGGAATAAAGAAAACAGACGATTATTCATGTAGATAAAAAAGACAAAGAAAGTGTTAATATATTGCCATCATTCCATTGAGGTGCAAGGATTATACTGGGCTGCTAGTGCTGATGGCAAAACATCTAAGCAGCTGAAAGGCAAGCCTGTCTCACGCTTTGAGCCCAGGTGTTCAGCAGTGCCGTCACCGAGTGCTTGTCAGGAAGCTGAAGGAGTTTAGAGGTCATGTTCTTATGCACAGTCTGCAAGAAGGGGTTGGCCTCTGAAAACGGATAGGAAGGTAAGGACGTGTTCAGTTCATACGTTTCACAGCCTATGTTTTTTCATTTAAACTGGATGCTTAAGAGGGTTTGCATTTTAAAAGGCAGCCTAAGATAGCATGCTGACAGTTAATGCACGAAGACTCACCATACTGCTGACCGTCATCTTCCCAGTGGGGGCTCTGATCGGGATAGTCAGCTGGAATGCTCAATTGAAGAGGGGGAACACTGGGAAGATTTTTATCATCTAGACAGAGACAGTGCCAGGAGTGAATGTTTAATTTGTACAAGTGTACATGACGCATATAGTGGGCATAAGTTTTGAACTGACCTAGTTTACATATGAGATGCACCGTTCCATTGTTGCTGCAAAAGGACGGGTCCAGATTGACCAGGAATTTGGAATTAAGCCGAGCCACCTCCCCTTGAAGTATGTTCGGGATGGTCTGGCGCTCGTCATCTTCAAGCTTCCGTTTACGGGAAGGAATTGAGGGACCCCTGTAATGAAGGAATATATTTTGTAATATGTAAATTTACGAGTTAAAGCTGGGTGGTATATATACACAATACAATGGGGTTTTTTTTTTATGCAAAACTATAAATATCGTGAAGCTGTTTTGCACTAATGCAATACTTCATTTGTTACGATTATCTTTTAATGAGATGTAAAAAAATATATATTTTTAAAACATAAATAACAAACTACATGGTGATATACTCTTTATAATTTATAAAATGTATAATATACATAACAGTTCAAAAGTTTGGGGTCAGTATGTTTTTTTTAAATAATACTACATTTACATTTGTTACGTACATTTACATTTGTATTTTATGATTAATACTAAATCATAAAATATATCTTGAAGACTGACACTGAATGACACTGAAGACTGGAACAATGGCTGCATCACAAAGATAAATTACATTTTAAAATATATTCAAATAGAAAACAGTTCTTTTAAAGTGTTACAATATTACAGTTTACTGTATATTTGATCAAATAAATGCAGCCCTGGTAACCAGCCTTAAATGAGAAAATCATGATAATTTTAGCTGTTAATCTTACGTGATTGGGGGTCCATGAATTGCTGTCATAGCAGGAGCAAACGTGCGGTAAAGTGAATGGTTGAAAACCGGGGAGCGGATGTTGGCCAAAACAGCATCCAGCAGTGGCTGGCAAAGGTACTGCTTTTTGGTACAGGGCACTGGGGGAGGGGGCGGAGTCGGCTGGAAATAAAAGTCAAGACATTTTACTGCTTTTAAATGAACAGTAACTTAACTGACTTCCTATCTTGAAAAAAAAAGGTTACTCACCACTGCCATGTCATTCTTTAGTTTCTCCAATGCTATTTCACACTTCTGTAGTGTTCTAAGTGGACACCTAGTAGAAGACAGCAATAATGCAACCTTAATCACAAGTCAAAAATCAACACTAGAGACAGTGTTCAGCATGCCTGCTTTCCTACCTTGTGTTGGGGTCAGTTAAAATGTTAAGCAAACTTTTCATTTTGCTCAAATCCTTCTTCCTGTCTGTAAAGACCAAACAAAGCATGAGCACTAAAATCAAGGGGAAAAAGATAAATCAGCACCAAAAGAGAAAAAGTCTCCAGTACCCTCATTTTTGTCTATTTTGTTTATCATCCTGCGCAGCGGCTCAATATACTTTGACAGCTGCTTCAGTTTATCCATGTAAAGCTGGTCCTCAGACTGTGAGGCCCCAGCTGGACTCATCACAGAGCCTGGATTCCCTGTAATCAAAGAAAAAAAATGTATGGTAATTAGGCTTAATTAGGGTTGCACCGAAATTCAATTCTGGCTGCCACGGAGAAGCAAATAATTATTTTCATGTTCCGGCTGATAACCAATAACTGGCTGAAAATGTCTAATTAAATTAAAAATCAAACAAAAAAATAAAAGTTAATCAATCATTTGATTGATTGTTACAAATAAATGTAGGCATCACAAGATTATAATGAACAGTACTAAAAATGTATAGTCTTACAAATTAATCTCTAAAATTTTCATTTAATGTTATTGATTTATTAAAAAACAATTGAAAAGTAAAAACACAGGAAAACGAGAATGTACAATTAAATATAATATCCAATATATAAAATTGCCTGATACCAATAAATGTAAAAAAGAAAACAATATATTAATTTGTATTATCTATGTTAAAAAATATATACAATGCTACCTGTCATAATAAAGAGAAAACAAATATTTTAGGAATCTGTCATAAACTTGTTTAAAACTAAAAATGCTATTGTCATTTATTAGGCAAACAACAAACTGAAACAACTAAAGTCTTTATTCACACATAATTATTATATTTTGTATGGCGTCCTTTGGCCTTGATAACAGCTTGCATTCTTGCTGCCATTGTTTTTATGTATAGTCATTTTCCACAGTCTCTGTTGTTATTGACTTCCAAATAGTTTCTAGTTGTTCCCAAAGACTTGCTATTGATGAAACTTTTGTGCAATCTATCTTTGAATCCCCTAAATCCAAAATTTGTTCAATAGGATTCAAGTCTGGACTTTGACTTGGCCAACTGTGACTAAAGAGCTTAGACACACTGCTGGATTAACCATTACAGAAACATAAAAAATGATTTTGGTAATCACCAATACTGTTAGTTTAGGGAAGCTGTAGCAAAAACCTTACATTGGGTGGTGGGCTAATAAATTTGTTAAGCACTATACAGTATATATATTAGTGCTGTCAATAGATTAAAAAAAATGTACTTGATTAATCGCACATTTTTTCTGTGATTAACTCGCAATTAAAAACACTTACGTTTTTATATGTTTATATATTTTATAATGTAATAATTTCACAGTTAAAGCAGCACTAGGTAACTTTTCAACCTTCATAAAATATTTCCGAGTCTCTTGTGATGGTACATCGACTTACAATAGGTTGAATGACACGTCTGCCACAGCCTGACGGGGTCTGTAGCGTTTTTAATCGTACTTTAAAACTTCGGGTTTCGGGTAGTAACCGGCGAACAAAGAGAACTACAAAATTCGATTGCTTTACGGCATATACGTCACTTCCACCCCCACTTCCTTAAAATCGGACGTGAGAGCCAAATGTTATAGTCATGGCCGAAGCAGCACAGAAAAACAAAAAAGCAAAGGTTTTATCGGAGCAAAGCAAAAAGAGAAAAAGAGAAAGTGATCGCGTTAAAGGCAGAACGAGGATATACATTGGGCCAGCGTTTTCTCGCTGGCGTGAGCTTAAGGAGGAGGAGGGGTGCCCGACCGATGCGGACTTGGCTGTCATGCTTGCATACTATCTCTTTGTTTGTTTTGTCTGCCTGACTATGTTACGGAAGCTATCTTATCCTCCGTTTATCTTCATGAATCAAGTAATGATAGTAGAGTAGCGAATTATCAATCTGGTAGCTAGTAAACGATATTCTAGTTTTTGATGGTTAGCTATCGCTAGCATTCTCGTTCTGATTTGAACTTTGCAATCGATGAAATGCAAATAGCAAATGTTTGACCTAAAAAGTGTACTCTACTCAACATGTACAAAGAAAGGAGGAAGATTATTAATATTATCATTGTGTTCATAGCTTTTCATTTGTTACATGTGTAAAGTTACTTGATTGTGTAATTTCCGATTATTGATAGCTACAGAGGCAAACGGGATTCTTGTCGCAATTTTTTCGGATGACGAATTTCCACCCTCATGTTGTTCTTGTGCAATACTAAATAAAATAAAAAAATCTAATGAAAGCCTATGTCTAAACAGCGTGTACAAGTTTGGTAGGGACTACATTCTTGCAAGTAAATATATAAGATGTACAAAATCATATTTTAGGATACCTAAAATGTCTGTGATATTTGTTTATTTGTCTAGCCTCAAGCTATAATGCAAATCAATTTGTAAAATTTGCAGATTCATTTATGGTAGCTTGATATTATAATATTGACAATATATGGTTATTATCTACCACTCAAACATTGCATTGAAGTATCATACAGTATCATAGATCAGGGGTGGGCAAGCTACGGCCCGCGGGCCACATAGGCTGTTTAATCCAGCCCGTCGAATATTAAAAAAAATGTCTTAAAAATTGCATTCGGTGGCGAGGGGGGCGTGGTTCAGCGAGGTCTGTAGCGGGAGAGCGAGGGCGGAGCCGAGCGGTAAGCGAGCCGTGCTGACAGAGTGGGGAGAGAGAGACTGCTGGGAGCTCGTGCACGCTGTCGAGAGAGAAAACGCTGGCCTGCAAGCTGCATTCAGTGGAAAGTCGCTGCATTTGTGACCTGAGAAGCTGTATCCAGCGGGAAGAGTACTGTTTTATATGCGATTTATTTTTTTAAATATAATATTCTGAATTAATTGTGTGAGCGCGAGAAAGCGCTGTGGGGAGAGAAAGTAACTTAATAAAGTGCACGAGCCCCAGTATTCGCCGACCCTGTGTCTCCTTCCATCACCCATTCACCGAACCAACATCCCTGTCACACATTCATTTTGCCTTTTTCCTGCAATACTTGAATAAAGCAGATCATCATTCATTCAGAGCTGTTGTGGCTGTGCTGCGGTGTGTCACGTGACAAGCAATGACGCGTCACCATGGAAACCGTTCAGTGACTAAATAACGGTTGCATTGCAAAGCTCACGCTGCAGAGTCGGACCGTTTTTTGTAATTTGTCATATGTAATTTATAACTAATATCCCAGGAAGAACGTTGGCACGATTGAATCATTGACATTTCAGCACTCCTTGAACAGACAGCGACTTAAGCGCAACAAGGCTCTTTGTTGCACTTTAATGTTTTTTCCTTTTTTGGAAACTCAGAAAAAAAAAAATGTTTGTAACCACTTGTACGCCTGATTAGTTTTCATTTGATTTTTTAGTTTTTCATTTGATATTTAGTTTCTTTGCTCCTCTGTATTTGTAGATGTCTCTTGGACTGCTTCCGGTTACCGAACTTTATCGCCCGGCTTTCGACTACGCTCCCGTCTCTGCCATGTACAGAAACCGGTTTTGTTCATTAAATGTTCTTATCTGCTTTTGTTTTTTACGTTTTACTTATCATACTTAAAATAAATTGGTATATTTGTTTATTTTATTTTTTCACAAATGTATGACGTTTGTGTATTAAGTGCAATTTGATTACCATATGGAGTTTTAATAAAGTTGAATTAACGTAACCTTCTCTAATTTTTACTCTTCTAAGTGTACACTTGCTGGTGTTTTGTTTCTAATTTCCTGCTAGGCCCATTAAATAATACTAAGGATAAACAATATTTAAAAAGAATATAAATATATATAAAATTAAAATAAATATAAAATTAAATAAATAAAAAATAACCCCAAAATATAACAATGCTAAATGGGGATATCTATAGCATATAAATTAATTTACCACGTAAATTACGTGATCCACGTATCCACGTAAATGTGTTTGCTGGTATAATCTGCCACTGGGCCGGCCCTCTGTCAAATTTTAAAACCCAGTGTGGCCCTTGAGCCAAAAAGTTTGCTCACCCCTGATATAGATTCAGTAAAACGGTAACCAATAGACTAGGCTACTATAATGACGCTGGCTTGTAAACGTGATCATCGCAATCATTTGTCGTTAGAAAAAAAATAAAACCCATGAAATTATATTCATATGACATGCTGAAATACATGCCACTGTACCTGGGATGAAGACATTTCACACGCGACGCAAGCAGAACACCTGCATGTGACCTCCTCCTACAGTGTTCAGGGCTATCATGGTTGTCAACAAATGCACGTGCGTGTAGGATGACAGAGTTTATGACAGTAGTAGAGGACAATATTGTTTCCCAACTGTAGGGGGACCCCGAGAGCAAAAGTTACCTGTTGTTACTTTAATCTAAATTAATGTAAAATGTAAAACCAAATGTAGAGACAACATGAAGACAGTATATTTTAAATACTTGTTTAATGGCATCTTTTTATGAATGAAGGTCAGTATCACTGATACTAATACAGCTATTGATATTGATACATATTTTTTTCCCCCCAATTTTAAACTACCGGTAATTATAGCCATCCAAAATTACAGTGTAATCGAAAGCTATAAATTTTTGTAACATTTATTAGGCTTCAAAAAATATGACAAATTTTAATTTTAGTTACCTTCAAACAATGCTCACATAAACCCATAATAAATGTCATATGTACCTGTGGCCTTCCTTCCTGTCTAACAGGTAAGACATATACAGAAATGTAATAAAAGTCATCAAACAGTTTGCACTACATAAATTATAAATTAAATATAGACATCCTTATTAAAGCTACAAAAGGATTTTATAGATACAATTAAAGATACAAAAGGAATTAAGGGTGTCATGATTTCGATTTTAAATCGAAATCGACCGAAATTAAGTCACAATCTCGAACTTGGAATTAAAAAACGGAATCGTCGATGCTGCCAAGCCCCCATGTCACGTCCGGTCGGCGTGCCAAGCAGAAAAAAACACGTGTTGAAGTGCTGCGAGTCAACCTCTAACTTAGCTACAGCGAGTCAAAAGATAGCATGGCAACTGCAGATGCAGGAGACCCATCGACAGAACTTGAACCATCTACTCTTTCATTGAAGTCGCTGGTGTGGAAGTATTTAGGATTTCCAGTGAGTTATGTTGACAACGTTCGCGTTCAACGTTTGCGCTCAACGTTCGCGCTTGAAAAAAGCCACAGTTTGCAAGCTTTGCTATGTGCGTGTACCATATTCTTCCACTGGCAGCACGACTTACATGGCAGGGCATCTCCACAGGCACCACAAAAACAGATTTATCTGTTAAACCATCAACTGTTTGTTTGTTTTGTGAACTTGAATGTCATCTTATGTGAAGAAGACTGCAGTTACAAAAGAGAAACTAGACGGCAGGTTATTTTGCGCAAGTTTCCAATTGACTAAAGAAATAAGTTATTATATTATAAGCACTTTATGTTGTTAATAAATGTTTTAAATTTGACGATGTAGTGTGGTACATTGCGAACAAAGGTCAGAAAAGGTCAGTAAAAATCGAGAATCGAATCGAACCGTGACCTTAGAATCGAAAATTAAATCGAAGATTTGGAGAATCGTGACACCCCTAGTTTGAATGCATTTGCATGAATAAGAGCGAGATCATATAATGTAACGGTAGCCAAAGAATGACTAAAATTAATGGATGCTGCGTTAATTGCGTTAAATCTTGGACAAAACGTTTTCGCATACGTTGACAGTCCTAACATATATATGTGTATAAAAACAAGAAAGCTTCTCTGTACCTGGTGTATTCAGGGGTCCAGGTGAAGGTACCTGGAGGGGGTAACTCTGGGGGGTGCGTGCAGAGGCAGGACTCTGGGATGGCTGGGGAGAGGGACTGGGTTGGAAACCTCCTGGAGATGGGGTCGGACCAGAGCTAGAGGCAAAAAAAAAGGTTGAATTAACCTTCTGCAGTTAATACTAGTAAATACATATTGGAGAAAAACAAAACTATTTTACTATACCTGACAGAGTTGGGCTGAGAGGAAGGAGGCTGGGGGGATGGCTGAGGCTGCGGGGGAGGTGGCATCGACTGGGGAGTCTGCACCTGAACTGGGGAGGGTGATGACATCATTTGCTGACCCTTTGAAAAGTTAGGAGAGAGGGAAAATTAAAGTGGGTTCAAAGTAAATAGACGAGTGGTGGAGAGCGGGCACAGCACTGGTGTAGCCAGTTACCTAGAGATAACAGACATACTGTACAGTCAAGATCAGTTCGCTTTGACTGTAGAGCACCAGTAGATGGCGCTGTTTAACCAGTAGATGATTGCTTCTTATTAGCTTCCTCACTAATGTCACTTATAACAAAATCCAGTCCACTTACCTGTGCCACACACGTTTTAATTTCACTTGCCTAAGTGCTTCTGGGAAATTTCTGACTAAATGTTTCTGATTGTGAAACTGGTTGGGGGTGGGATTGGGGGGTAAAGGGAGGCAGATGAGTGTGGATTATGGACAGCCTTTGCTCTAGTGTAAAGCCACAGACGTACGCACCCACTGGGTTGCAGCACTGAGACCCTGCACTCAGCCCTGCGGTAAATACCTGTGGCATTTGCTGTCCTCCAATGGCAGCGGGGTTTTGAGGAATGGCAGAGTTCGGGGTGGCGCGGGGCAACCGGGGTGGCATTTGCATCCCAGGACGGGGCATCATCTTTGAGGAGGACAGAGGGGACAACAGACATGTCACAAGCAAAACAATAAATGCAGTGCATCAGCGGACATGAGGAAGCACATGCAAGAATGCAAACGGAAATAGATTCGGCAGGTCTGCAAGCACAGATGCACATAGAGTCACATTCAATTATGCAAAACAAGGCTGTCCAAAAATAAAAAAGATGTGCCAGCGCGGCAGTATAGTGAGCTTCCTGTCCAAGAGCATATAAAGGAATATCCCGGGTTTAATACAAGTAAAGCTCAAATGACTGCACGAAGTAGTGAAAATGTTAATTGCTACTAAAATGTATATTTAACATACATAATATAAATTAATTAACCTCTAAAACGGCTGTAAAAATGGCAAGAAGATTTTTTTACAGCTTAAGTAATACAAGTTTTTACAGAAGAAATAATGTAAGTACTTTTGCAAAATTACAGTCATCACATTTCTGCTTTTACTCCAAAAAATCCCATTTACGCTGTAAACGGCTGACGGTAATCAAAATGATGCAGTTTGTTCTTAAAATATATTGAGCCCGGAATATTCCTTTAACAACACTGATTGTTTAGACAAGGAAAGCCACAGGCCAATGGATTTCATGCTCTCTTTTCATGAACCAGAATCATGCAAGGAAAGATGCAATGGGTACTTGCATCTCCAGCAAGCCTTTCGACTCTAAATTAAAGCTGTGGTTGAGCTTGCCATCTGCTAATGGCTTTTAGAGGGGAGCTTGGATCAAAAGATGGGCGGATACAATTCAACCATCAATACCTCCCTTGAAACACATTAAGGAAACCATTTAAAGGCTCAAAGGAAAATATCAGAGTATGTTAACAATCATGGCAAACTGTAATTCATACAGCTTTGTGCAGGGTAACCTAAAAAGGAATGCATTTCTTGTCAGGTGCATGCAGAAAGGGCTTGTGGGTTTAAAACGGCAAACATGCAGTCTATTAGCGGTTAGCTGCACAAACATACATAATGCAAATTAGATTAAAAACTAAGGCTACTCAAACTTAAACTGACTGCTCTGCTGTATTTCACAGCTCTGCAACAGAATAGAGATTTCTGGCTTTAGAATAAACTAGGGCCACACAGATGGGAAAAGGTGAATAAAAGCAACATGAAGCAAAATGTTATCCACCGAATGCTTGCAGATGGGAGGGCCACCCTTGAGGGAGAGATCTGACTAAATGTATTTGGAAAAGTAAAACAGGCATCTAGTTGAGCTTATCTTTATCATACATAACTAAAAACAGTATATATATATATATATATATATATATATATATATATATATATATATATATATATATTAGGGGTATAACGGTTCACAAAATTCACAGTTCGGTTCGATACCATACAGTGGTTCGGTACATTTTCGATACAGCAGAAAGAAAGAAATACCAGAGAAATGTCCTCGGTTTTTTTTTTTTTTTTACTTAGAAAATGGGTCAAGTATAGCTCCATCATTGTTCAAAGGTGTCTTAGCATATACAACAAAAACAGCTCCTTATAAAAAAATTAAATGTAATATTGTAGTAGTTATAAACAAAGATTTATTTTAATTCAGTTTTATTTCAAGTTTGTAAGCCTCTGGATTAACAATAAAACGTTAAAAAATATATATATTTGGGAGTGGAAATGGCAGCCACCTACTGGTTACAATGGTAATTTAATGTCTTTTTTATTTTTAGATAAAGAATTTATATTTTTAAGTGTGAGTTTTCCTACATCTTGAAACTTGTAGTTTTATAAATGGGGGTAATCTTTGAAAGACGAACAAATAATGTTTTGGTCATTACATTAAAAATAACATTTAAATATGATAATATTTGAGTTTTGAACTGCTGAAAAAAGATGAGACATTCTTGATTACTATTCCTGCCAAACTTCCATCATTACAGTTAGTGCTACTACATTAAATCCATGGTGAATGTTGCTGATCTATGGACCTAAATCCTATAACTAGTTCATTTATGGCACAATGTTTCTCCTGGTTTCCACGTCAGCGCTGTTTGATCTAATAGAGATCTACAGTTAATAACGGAGAAAATGTAATGCTTTTCACTATAGATCTCGCAGTGATGTTTTACTTCTGTGGCGAATTGAAATGCTTTCTTCACTGGATCTCTTAGCGCTGTGTAACTGTCGCTTGATCAAGATCGGTTTGCGCTGCACTGACAATGGTCCACTCCAAACTATTATGCGATTATTTTATGTGCAGCTTGTCAGTGCAGAACGGCTGATCGGTAGTAAATGCTGATCCATCTGAACGCGGCACGCCATCTGGTGTAGACACGCCAAATATGCCTCGCCACAGAAGTAGATAATGCTCGTCATTCCAGGAAATCCCTATCAGGCATCATCGCTGTAGCTGAATAAACAGAAGATTGAAACACTTTGATTGATTAAACATGACTAATAAACAACTGCCTTATTCTGTGTAAGAAGCCACATCTCAGAAGGATGCTCAACTGCCATTATGAAGTAAGTTTGGAGTAAAAGCATGTTATTAAATGTTGTCTTTTGTTGGACAAGAGGTTATTAAATGCTTGTCATGTTTGGAAATCTGTTTGACACGTGTTGCTTTTTCAAATGCACGTTATAAGTGACTCAAACTCACAGTTCTTTCAGATGGTGCGGCGTTTACAGAGCCGTACATCAATGACAAGCTGCGCATAAAAAAAAAATAATAATTGCAGCCTTTGCGATTTAAAAATCGTGATAAGCCAACTTGATTTAAGTGCGATTACATGGAAATCGTGCAGCCCTAGTCAAGTCTCACAAAAAGAACAAAAACAAAGCACCATCAACTTTTCGTCCACTATATTATAAGTGCTCTAAAGCAATTCCATAGTTTAATGTGACAGATGAGAAGTCGTTAAATTCAAGTTCATGTAAAGCCGCCTTTCCACTGCACACGACATTCGCATACGATTGTCGCATTTCGTCCCCCCCTAGCGGCAGTCGCACGGAACTTTGAAATTGGTCATGAAGCAACTGTAGTGCTTCCCTCGGCTGCGGCTGTCAGTCATTCTCCATTCAGCACTCAAACAGCGCATCGCGTTCGGTTACGACAGTCAACAAAATGAAACTCTCTCCAAGATGATTCAATGTTCCTATTATTATCCTTGATCTGTAGATAAAGGTCTGTGGTCTTGCCGTTCATGTAACTTTCTCCCGGGTGTCTTTAGATCACAACAATGGAATAGAGAGCACTATGAATTGTAACTGAAATTTAAAACTGTTAAAAGAAAAGACTTAATAAGCTATTGCATTGATATAATATACTACAGATTAATATCTATTTGCTTTTTGCTTTGAACTTTTTGGAGCCTTTCATATTATAATACTTGTGTAATGAAAAATACAAAGAGCAATGTGTAACATTTGAACAGATTTAGTGCTACACTTATTCACTTTTATTTGCTCTCCATCTCCACTAAATAATGTCTTTTTCACTAAATGTTTAGATTTAATACAATTATTGTGCACTCATGATTTTTCTAGAGTAAGTTTTTGCTGCTGAATTTTCCATTAATCTAGTTTATTATAGTATTTTGTCATAGATTATGATCATATTTGTTTTCATTCGTTGTTTTTCTTTATAATGATGTTTAACACAGAGGTATAGAAAAAGAAAAAAAAAAGAAAAAAAAAGTCACTGCGCTATATCGGATCGGTATCAGCCGATAGTCAGAATTTTTGGTATCAGATTGGTTCTGAAAAAATGGTATCGGTGCATCCCTAATATATATATATCATGGGCGTCGGAAGCAAGAAAAAAGTTGGTGGGTCCTCCCCCAGAAAAATGTTACTAATGCCATTTCATGTATTCTGATGCCTTTTAATTAAACAAGTAAACTACACGTCCTGCATTAAATGCACAGCTATCCATGGATTATCCCGCTGATACCATGGTCATTTGCCAGCATTGACAAAGCTGTTATTGATGTTTGCAACGCAATATTTGACTGGAAGGGTACAACGGGCGGTTATTTTCGTGAGTTGCGGCTCGTTGAGAAATATAATGTAGCGATTTCAGTGGAAATTGAGTTTAATTCATTAGGGCATTCCTCAAGTGGAATGGATTTGACTCACAGCGCTCTGGAAAGCGAACAGTCATATGCACAGAATGTAAAACTGAGTGGGTCCAATATCATTGGTCTTAAAAAGTGGGTGGGTCTTGTCCCACCCATATACAATGGTTCCGACGCTCATTATATATATATATGAAGAGTTCAGATGCAAAAGCCTCTAAACGCCACCTCCGTCAAAAATGAGATAATGACATTGAGTGAAAGCTATCTGAACATAGTACACGTTCAACAAATATATTTGCTTCAAATCCTCTAAATCTCAGCCTCAGCCCATTCAGAAATATCAGTTTGTCGGCAAAAGCCTCTAGACGCCACTTCCCTTTGGTAGCAAAAGTCGCTACATCCCGAGAACCAATCAAAAGGCGCGAATCAGTACAGGCTGTTTCAATCGAGCGGCGCGCTGAGGAGACGGATTTTTTTAGACGGCTGAGGAGATTATTTTGGTTTTGGATTCAGATTTTTTACATTTTTAAGATGAGTACGATGAAATGGATGAGCCTGTCCTACTGACAAATGGCAGAAGAAAACGTCGTTTACCTCAAAACTCTTCCCGTTACAAGGCAAAAGAAAATCGGTACAGTGGAATGTTGCTCTGTTCTACTTGATTATACAATAAACTATTTGAATCGCCAATTCTTTTTTGCCAATGTGGTTATACTGTGTGAATCGGGGGGGGGGGGGGGGGGGGGGGGCTTTTGCCTTTATTCAGACGGGGCAGAAAGGTGACTGCAGAGAAATGGGGTGGGATTTGCAAATAATCGCAGATCTCACTCAGCCCCCCCTGTAAAGAGGTTTGTCTACTGTTTAGTTTTGAAATGAATGTGCTCTAATCTTTTTCAGTGTTTCTAGATACATTTTTAGTGATTTTTCAGCTATTTACTATGTCTTGTCCCAAAGAGGTGGATTTAGAGGTTTTTGACGCAAAAGAAAATCTAATTTGTTAAAAATCACTGAATTGACTAAAGTGACATTTTTGAAAAAAAGTTATTTTATTCACTGACTAATAACCTTATCAGTACCTTTAAAATGAAACCACTGGACATGAACATAGGAGCCTGATAAAAAAATGCTCATTTCAAGAAAATAAGTCCTACGGATTTAGAGGGTTTTGCATCTGAACTCTTCATATATATATACACTCACCTAAAGGATTATTAGGAACACCATACTAATACAATGTTTGACCCCCTTTCGCCTTCAGAACTGCCTTAATTCTACATGGCATTGATTCAACAAGGTGCTGAAAGCATTCTTTAGAAATGTTGGCCCATATTGATAGGATAGCATCTTGCAGTTGATGGAGATTTGTGGGATGCACATCCAGGGCACGAAGCTCCCGTTCCACCACATCCCAAAGATGCTCTATTGGGTTGACATCTGGTGACTGTGGGGGCCATTTTAGTACAGTGAACTCATTGTCATGTTCAAGAAACCAATTTGAAATGATTCGAGCTTTGTGACATGGAGCATTATCCTGCTGGAAGTAGCCATCAGAGGATGGGTACATGGTGGCCATAAAGGGATGGACATGGTCAGAAACAATGCTCAGGTAGGCCGTGGCATTTAAACGATGCCCAATTGGCACTAAAGGGCCTAAAGTGTGCCAAGAAAACATCCCCCACACCATTACACCACCACCACCAGCCTGCACAGTGGTAACAAGGCATGATGGATCCATGTTCTCATTCGGTTTACGCCAAATTCTGACTCTACCATCTGAATGTCTCAACAGAAATCGAGACTCATCAGACCAGGCAACATTTTTCCAGTCTTCAACTGTCCAATTTTGGTGAGCTCTTGCAAATTGTAGCCTCTTTTTCCTATTTGTAGTGGAGATGAGTGGTACCCGGTGGGGTCTTCTGCTGTTGTAGCCCATCCGCCTCAAGGTTGTGCGTGTTATGGCTTCACAAATGCTTTGCTGCATACCTCGGTTGTAACGAGTGGTTATTTCAGTCAAAGTTGCTCTTCTATCAGCTTGAATCAGTCGGCCCATTCTCCTCTAAACATCTAGCATCAACAAGGCATTTTCGCCCACAGGACTGCCGCATACTGGATGTTTTTCCCTTTTCACACCATTCTTTGTAAACCCTAGAAATGGTTGTGCGTGAAAATCCCAGTAACTGAGCAGATTGTGAAATACTCAGACCGGCCCGTCTGGCACCAACAACCATGCCACGGTCAAAATTGCTTAAATCGCCTTTCTTTCCCATTCTGACATTCAGTTTGGAGTTCAGGAGATTGTTTTGACCAGGACCACACCCCCAAATGCATTGAAGCAACTGCCATGTGATTGGTTGATTAGATAATTGCATTAATGAGAAATTGAACAGGTGTTCCTAATAATCCTTTAGGTGAGTGTATATGTATATATATATATATATATATATATATATTAGGGGTGGAACGGTACACAGAGGTCACGGTTCGGTTCATACCTCGGTTCAGACATCACGGTTCGGTACGATTTCGGTACAATGGAGGGAAAAGCAAAACAAAAATGCAGAAGGCTTTTGCAGAAGGCTGATTGTCTTTTTTAAATAAGTTTTATTAATAAAGGCATAGAACCAGTTTATTTGTAGTGCACTGACAATAGTTTTATATAATTAGTTTATTAATTAAATTAATAAAAAGACAAAAAGACCTTGCGATATGTTTGGTAATTGTACCTGAATTAATTTAAAATTCTTTTGCTATATTTCAGATCAATATATTTGTTTTCCTTAATTTTAATTAACATTATTAATTGACAATGTAACATTATTCTCATCTGAATGATAAATAATTGATTTCTGTATAAAATAATACTACCATTAAAAACACATTCGATTTTCTTTTTTTAATCAATGTAGAATGTGTTAGATTAGCGCTCCGAGGACAAGAAATGAAAACCAATGCAATATGATGAATGTCCAAAAGATGGGACCCACAGACTGTTTTGAAATGGAGTTGGATAAATAGCTATGTTTTGCTTTTAAAAAAGTGTGTGCGTGTGTGTGTGTGTGTGATTTTGGTTGGGTGACAGTTGTAGGTTACAGTTTGACAAGAGTTTACAGTGTGACAAAAGCACAATGTTGTGTTTTATTGCGAGTGTACACATAAATATAAGTAAACACTTTGCAGGTTTAATAATCTGTATGAACAAAATGACGGAGTATGTTTTTTTATGTTTCCACTGTTCGATCGCGCCCCCGCGCCTCTCTCTCTCTCTCTCTCTCTCTCTCTCTCTCTCTCGCGCGCGCACACACACACACACAGAGTTCGATAGGACGCGCGTATAAAGCCAACGTTTGAAGAGAACGCGCGTTCAGAGCTAAGCCGATGGTACAGATTATGTGTCCCTAAAGAACCCGCATATCTAACAGTAGTTCCGCATTACATTAATTAATTTGCACGCGAGTTTTATTTATTTTTATACCGTGTATTCTCCGTGTAAATTCGTGCACCGAACCGTGACGCCCGTACCGTTTCGGTTCAATACGAATACATGTACCGTTCCACCCCTAATATATATATATATATATATGGCAAGTGCTGACAAATAAAGCAGAATTAGCCTCCAGAAAGCAGTGTTGGGCATTTATTAACTAAAACTAGCTACGCTACAGAACTAACCACGTTGTCAGCAGTGTTTTTCTTTCTTTGTTAATCAGCTTTTTACACCCATTCGAAGGATATGGACGCGCAATCATGCATCTGCAAAACTCAGATGTGCGAGATTGCACTCTCTCTCTCTCTGAATCGGGGCGACTTGCACTTACTGTGACTGGGTCACGAGCTTGGAGTATGCACACGAAGGGGACACGCGCGCGAGGGGGAGGGTACGACCATTTGATTGACGCATTTTCTGTCCAATGATTCTAGGTGGTCTTGGAAATGATTGGCTGGAGTTTTTCGAGTCCTGCCCGTTCCAGAGATGATTAAATTGCTTAATTTTCATTTCAGTGCTTCTAACTCAGTGGCTGTAAGTGGGTTAGGAATAAGATTTCAAGTGATTTTGAAAAAATGGTCAAAAAAAGAAAATCACATACCTTTAATAGTTAAATTAGGGGTTTGGAAAAACCCTTAAACCCAAGTATGAGTAATAGTAGTGCTTGCTAGTTATGAGTAGCTTGTAGTTTGTCAAGCTACTTGCGAAAGTAGCCACCCCAACACTGGTGAAGATGTCAGTAGCTTATTTGTTCAGAAACATTGAGCTGTGATTGGAGAACAAGGCTAAACCTTGTTAAATTCACAACTAAACCTTCATTGACGAGAAAAATAATGTATAATACTTCTGTTATTTAGACATTATGCATTACACTACGGCCCACCACCAGGCAAGGAATAAACAGTTCTGAAGTCCAAAAGAAATTCAAGTATTGATTTCAGTAGCATGCAATCACTTCACGCTCAAGTCTCTTATTGCAATCCTCACCACGGCCTGCACTGAGTTTACCTGGCCAGGGACTCCTGCGAGCTGGGCCGCCTGCTGCATCTGTTGAACCTGCTGCTGCTGCTGCTGTTGTTGCTGCTGCTGCTGTTGCTGTTGTTGCTGTTGTTGTTGTTGTTGTTGTTGTTGTTGCTGCTGCTGCTGTTGTTGCTGTTGTTGTTGTTGCTGCTGCTGCTGTAATACTCTCGCCTGCTTATATAAACGGAAGCAAACAGAAAGATATACCAGAAACTAAGACTAGCTGGTGTAATATGCATATCATTTGCCTCTCCCGACCACTTGAGTTCAGATGAAGTTAGGCGGATGTCAATAAGAGGTGTAAACGGAGACTCAAAGTGGTTATTATGCATTTTGCATTATGATTGCATCCTGTTAGGGCAGCTGATCTTTACCTGCATTACCTGCTGGAGCTTCAGATGTTGCTGCTGCTGTTGGCTGAGTGAGCTGATTTGTTGATGCTGTCCTGGAGTCATTTGTGGTACCAAGACTTGCTGCTGCGAGTGAGGGGGCATCTGACCTGCCACTCCCTGAGCCTGTACCTGGGCTTGACCTTGAGCTTGGACCTGAGCTTGGACCTGGGCTTGAAGCTGCTGCATTTGCTGGATACTCTGGGCTTGGGCATGAGCGTGGGCCTGTGCTTGAGCTTGAGCTTGGGCCTGTGCTTGAGCTTGGGCCTGGGCTTGCGCTTGAGCTTGAGCTTGGGCCTGGGCTTGAGCCTGAGCCTGTGCATGAGCCAGTTGCTGCTGCTGCTGCTGCTGTTGTTGCTGTTGGTGTTGTTGCTGTTGTTGTTGGTGTTGTTGTTGCTGTTGTTGTTGTTGGTGTTGTTGTTGCTGTTGCAGTTGCTGCAGCATTCTGGTTTGGTGCAACTGGAATTAAAGACATTAAAAGAATAAATACACAAGTAAATTATGAAATTATAAATACAAATAAGTAAATTAGCACTTTAATTCAAATTCTGTCATGTAGTATCTTTATTTGGCCATGATTTCACCAACCCAACAACAGAATGGATGTATCAGAGATGGATGTCTATGAAGTTAATGTATCAAATGAATAGAATGTTAAACAAATTAAATATTTACATCTCTATAGCTGGTGTGCGCAAGCTGATAAGCGAAACACATGAAGTGGATTAAGCACTCAGAGGCTCAGACGTGAGCTTGTCGAGTGCATCCCTTTTTCACACACATTGCTGGAGAGTTTGTTGTTCGGTCGGATTTGTAAATAGCAAATAAAGTAAATAAAGCCACGTTGATGAGAGAAAGAGAGAAAGAGAGAGAGAGCGCGAGAAAACACTTCTGTTGCATTCTCTTGATTGTTCACTCAGCACACATGCGTCATTTAGATTAAAACTAAATCGTATATGCAAGTAAAAACTTGAACGGTTATGTCATTTATGTATAACAAGTGGTTCCCTACATTATTACAGGACAAGAAGTTTACTGTGCCCAAACATCCAAAACGCGCCCCCAGAAAGCTGCGTCTCAGACAGCGCTTGGATACAGTATTGAATTCTCTTTCACGTCTTCTTGCGCTTGACCTGACAAATTCACACAAAAATTATGTTAAGACGCCCATCTTGGCGAATATCCTAGTAAACTTAGTTGGCAATGTCTCAAGTGAACGTAAACAGTTAATAAATAAAACGCATGTGTTGTAACAGTACATTGGATCCGTGCATTTGGTCTTAAAGTGACAGCAGCTTAATAAACCTGCTGCTGTGTTTTAATGTTAATCAAAGGACAAAGAAATCAGTCACTGCTCTTGATTGAATGAATTTTGTAACTTTAATGAATATTAATCTATATTGAATTTATTGTAGGCTTGTACAATACATTTTAACAGGCATAATTAAGCATGAAAATAACTGAATGAAATATATATTTAAACTAGGGCTGTCAGTTAAACGCGTTATTAACGGCGTTGATGCAAACCCATTTTAACGGCGTCAATTTTTTTATCGCGCGATTAACGGCCTTTTTGGCCTAGCAAACTTTGTAGTTTTTTTCACATGCTGTTACAACAGGACGCGGCGCTGCGCTATGAAACCCATTCATTTCAATGGCTTGCGCCACGCGAGGATGTTTTGTTGCTTCGACCGGAAACAAAACAACAGGCGCGCCGCACACACTTTTGGGCTTTCGAGCCGGCCAAATAGTTGGTTAACGTTACACTTTGAGTGGATGACGAGCGCGAGACGCCGAAATGGATGCCAATAAGATTCTGAATGGAAAGTTTACTTTTAAAAAGTTGCCAAATGGTTCCATTGACAAGACCAAAGTGATCTGTGTGTTTTGTTGTTGTGAACTGAGCGATCATCATCGCAGCGCGTCCAGTCTCTGAAATACCACTTGATGGCCAAGCACACACACACACACACACACACAGCTGATGGGAATTCTCCGCCCCCTCGTCAATATCAGGACCTCGTCAGTATTTCTTTCACCCTTTTATTAATGGACAGTGTTACATTGAGAGATTATTTGCTCCAAGTGAGAATGTTAGTGTGAAATTGAACACAGTATATGTCAATGTTGTTTTCAATAAAAAACATTTGCACAAAGCAAGCTGATCTACTTTTCCATGTTGAGAGCATTAAAATGAGAAAAAAATAATGGGACAAAAAGAAAATCAAGAGACATTTAGAATAGATAAAAAATAATTGCGATTAATCGCGAGTTAACTATGACATTAATGTGATTAATCGCGGTTAAATATTTTAATCGTTTGACAGCCCTAATTTAAACCAATGAATATGATTCATATTCTTTTGGTTTATCTACCCTTATATGGGCCATTCTACAGAATTGATGCAAACTGCTGTCCGACAACCAAAAAACACATTTAAAAAGCATTTAAGTATTCAAATTTTAGATGTTTACTAAGATCCTACTATTATCTATTGAATCCCACGATAATATTTAAAATATAAGTAAGCTTAATATATTTAAAATCATAATTTATTTGGTACTTTCATTTGGGAGGTGGCTGTCCCGAACCCTAAACCGTAAATTTCAACTTATGAAAATGATATTGAAATATTTTTTTCAATATTTTCCATTGTTGTTATTAAAAATATATTTTTGATTTCTTAAAAAGTAAAAAAAAAAAAACATTTTATATTTTATTTTTAAATCATGAAACTTTTTGTGAAAAAATGTGTCCCACATTTCACTACCAAAACAGTATGTGTTTCAGTCCATTGGCTGAGACTGATTTTAACCACACCCCTACATTTTTGATCAGGAAATATTCCTGTGTCCCTCTCTCTGAAAGCCTTTCTTTCATTGTAGATAGGTACCATCATTTTGAGGGAAATGTGTTCAAAAGTCTGAAAATTTGTGTGTAACTTTAAAGGGATACTTCACCTCTGGGAAGATGAATGTGCATTTAAAATGGGTCATTTATGTAGAAGAAATGTGAAATTATTTTTGAATTTGGAGCTTTCTAGACTGAGAAAAGCCAGAAAATTTATTTTTGGCTTATGTGGATGAAAGACAACAACTCTCAGAATGCACTACCCTAGGAGGCCACGCCTACCGGTAACTAGCGCAGCAGTTAAACAACAAGTCTAGGCTACTACTGAGTCTCCGTGATGAGTCTGCCCGGGATTTCAAGATCGCCCAAAATGTCCAGGATTCGGCTTTTGCGTTCTACAGTCATCATTCATCATGTTTACTGTGCCGACCAGGACGAGTGAGGGCCGCGGGAGAACGACGCGAGGCCGGTGGCGTGATTACTGATGCCCGACACCTGTGAGACGTATTTCTCACGGAGGAGCGGGAATATTCTTAGCAATGTTAAAACGCACATCAACCGATCACTTGTTTAGCGTTCATGTAAACACTACATTCAGATTCACTAATCGGAATGAATTCAGTTAGATTCAAACAAACGGTATGCATGTAAACAATGAATGGCGACTGCAGAAAGCAAAAGCTGAATCCCGGACATTTTCGACGATCTCGACAGCCGGACATGTCCAGGAAAAAGTCGATGGTAACCCCTAAAACTCAGCTTTCTCCTATTACTCAGCTTTCTCCACAGAACAAGAGCCTGCTAGCTTAGCTTCCAAAAAAGATGGCTGATACTATGTGTACGTTCTGGGACTTAGATCATCCCCCTCTATGGGCGGGTTGAGAACATGCGGGACAGCCCCTACTACTGGCTGTAGTCTTTAGCCTCTGGCCAAAAAAATCCTCAGATGACGCAAAATGACGATTTTTGCGTCATCGGAGGATTTTTTCCAGACAAAAAATACATAAATCTCTCGTCTCAGGGGGATATGAGGGTGAAAAGCACGGTAATTTGAAAATAATACAGGTTTTCTACTAATACAAAGCTTAATGCTAAATCCTGAAGTATCCCTTTAAGGGACATCACTACCAAACACCTTTTTTCTGCAATTAAGCAAACTTTTTTGGGTGTAATTCCATAAAATTTAGTTTTTATGTATGTAAAACTGTTCAGAACTGTGCTAGTTAAACATGTGCTGGCTATCATCTTTGAACTAGGCTCAAAAGTATCTTAAATTGTCACTACCGAAAAAGTCATGACCGAAACAAATCATCAGGTATGCAAATCATTAGTATCTTAGTATGTTTTAGTATGCGAGTTAAAATTCTGTAATGTGATGTGGTCGCTACCAAAACATTACTGTCACTACAGAAAATGTGCGTGCTGTCACGACTAGGGATGTCAACGATTAATCGACGATCGATTAATTGTCGATAATACATTTAATCGATAAAACTTATCGATCATCGATTAAGCAGGATCATGCGCGTGCGTGCTGCTCAACCGCGAAACATGTAAGCGAGCGCGCCGGTGTGGTGAAGTGTGAGTCCCACTGAATGACACACCCCGGAGTTGTTTGGGACTATTTTACACCTTCATCATGACTTTAAGTTTGCGTGTGCATTCGCAGCCTTTTGTTTTGTGCAAATGTAAGTTGTAATAGTTTATTTTGTGTACGCTTATCTATATCTGATTGGTCTCATATTGGATGCATTTGGTTAAGAATCGACGTGATCTTTAGCGCGCTCAGCTCAAACGACAATGCACGACTAATAATGACTATTAGGACTGTCATATTACACAAGATTATAAAGAGAATACTATTGTAATAAAACATTTGAATTATTTGGGTTTAGATGCCATGTCGCGTTGTTCCAGGAAGAGCTCGTCAGAGACTTTGAGCGCGTCCACCACAACATATGAGTCATTCTGAATGGCACGTAACTCAGTTTAAGTTCACTTGTGCATTCACGTCATTTTGTGCAGATATAATTTTGTAATATTCTGCTTATTTTGTATATATCTGATTAATATCAAATAGGATGCGTTTCTTTGAGTTAAATAAACGCTAACAAAGTGCTCAACTGTTATTCATTCAGCGCGCGCCGCTCAAGCAGAATGCACAACTAATAATAACGATGGTTAATTTGGGACTTTCATATTACATAACATGAGAACACTATTTTATTAAATGGTTGTGAATTCATTGGGTTTAGTTGCCGTTTTCAGTGCGTTGTTCTAGCACTTCCACAACAGTCACACATTCTGACAAGCACGCATTTGAGGCGGAGTTGGTGACACATTGTATTTGTCGTTATATTTATATATTAAATAGTTAATTTAATTTATCAATCACATCAAAACATTTTACAATCCTACTAAGCCTTTATTTAGATTAAAAAACATTCTTATTAATTTGGTGAGTAACATAGCTTTTTGAGCAGCATTTGCAGACCATGTGCTGTTTGCCATTAATGCTAACGATTAATCGATTAATTGATCGTTAATTTAAACGACGATTGATCATGGGAATTTGTGAAAATTGACATCCCTAGTCACGACCGAAACATGGATGTTTTGTCTAAAATAAAGTATACTGAATTTTCAACTAAGATGTTATTATGGTAACAAAAAAGTTAGTACACCCAAAAAAGTTTGCTTAATTGCAGAAAAATGGTGTTTGGTAGTGATGTCCCTTAAAGTTACACACAGATTTTCAGACTTTTGAACACATTTCCCTCAAAATTTGGTTCAATGTATATTCAAACTAACGAATCCTTAACTTTGAAATCAGTATGATTAACTTATTGCCTTTTACAAAGAAAAATAGGGTTCAAAATACAACAAATCTTATAAATTACACTTGAAATATTATTAAAATTTTAATTGTTATTGATTTACCTGTGAAAACTTTTTTTTAAAATGGCAAAAACTATATTTACAAGGTAGATGTAAACAAAATATTAATAGGTCAATATAAGCCTTCTTATTAAATTATTTATTATTATTGTTTCGGTAGCGACAAATCTGGGGAGAGGAAAAATACTCCAAAACTTGCTGAAAATACAATATGTTAATTAACTGCACAATTACTAGAAATGTGTACCTTGGATATTATACAATTGGCATACATACAAAATTTGTGGGAAAAGACACCTTTTTTTTCCCCAAGACGTTTCCAACTCTGACTTTAAACCAATTCTGTAGAATGGCCCGTATATGTATAAATTACAAATGCAATGAAAATACAGGTATCTGCGAGTAAAAGAAATGTAAGTATCGGTATCGGACTACTGGCCAAGTTCTGGAAAAAGTGGCATTGCTGAATCCCTCATCACCACCATTTAAGTAGCAAACATTAATGGCGCTCTAAGCGATGTCGGGTCACATCACTTCTTGTTGACGTTTGAGGTATTGTCAAACAAAACGGAGGCCAGCTAGACCCTCCTTCCTCCTCATCCGCGCACTAACCCCCCAAACCCCACCCCCAAATCCTTCTTGTCGGTTATTGGCTGGAACAGTTTGTTATGTTTCGTGGTGCGGGTTAGCCCAGTTTGTTTTTGTTGCCATTTGTGGAGCCTGAGGTGTCTGCAGAAAAAGCGTTTTTTTCTTCGCTTAGAGCACCTTTAATCTTTCGATTCTCCGTTACCTGGTTCTGTTGTTGCTGCTGAGTCTGGGCCTGCTGCTGTTGCTGATTCTGATGCTGCATCTGCTGATTCTGATGGTGCTGCTGTTGAAGTTGCTGGAGTTGCCTTATCTGTTGGAACTGCTGCTGCATGGCATTCTGCTGCATAGCTGCTGGCTGCTGAGGCTGCATGCCTGCCTGCTGCTGCTGCTGCAGCTGGAACTGCATGGACTGCTGCTGCTGTTGCGGCTGCTGTATCATCTGCATCTGCCCTGCAGCTCCTGCTGGGGTAGATATTGCATAATGTAATTTTGAGGAAATGTATGAGAATTAAAATACGATTATTATAAAGCCACACAGTCTCTCTAATCAGTTGACAGCTATTGAATTTACCAGCCTGCTGTCCTCCCGCTACTCCCTGCATGGCATGTTGACCCATTTGCATTTGCCCTATTGGCCCTATACCACCCATTGGTGCGCCAGGGGGGCGTGGTCCAATGCCAATAACTCCAGGACCACCTCCACCCACTCCTGGTAAATTCTGCAGGGCATTCATGGGGTCTAAAAATAAACAATATTACTTTGAAATTCAGCAGAAAATATATTCTGACAGTTAAATAGTAGACTTAAGAAGATCTTAAAAAGCTCTTTAATTTACCAGGCCCACCTTGAGTCTTTTTATCTGCAATGAAAAACAATCATTTCAATTCACATTCCACATCCTCACATCTCAATAAGACCGAAAAAAGCATAGTAAACAGTGAATTGCCTACTTACGAATGTCTCTAAAATGAATTATCAGCCTTGCAACCAGAGATAAATACTCCTCCTGTCCCCCCCCCCCCGCCAAAAAAATATTAAATACATTTAAACAAATCACACAAAACATTTCCGTTACACTGCAAGTTAACATGTATATTTAAAAGTAGTACTTACTCTGGTCTTTGCTTTGATAAAAATATGGCTCTCCATGTCAGTACTGGACTTCGTGTGAGCAGTTCCTGCTTTTCTCATGGCTTCATCTCTGCAATAAAGCAGAAGTCTGTCTATATCACCTATCGTTTACTGACACTATCATTCATTTAAGAGATGTCTCAGAATATTTAGAACTATTAGAAGAGCTTTTTATTATTGAAACAAAGAATAAAACTATTACAAAAAAAGAGAAAATAAACTTAATATTCTAACAGGGTTACAATCAATACATGAAATTCTGAAATTAACTAAAGTGTATTATCTTATAAGTATTACACCAAATAAGAGTATTGCAAGCAATTTAATCTATGAATTCTTCTTTAAAGAAATAAATAAGTTACTAATTTAAGTCTATTCTCAAAGAGTGTAGATTTTTTTTTTTTTTTTTTTTTTTTTTACTGATACAGAAGTTTGGGGATAAATTCCTTTTAACAATAAAGAAAAGTCAATCCAACACATTATAAACACAATTCCAAAATATGTTGGTAATTGTTTCTTCAAAGTGATGACAAAAGGAGCAATTGGGCAACTATTAGAAGAGCTTATAATGAGCCTAAAGTGATCACAAGAGCAATAAAATATCTTTAAGGCTAATTTTATTTTGCCAACAACGTTAAACAGCATTTATATATAATTAATACATATTTCGCTTGAACATATTTGACTAGAATTTAATTAGGCTTACTTTACATTAGCAAACCGCATACCTAAACAAACTCTAAAAAGGAAATGTAATCTCACTTAATGAACATATTACCGTGATCAGATAAATATCATATATAAATAAATACAGCCTATTTTGAAATCTCGACTGTTTAACAGATGAGCTGATAACAAGCCTGAGCATCCGCTAGTTAGCAGCTAACTAGCTAGCTGACTCTGAGACTTTATATGCCCTTTATATAAGGATATAACCAAAAACATATTTTAATGCTTACATTTGCGCCACTACTTTCTGTCGAAAGGCTGGACTCCTCCAATCACTATCAGGACCTGGGACCTCCATAACTGTTATTGCTGAACAACGTTAAACAAGCTGCTTCCAGTTAGCGATGTCCGCAACCGGTTCTCAAATGAATCATTCCACTGAGTCGAATCTTTTCAAGGAAACGGTTGAACCAGCTCAATCTGAAAGATTAATTCAAGAATCTATAAACGAACTGGTCTCGAGTCGAAGAAATAATACAAATAAATCCACTTGAAATATAAGTTTACGGCTTAATTGCTTGTCAGATTTATTAAAAACCCAGCAGAGCTCGTTATAGTAAACTGTAGGCCTATTTTATTAAAACGTGACAGCATTTTAGGAAACGTTAGAGATATTACATCAATAGTAGTTTTTACGTAAATGCAAATTATATGTAGGTTTAAAATACTTTACCTTTCTGAATTTAACTATATCTGCAACAAAATGAGTTATTACACAGCAAATGATAATTAAAAAATAATCATAAATAAAAAATTTAAATAGGAAAAAAAAGTGCAATACGTAAAATAATCACCGAAACGGTTCATTGACATAAAAGAAATGAAACAAAAGAACCGATTCGCATAAATGAGTCTGACTTGCCTAAAACCTGCTGCTGAAAGGATTTCTGCGGATCTGGAGGAATATAGAGGGAATGCATTAACGTCACTTTCCCGCCGGAACACGCCCCCCTCAGCCGGACTGAGTGGCAAAAGAGCTTGCGTGGCTGGAGTTAATAGGGGAAACTGCGAAAACGCGAGTAAAACAAACTATTATCAGTTTAAACTAAAACTAAACTTAAACTAAAAGTTGGACTCGATATAGTGTTCCTTACAACTTATCAAAGATCCAGTGATCCATGGATATTGACACGCAGCCAGGAATCGTGTTTCCTGACATATGTGCCTGATTTCGACGCAGGGGAAATAAATTAAGAAAATTTGCTGTAAACGTTTTATATAAATACAAGGTCTAAATAGGTCTAAATCCGAGTGATCACTTACATTAATGTTATACTGTATCATCATATCGTCCAGCCCTAAAACTTGTATAGTTTTTTGTCAGTGTTTATTTAAAAATATCCAATTAAGCAGAATATATCTGTTCTGTAGCTTTTTGCAGTCTGTAAAAATATACAGTACCTCAGATTTCTGGTCAAATCTAGTTGTACAGTCAATCGCAAAGCTCTTTCCCGTTTTAGATGTGTTTTGTGTGATTTTCACGACATTCACGCTGAAAACAAATGCTGCCGCTCAGTCTTTTTGCCACTTAGTGGGCGTGACCGCATTCACTCCGGCCGACGGTGACGTCATGCTCATACCCTCTATAAAGGATATTCATTGTTATTATTAGGCCTATTCTTCTTCTTATTATTATTATTATTATTTGTAATGTATAGGCTATAGCGCACAGTGAAGTCTTCAATCAAAGTTTCTTTGACGTCAATAGTGCAATAAAACTCTAAATGATGTATGGTTTTTAGATTACATTTGCAACCCCTAGTGGTTGTCACTAACCTGTGTTATGTGTCAATTATAAGCTATAGGCCTATCCATAATTTAAATCATGCTTAAAGCTACACTGTGTAACTTTTTTAGTTTATTCTTAGCTAAAAACACTTAGTTCTTTCAAAAATATATGTGCTCATTAATGTATATTTACTTCGTTCAAGTAATAAAGTGTCATTAATGTATATTTACTTCGTTCAAGTAATAAAGTATTCTCGTAAGTGTATAATATGCCATTGAAAATACATACGGGTAAGGGGTTCTAATGTTGGTCGCCATGTTGCCCCTCCATCTTGAAAGTACATTAGCCAACGAGGGACATACCCGTTAATTCAAGCTTCTCCTTTCGCGTTTTAACACTCGAGTGCACCGTGTCGAATGTGAAGAGGGGGATTGCTTGAGACTGATATATAAAAACCTGAAAGCCTTTTTGAAAGTCTGTTGCTGATGGAGGATCACTCTTATTCTTGAGGATACGTTCGCCAAGGAAGCGAAAAAGAGAATTAAGACGGCAACGCAACAGACAAATCAACAAGACAAAAGTAAATATTGGAGTGGCCTTTCCCAAATGGAAAGAGCTCATGACGAGCAACGATTTTAAAAAGGACGCCGACGTTGCCTGCTTTCTTCTCGACAGGTAACGTTAATTAAGCCTATTTGTGTATAAATTATAGTTTTCTAAAATAACCTCATCACTTGAAGGAACACTCATGGACGAGGTCGAACTGGAAGCCATGTTAATCTTGGACTACATTGGTCACCGTAGGAGTTAAAACGAAATCGGAATTGAGAGGAACAGAAACTAATATTCACTGGATGGTCATATACCTTTTCACCGCTAGATTGGGGTAAAAATCACACAGTGTAGCTTTAAAATGTATTTTAATTTCTTTATTGATGTGTACGTGAATAATTGCCATAAAACTGATTATTAAGATACTATTACAGTTGTTATTAGTATTGTAAATGTTTTTAATTCGTTTTTATTTGTATATTTTCCGTTTTCATTTTAAATTTGGTTACATTTTTAGTCCTTTTGTTGTGTGTTTTTGTCTTTTTTATTAGTTTTTTCTTTTTTGAAAATATCATTTGTTTTATCTCCGTTTAGTTATTTTAGGAGTTCAAGTTAAACTAGAAATGGTATACCTAAGTTTTGTATATATTTTATTTCAGTTAATGTTTATCTTATTTATTTTATTTCAAGTGCCAAAAACGTATTTTATGGTTATTATATTTTAAATTATAATAACACTAACATCAATTCAATAGTAGTAGTAACATTTATAACAGTTAGAGTTACTTTATCATTGCATTACTGGCTTTTATTTTCATTTTCTGATGTGTGTATAGGCGCTAGGCCTAGGGTGTGGTTGCAGACATGGGTGACATGTCAAATGAAAAGCTTCTGCATTTCACACATCGGTTAAATGTTGGCTTCCTGCCCAAACATCATTGTTCTTCATTGACTGTATTTTTACTTTTTGGTTAATTACTGTAATATTGTTTTAATTATTCTATATTTATTTATTTATTTGGTGGCCATAACAGTAATGCTGAGATGGCAGGCAATTCAAGGCCTTGACAAAAGGCATGTCTCATATAATTTACCCCATGTTGCATCACTATAAAGTTGACATTGTAGAGATGACAGTTTAGATATTATGACAGTATAGACTATGTTCTTATGATCATATTCTTGACAAACTGCTGCTAGGCAGAAGTTGCCAAGAGGACTGATGAGGTCGGAATATGATATCAATAACAAAAATAAAATGTTTGTTTCACTGACGTTTGTCCTCGCCTAAACAATGAGCACATCTTTGTAAAGGATGTGATGTAATAGTGTCAGTGATGATTCAGTATCTCTGGTTTCGAAAGGAATTTGAAGTCCATGCACTGATCTCCAGAGTGAGTGTAATATTCATGAATTTGAGTAGGCCTATATTAATCAATGCAAAAGCTATATGGCCTTAAGTTCACAGGTTTTAAAGCAGTTTTGACTTTGTTTGAGACACATCTGGCAAGCAACAGTTTATAACCTATACAAGCTTTTTGACTAGGGCCATCTGACCTACTTTTTGCACACTTGGTGTGTGTGCACTTGAGTGAAAAGATTCTGTGGCCCACCTTGCAGAAGTGTTAGAAGGTTTCTCTTTTGATATTTCAAGCCAATTTGTTGCACCACTGATCCAAGGAAAGATTTAGAATACTGCAAGACATTATGAAATAAATGTGAATCTATTACTGTAACATTTTAGACTTAAGGGGACAATTCAGGTGCGCCAAGTGCAGCTTCATCTTGCATTGTATATAAAAGCACTTTGCACTTTGTCGCTCTATTGCGTGTGCAGCTTCTCGGAGAAGCTGTGGAACTGACTTGTCCATGTTGCATCACTTGAAACAGTTCCGAGAGAAACAACACAACTTAAGCCCCGCCTTGATGCAGTGATTGACAGGGCAGGAGGGGGCGTGATCGGCTCGGAATGCATTTTCAATGTGCAAATTGAATTTTGCTACATTCATTGCGGGACATTTCATGAAAGTGCAATCGCAAGTGTCTTGACTGTGAGTGTAAATGCAAATAAGAAAAATAACATTTGAATGATCATTTTGCCACAGTTTTTGCTTGAACATGCTACACATATCTAATCATTTCTGTAATGCATTTTCATTTTGCAACTTATAAAGCGTTTCAATAATGCATATTAAAACTAGTGTATGAAATGGCAAATGTAAATTATGTAATTTCATTTTCATTTTCATTTTGCACCAAACGTTGCTAAAATGGTAATGTAAAATGTCAATTTAAATACAGAATGCAATGCCATTTTACATATTGCATTGTCATTTTGCATATTACATTTCAAATTGAATATTGCTACCCATATGCTTCCATACATTATCGCGGTTGAGAGCGTTTGAAATGCCGCGCCTCTGCAATGCCACTCATCTTTTATTCTTCCTTTTAAGAAACAGCCGCTCGAGGCGTTCGTGACGGGTGATCATGCAGACCGGGAGCGCGCGCAGATCCGCCCTCCAGACGCCATTTCTCGAACGGTGTGGGGAGCTGAAGCAGCTTTTACACCAATCCCGGGAAGGAACAGAAAGCACAACGAACTGAAGCATTTCGAAATCTTTTCGATCGTCTTGTCGCGTGGAAAAGTCGTGCGTCATATAGGGGAGCAAGGTGGGAAACTTTCTGTTGCGAGATTATTCAGAATTCGTTGTGTGTGAAGACGTGTTGCGGGCCGCCATTTTTGTTACAGCCTTCAAAGTCTGTTGGGAGTCTAAATAAGAGACAAAACTCTTCCGTACGTTGGTGTAATACACGAAGAAAAACTCGCTGTTGGACGCAACTGATATATGTCGCCTTGGATCGTTATGCAAGGCGATTTATTAACATATTATGCTTCATCTTGAGCGGACGGTGACGGAAGACGGCTAGCTGGCTAACGCGTTATATTGTCTCATAAGCTGCAGCTACTTTCACGGAAGAGAGAGCGGAAAAGGGAACTTTGACTCCAAATACGCGTTTTTAGGTTCGTTACGAACTTTTGGGGTTGTTTAAACCTGTTCTACGCCCGTCGTGATTCTTGTGTTGTTGGAAAATTTAGCAATGCATCAAAGTTGGTTGACGCCAGTCGCAGCCTGTCTGGTCAAACGTCAGGTTGCGGTTCAGTAACGTTAGGACTGTCGGGTAAGAAAGCGTTCGGTCGCTTGTAAGAATAGGCGTTTGCTGTTTTAATTTATTGCTCGTTTCTGTTTTCTTTTCGAGTTCATCAGTTACAAGTGTATTTTGAACAAACATGTCGTCTGCGCGGTTCGACTCCTCGGACCGATCTAGCTGGTATTTCGGGCCGGTTTCGAGACAGGAGGCGCAGAATAGGCTTCAGGGACAGAGACATGGGATGTTTTTGGTGCGAGATTCGTCCACCTGTCCTGGTGATTATGTACTGTCAGTGTCCGAAAACTCCAAAGTTTCTCACTATATCATCAACTCTTTGCCAAACAAGAGATTCAAGATAGGTGACCAAGAGTTTGATAATCTACCTGGCCTTTTAGAGTTCTATAAAATACATTATCTGGATACGACCACCCTGATAGAGCCAGCACCAAGGTAAGAGCTTCCATTAGTTTTGACATCGTCACATCATCCACCCCTCTTCTCACTAATGCATTTCCCTCCCCTTCATTGATATGGCAAGCTGTTTAAACATCCATTCATTTCAACTTACTAGAGTTTGTTTTTATGTTACTAGTTTTAATTTTCATTTAATTGCAGGTTATCAAATAAATTATGAGTATCTGTCAGTTTCACTAGTGACAATTCGTTCAAAACCAGTACTGATTTATAAGCTTAGTAGTACCGGTACATACTGTTGAAACTACCGGTAGTCAATTTCAGTAGTGACAAGTAACACATTGCAAATGTTTCTGGTACTGGTTAAAGTTTTACTATACGTCAGATGCTGGTAATTATAATTTATTTACTTGTCTAGTAACAATTGTTTTTGTACTAGTGTATTCAGATTGTTACAACTACTAGTTACATTTTTAATTGAGTAGGCAGAATTGACACTCTTCAATTAATCTAACATGACAAGTAAATATCAATTGTGACTAGTGAGATGTTGCTGGAAACAATTAAAATAGATGCTAGTGTCTTTAAGTATTGATGTCTAATACATAAGGTATAATAAAACTGGAATAACGGCAATTTGTTACTGTTAAACTGTTAGTGACTGTTAAAACCGCTTGCCATAACTTTGCTGGTTCTTGTTCACATTCATTCTTATGCTTGGAGATAAATATTGTCAAGGTGAGACGTGAGTGGTCAGTTAAACATCTGTAATTCCCCTTAATTTTTTCCTTCCTGTATGTTCTCATTGAGCCATGCAATAAAGAGAAATTAAGGAATTTTTATTCAAGATACCAGGAAGTTAACTACATGTGAAAAGTTCATATTCAGTTGTGGAATGGATATTACAATAAGTGGATTTAAGCATTTCCTCTTAGTTATGCTGTTAAAATGTGCTGTTTCCTTTTGTTGTAGATTAGTCAATCCTAAAAAACTTTTATCATTGTCCTACAGGTACCCCAGTACCCCTCTGCCCAGTGGGCCTATTCAGCCATCCGGGGGACTCGGAGATGAGAACCAGGAATATGTGCGAACTCTTTATGACTTCACGGGTAGCGATGCTGAAGACCTTCCTTTCAAGAAGGGTGAAGTCCTAATTATTCTGGACAAGCCTGAGGAGCAGTGGTGGAGTGCCAAGAATAAAGAAGGCAGAGTAGGCATGATTCCTGTTCCCTATGTAGAAAAGCTGGTGAGACCTTCGCATCATCCCGGTCAGCCTGGCCATGGTTCACGAAATTCCAATAGCTACGGCATACCTGAGCCAGCACACGCCTATGCTCAGCCTCAGACTCCATCGCCCATTCCCCCCATCACACCCGGCGCTGTTATCAACCCGCTGCCGTCCATGCAGAACGGGCCAGTAATGGCCAAGGCTATCCAGAAACGAGTGCCATGTGCATATGACAAGACTGCCTTAGCACTGGAGGTAGGTAGCTAAATGCTGGATTCCCATAAACCAGAATTTGCATTTGTCACCAGGGTTGTTCGTCCGCTAGTTTCCGTTGTTTTATTGATGAGGGATAATATGGGGCAGCCTTCCTATTTATTTCCTTCAGTTCACAAGATTATTCAGTCAGCATAGATTTTTTTTCGTTGATGTATAGGAATACAGGATGCAGGGCTGGTTGCCATAAACACTTAATGAAGCTATTTCTCTATGGCTATAAGATTTAACTGGTGCAGTGATTACACATTTAAAGGGATTTTTACACTTCATTACATTTGGTCAGATGGTGGTGATGGAAATGTGAAATGACAAATATTTTCTCTTGATGACACACTTGTCAGCTCAGTCCTATGTCTCTGAGGGACTTTCCTTAGACAGACCTATCAACATATTTGTAAGTAAAAAAAATAAAAGCCTTGGGTTGAATATTAGAGAAAATAAATCTTCATATCCTCACTTCCTCTGTTTATTCTTATGCTCACTGATTTTAGTATTTTTTGTTTGTTTGTTGCATTAGACCAATCTTGTTTTTTCTCTTTTCCTAGTTAGCAATTTGCATGTGCCGCATATCTCTTTAAGAACTGTTTGAAGAGAGATGTAGCGAAAAATAAGCTCAGAGACCTCTACTTTTTTGTGTTTTGTGTCTAATTCAGTGTAGTTTGTTCAGGGTCTAGAATGAAATTCCATGCTTAGTCATCCCACATGGCAAGTCCCAGCACCCCTCCATTTGTTTCTACATGCAAGGCTTTGTCATTTTGCAAAAAGAAAATGACATAACCCCTGTCTTAGTCAGCCTGAGCATGTCAGTTGATTCACGTAGGTACAAGAATAAGGTAAAGAAACCTATGGTTCAAATGCAGATTTACTTGGTAATTTGTCCCCATTTTATATTTTTCCATCTGTCTGCTGTATTTTACATATGAGTGAAGCTTGTGTATGGAAACAGGGATTATGACGCACAGTTTGTTGTGACCTAAAGCAAAATAGTCTGATTTAGAACAGCTATTGCAGGAATGTTGAGAAACTGAAGCATGTCAGTTAATGCAGAGGATTTTGTCCTGAACTATGATTTTAAGTTTTATAATGCTTAATATGCTTCAACTTTGATTTTAAAGGAGAGTGGATTTTTTTAATGGTTACAAACAAACCAGTAACTCTGTCCAGCTTAATGCACTCAAAGGATTTTCATGTCTTTGAAAAATATTTTGTTCCTTGGATATAATTTCTGGTGGGTAGGCCATTATCTTTTACCCCAGGCTTTCCCTGAATTTTCTAGGTTATGTTGTTTTATGTCAAAGCTTTCACTGTGCTTTTTAAAAAGCCAATAATATTTTTTTCTCATACTATATTTCTCATATTTCTCAACGTGAAAGTAAATGCCCGTGTTCTTTTATTTTGTCCTGTTTTTTTTCCTCACAGGTGGGTGACATTGTGAAAGTGACTAGGATGAACATCAGCGGTCAGTGGGAAGGGGAGGTAAATGGCCGGAGAGGTTTATTCCCTTTTACCCATGTGAAAATATTGGACCCCCAAAACCCAGATGAGAGCGAATGATCTGGACCATGCTCTGTCAGCACCCCGTCAGTTCGCCGGACGCCCTATCAAGTCACAGCCGGTATTACGCTTGCCTGCCTTGGGGCTCAGCCGTGGCGCATTTCTCAAGCAAACCATTTGCGTGGCTTCTGACTGTTTACAGCTCTGAAATCAAACGGTTGTTAATCCCCCTCACCTGGTTACAGGCAAATCAGTGTTTTTTATTTTTTGTTTGTCTGCCCTTAATATCCTGTTATTTTCACACATCTGCAATCTGTTCCTGTGACAAGGTGAAATTAGGCCTCCAACATTGACCTAAGCCTTCCTGCCTGCAGTTTTCTGCCTTTAGCTTTGACTTTTGCTAGCTGAAATATATTTAGAAAGGGAAATTATGATAATTATACCCTCTGGTTTGATTGCCAATTGTTTACATGTTTTGTCCAAAATTTGTCTTTTATTTTGTGTCTTAACTTCAACAAAATCCTAATGATACTGATCTGACCCTTGGTAATAGCCATGACTTGAAGATAAGGGTATGATGTTGCAGGATCTTAGAATAGCGACAACTGCACCACTCCTGATTGACCTTAGAAACAGACTCAACTAGTATGTGGGACTAGTCTACTGTAATCTTTTATTTGTGCCATAATAACTTATCTGTAAATTGCAGTAGTAGTGTAGCTAGATGGTTGTGACTCGACTCGGGGGATCTTTTGAATGGTGGGAGCTTTTCGCATCCAGTTGTGATGCTTTTGATGCAAAATTGAGTCTGGGGAGTAAAAACGCACCATCTATTCCATTGGACAAGCTGGAAATGTTAACCTGTGCAATCGTGAGCTCATCTCTTCCCCTCATCCTCTTCTACTCTGGTTACAGTAAAGTCTGGATCTTGCTCTTTTACATGACTGTTACATCACAAGGTCTCTGCTACAACTTTGACGTTTTCTGCCCAATTTTGATTCAGTAACCTGACATGCACACAACATTTTGGTTTTGTCCATCTGTAATCTGTTTCAAATTTAGCCAGATGTTGAATCAAGCATTTACTGTGTGTTGAAATAAACTGGCAATTTCTTCAAAGGGATTTAAAAAGCCTGCTGGTGGCCTCTGTGCATGACCTTCTGGCCAAGAGGGTTTTGCCTCTTAGGTTAAATGCTGCTTCACGTTGTGTTTCATTTGTCTGTCGATTTTCTTTTTCTCTCCTTTTTGAAATGATCTCCCTTTTTGTCTGGTTTACATCCGTAGCGTCAAGTTAAAGTTAAGCATTCATATTAAGCAATAGACCAGCCCGGATCTTCAGTGCTCAAATAATTTAAGTTTCAAATCCATACTTTTCCCTTTTTTGTTTTGGCTAAGGCTTTAACAGTATTAGTGTTTACTGTTTTACATTACAAAATATCCATGTGGTCTTGTTTGTTTAAAATGAAAATTTGTGCCTTTTATTTTCTTACACCATTTACATGTTAATAATATTTCCCATGGTTAACACCTGTGCTGGTATTACCCATTATGTACAGAACGAGTAAATAAAATTTATGTCTACATCTCTGTGCATTTGACCAGCTTCCTGTGTATGAGTCGCAGGATTGCCATGGTAATGGAAAACCTGGGAATATTAGGGGTTTCAATTTGTGATATATCCAGATCTGGAAAAGTTATGAATTTTAATAAAATTTTAAAATGTGATGGGAGTTTACATATAGCCAATACGAATACTAATTTCTGATTTAAAACAGCTATTGCAGGAATGTTGAGAAAGTGAAGCATGTCAGTTAATGCAGAGGATTTTGTCCTGAACTATGATTTTAAGTTTTATAATGCTTAATATGCTTCAACTTTGATTTTAAAGGAGAGTGGATTTTTTTAATGGTTACAAACAAACCAGTAACTCTGTCCAGCTTAATGCACTCAAAGGATTTTCATGTCTTTGAAAAATATTTTGTTCCTTGGATATAATTTCTGGTGGGTAGGCCATTATCTTTTACCCAGGCTTTCCCTGAATTTAGGTTATGTTGTTTTATGTCAAAGCTTTCACTGTGCTTTTTAAAAAGCCAATAATATTTTTTTTCTCATACTAAACGTAAAAGTAAATGCCCGTTTTCTTTTATTTTGTCCTGTTTTTTTTTTTTTTTTTTTTTTTTTTTTTTTTTTAGTTTTACTTTGCTCTCAATTGTATTATTGTTTACATCTATTTAAAGATTACACGAGAACAAATGAAAATCCACCACAGCAATTTCTGCTATAGTCATTCCTTAAATAAAACTTTAGAAATCACAAATGGCTCCTCATTAAATTAACTAGTCAAATAGGGAGCCCTGCAAAGGGAAGTGCAAACATCATTCTGGAGACTTCTAACTCCTAAAGTGGGTCATTTTGAAGCCCATGTTTCAACAGACATTTTGTTCAACAAAAATGTGATGTAACAGCCTGTTTAGAGACAATGTTCAGTATCTGGAACAAGAGGTTGGTTACTCCATCTCCCTTGAATTTTTTATTAGCACCAGTTGTGATTGTGACTGTGCCCTGGAGAGAAGACATAATTAAAAGAATTTTAATGAAGTGTCCAAAAAAAGAAACCCTGTGCTATGATGACCTAGAGAAAGTTATGAAGGTCAAGCTTTGCATTTTTTAAAATTCATTAAATCAGGATCCCATCATTTTGGTTATTTGGCTCTGACCTTGATGTAATGCATGCATAAACATAAACTTATCCCATCAGTTTGAGCAGAACGGTTGTGTGATTCAGTGCAAGAAAGGTTCCTCAAGGCACAGGTTCTTTTCACATGTATTTGCAAGTCTGAAAAGGAGAATTTGTGAACCCAGGCTGTGTTGGCATGGATTCATCATGACAGTCTGCCTCAGCAGCCTTTAGCTATTGGTGACAAAGTTATATTTGGTGGAAATCTGTAAACAATCACCTGGGCCCGCTTTTTCAAAAGGTTTAATCCGGATAAAATTGATCCGGATTTAGTTATCCTTTTTTTTGCCATCCGTGATCACGTAATCCATCTTACTTTTGAGCCAGTTTTTCAAAGCAACATCGGATTGGATCAATCTGATCCGGATAGGAACTTATTAGGATCACCAAATCTGGGTAACCAGTGCTCAAACATAGGAAATCACAATGTAGAACTATAGATATGTAAAGAGCAACAAGAATAGCCAGTGTGGGTTCAATATAAGTTTATTTTTATTTGAAATGAAAACACACACATAAAAAAAAAAAAACTAAAAACAAGAAAAACCCCACCCCATCCTCTTCCAGCAGTCCGCTCATCTGAGACCTACAACACAAAAACTGTACATTGAGGATATTTATAACAAGCTTCAAATATAGATGTATTGAATTAAAAAAAAGACTTATATTTTCGATTGTGATGAATATATATATCAATTAGTGACAGAATAAAATGTATTGTTTTTGGTCAATTTTGACAGCTGTTTGGGGGATTATTTTATGATTCCAAACTCTTTCTACTTTGCTGTTGGCAAAGTTACATCAAAGGTGTTAATTTGCAAAGTTACAGTTACAGGTGTTAACCTATAGGCTACTGAAAGGCTGAATACGTTAAAGCCTACTGTAGCCTGACGGATGAACAAATAAAATTAAAACCTTATGAATAAATAGGATATCTTGTAAGATACTGCATGATCCAAATATAGTATTATTTGATACATTTTTTAAGTTTTCATTACATTTTGGGCATGAAGTCCACGCTGAATCCACCCTTCTGATGGGATCAGTTTAATCCAGATTTTTTGGATCAAAGTGATCCAAATCCTACAAAAAAGTTCTGAAAGACCCAAACTAAAGGTTTGATCCGGATCAAAACCAAGATTGGATTACGTGATCTAATCCGATTATGTAATCCGCTTTTTCTTTTGAAAAACCCATTTTCAAGATTTGATCCAATCTGTTACCAAAATCCTAGTGGATTACTTTTGAAAAACCTGGCCCTGGAGGCCAGATAACAATTATTTAAAGGTAAAGTGTAATGTCTGTGCCACTTTAGCAGCAACAAATAGGACTGGAGTCTTTTTAAGCAGTTTACTGTTCGGTAGATTCCAAATCTTGTATTTCTTATACTAAAACGCATGTTCCAGTCTGAATAAGCTGCAAACTGGACCAGACTAGTTCACGTTGACTGTCAAAAGAGTGACTACACAAGACTAGCCAGACATAACAACATTGACTCGACCAATGGAAGATAGGAGGAATGAAATTATGTTATGGTGGTGCAGAAATATACTTAACCTTTGAAGTGGGCAAAATGTCCTCCATTTAAACTATGTAATTAGTCCTAAAAAAATATTGACTTATATAACCTACTATAGAATGCTTTTTAAAATGGACAGTTTTTAAAGATGTTTCCAAATGCAAATGTATTAAACTGGGTTTTGTTAGTGACAAATGCAGTCACTCTTCAAACCAGCTAAATTGCAAGGTATTTGCTCATGGCTTTTGGATGGTCGTGTTGGTCTAAAAATTCTTGCAAACAGATGCAGATAAGCTTGACAGCATCAACCCATTACCCCAGGACTGTGTATGCGTTTTGGAAACCTGACAGAAACTGCAATCGAGGAGCTAAAAATAAAGCAAATTGCACAATTGTTGCTGGGCTTACATTTATTTTAGGGAGCTTGAAGAGGGAGAAATGTAGAGGAGCTCACTTTGATATGCGGTGGATGTTGTCAGTTGAATCAGAGATACAAAAGTACATTTTTTCAAGATTAAATTAGCAATGCATAAAATTCAATTATGAGATCTTCATTTTTGTTGTTGTTGCTATATGGCCAAAATTGCAGATAAGACACCAGATTTTACATTTACTTTTAGTTGTTTTAAGTCAGAGCAGGCGATCTTAAAGGCTTAATACTATTATATTTGGAAAAGCTGAACATTTCTCAACACTAGTTGTGGATTTGACACTACTTGCTTGTGTGATACATGACATGGAAACTTCAAATGTATGAAATCAACAGTACAGTATGTGTCCCTTTAAAAAACACAAGTCTGTCCAAATTTAATTTACTTCACGTGAGAATGCCATGCTGTTCGTTTGCAGCAAAGTGAATATTTTGTAGAAAACATGTTTATAACTAACCATACCCAACTCTCACGCACTGTGCTTTAGAAAGCTTATTTTAAAAGCTTGATACAGTTTGACCACAACAACACTTACTTGAGGATTCCTCTTCATCTGCAAGTTAAATGTGAAACCACTCATGATGGAAACGGATTGTTTTTGAGAACAATCACTGGGTTTCTGAAACAGAGGTCAACGCGGGCCTATTTTAGCCCATTACCAGCTTGTCCCAAGGCTAATTCTGTTGCTATAGATTGAACCACCATAATGAGTGGGTGGCAGTCTTAAAGTGACAGCCGAAATATCAGCCAAAAATGGCACATTTCAAACATGTAAAGAATAAACATGAAGATCTGTCCTAAAATCACCAACTCTAATACATCACAATTTCTCTTTTCTATTCATTCGCTGCAAGGTAAACCTCATCTCACAGACAATCTGCAAAAACAATATATGTGTGCAGAAAGCCAGAAGCAATGCGCCTATATTTAGTCTTTTGATAAGTCTCAGTCAGCTGAACCTTTGCCACATCTGTGCATTTCAATTGGAACAACCAAAAAAATATATGCATCCTGGTAGGCTATTATCTAATTTTAACTATACTGAAAGGGTGGTAGAAGCAATGTCTAAAATGACAAAATATGCATTTATTGTTATTATATTGATTATTTTCTATTATTACATACTTTTAAAATACCAAACTTATGGGAAATTGTTTGCAATTCTGTTTGGGGATGCTAGTTGGACAGAAATGGCAAACATAATAATTTACTTCTTCGGCTACTTCTGACACACGATGAGAAACATTTGAACAATATATGTTAAATCATCATCCTGCTTCTGTAGCAGAGTAAATGTTATCAGAATGTTGTCTTTGTGTTGTCTAAATCAATCATGAGCACTTCCAGAATCTTCACGCTCCATTTGGTGGTGCTGACGATTAAACATTTACAGGACATACGCCGCTGCCTTCTGCTGTGGAAATGAGGCCATGTTGAGTTATCGTGACTCCACTGGCTCTCTATGGGATCTGGGTCAGATATAGAGACAGAACCGGGGCTTTATTCTTCTCTCTATACCCTGTGCCCTCACCTAGTAAGAAACTAAAATGAGTAGGTTTAAAGCACTATTATTATAATTCACAATCTGCAGCCTACTATTAGGCTATCTACTATTCAGTACAATACATAGATAGCCAGTAACCATAAACATTAGTGCTGTATAATATATGCAACAGGAGAAATAACAGGCCCAGTCCGATGGGAATCTGATGATCCACGTTGAAAAAAAAAAATGAAAAAAAAAAGATCAACGGCAATCTGGCATCATCAGTTGTTGGTAGAATAACGGACAACATATTTGTAGTTATCTAAAATAATTCTTAACCTAAACATAACATTTAAACACTTAACCTTGGTTATTAAATATCACAAACATTTGAGTTATGAGCAAATAGGCCTAAATCATGCTCTAACATCTTCATATTTTTGTACTCTAATTTTTATAGCAACAGGTTTTAATGGGTTTTTGAGACTTGTCATTTAGTGCATGAATAATGTTTTAGCAGGGGACTAATCTTTTAGAAATGTCGCCATCTACTGGTAAATTAACATGCTCCATTCATGATTAGCCTATAGGCTACTACAACTCAAAACATTTTTGCACCACATCTGATTTGTCATTATACAATTTGGTTGGATCTATAACTTCTGTTACATATCCTAAGAGTTATATTAAGCATCGAGCGTTCAACATCGCTCAGCTTCTCTCTTCTTCTACTTGCCAGGTCTGTGTAATAAAATTATCCCAGTGGCCAATCAAAAAATAGCCCAAAAGTAACCCAATGGCCATATCCCAAATATCACTGTTATCACTGATATTCACTGTTATGCGAAATGAAAACCACAAAACTTAACATCTAGCACAGTTTTATCATGGGCAGAATATAAAATGTTTCAATACAAGCATTTCAGACAAATATGATTTATGAAATGTGCAAACCTTTAACCCATGGGAGAAAAAAAATCACGCCTTGGCAAAACCCAATGTCACGGGGAAACCGCGGACATGGCAACCCTGACCCAGACAAAATAATCATCCAAAGCACCCACAGCAATGACCCACAGCACAGGCATAGTCAATCGATTACTTATGGCACAACAAGAAAATATTAGATACTTTCTCCGTAATTAGGATAGCCTGAATAGATTTGGCTCTCTGTTTTTAAAGAGCACCCAGATAGCACATGTCTTTCAGATGTCTGCTAAAGATCTGTTAATCTGGAAAGCATCTGCTGTGTAAAAACATGTAATAAACATCTTAGAAAAGGCACTTTTACATACATTCTAAATCTTAAACATCTTAAAGACATCTGCTAAGTGCCTATATGACATTTAACAAGAAACGTCCTAGAGATGTATTGCATGAGAGCAAACACTCTAAAAAAAATACATCTTGCAGATGTTAATGCAGACATCAAATAGATGTCTCTGAGATGTACTTGTGCTATCAGGGGCATTTCTCTTTAACTGAGCATGAGCTCTAAAACAGAAAATAAATGTTACATCAGTGATATTTGATACAAGCTATCATGCGTGATGATCTGTTTTTATAGCCTACTATATTTATTTATTTCTAACAACCATATTATATCAGGACATTTGTTTCATTCATTTTAATTGAATAAACTTGACAGAATACTGTCTTCATGTCTATGTAAGTGGTAGTGCAGGAATGTGTGATATTCTAAAAATATTGTGCTTACTGCACCTTTTAATAGTTATTTTTCTCTTTTTTTTCTTTTTTTTTTTGATATAGGCTATCTGTCTTTGACAAAGGACAGACAGAGTGAGTGAGTTCCAAGAATCAGCTCAGAGCAGGAGCATGTAGAAACTCCTCACCACTCCTGAAGTCAGTCAGCCTGACCCACAGAGCAGGATTTCTCTCTGTGCCTGAGGAGAGAATCCATGTCCTAAACATGAATGACTCCCCCTATCAAGAACGGTAAGATATTTTGGCCAGAACTGACTGGAAGTAAGAACTTATCAAGAGGAAGTAAGAACTGTTGTGGTTTTCTATGCAAACAATAACCTACGAAAACATCCTCACTGTGTTGGATTAGCCTACTTAACAAATCACACACATTATTTGGCCTAACAAATGTAGTTTTGTAAGACTCAAGCCTATAAACTTAAATAAGAGGTTTATTTTTAAAGATGATCACAGAAGTAGACATTTATTGTATTTGGGTAGATGCCAGTTCTTGTTGCTTGCCAATTAACCACCGTTTGCCAGTGTTGGTTTGGGCTCAGTTGTAACTGCCCTCTATAAACCAAGACTTTGGAATAAAATGTTTAAATTAGAATGAACTTACTCCCTAGCCTGGTTAAAACCAGACCATTCCCAGTTGTAACTGAGTTATGGTCTGGCAAAGCGTCATGGACAAATCATTTCCAGAGGGGCGTCACCAACGGACGACCTAAAACCAATTAGAGAGATGGAGATGACATATGCAGAGCGGCGGATAAACATCTCCGAGTGTTTTTCTTTGTTAAATCGCTTAAAACAGACGCGATAGCTGATTCGAACGAGTGATGTTCGACGGCGGCATCCATCTTTGTAATGTAGGCTACAAAATCTGCTTCAAAATCGCAGCGCTGTCGTCATCGTGTAAAGCTCGCCCCAACGTTTCTGATTGGTGCCTCGATTTCGAGGGATTGGAAATGGGCTTGAATGAGCTCTTGCAAAAATTTGCCGGAAGTTGTCTGGGTTTTCCTAGGCACTTGTTAGTCCCCCTACTTTGTCTTTTGTGTCTATGGCAGTACAGAATATTGTGCAATACTATATGTTAAACGTTAGATGGCAGTATTGGGTTGATTTAGTAAAGCGCACTCTTACCCATACTCCAAAAATGTGTCATTGCACCATGTCACTGTTTAACAGAGTAGTATTTGCTCTTTATACTTTGCCCTTAATGGCACTAAGTGCTAAATATGCATTTAAAAGTTTGATGGCTCACTGATATAGCTCATTTGTGTCTTATCACATATCCTCATTTGTGTTTAGAAACACTTGCTAGTGTATGTGTTCTTGACCCTTCAAGACTTCTTTGTTGGGCACCCAGCTTATTTAGAAAGACCATTTTTAACTGCTGAACAACATGGCAACATGATAGGTCAAACCAGCAATAATAACCAACACAAATATCGAAGCCAGGTTAAATAAATGCAAATACGGGATACACACCCTCACAGGATACTAATCCTTTGGTAAATTTGAATATAGCCTACTTTGTGTATTTTTTTAGTTTAGTAATATAAGTTTTTATTTTTTGAGAGATAGTTATGCTATAGCTTACTCCATGCTGTCAGTGCTGAAGGTTCAACCTAAAATTAGTCTTCCTACATAATGAATAAGTTCCTGAGCAATTTTGGGGTACTGAGACCGTGTAGTTCTGGTTTCGTCCTTTTCCAATCACAGACCATCACACATGCACATCCACACACACCCCTGTCCTTTTGTCACCGGAGAACCTGAGCTGCTGCTAATTGTGGTGCTGGCAGGATGCCGTAGCCATTATGGGCCGTCTGTGCAGCGCGCTCTCATTGAGAACCATGGCTAGATGAGCCGCCACTGCACCACAGTGCGGGACGGCTGCCAAAATGAACTCAGCAACCTCTTTGGTGTGCCCTTTGGGTCAGCTTACACAGCAGCGTACCGTTCTGCTGAAATCCCTGAATTAATGCAGAGAGGGAAGAAGAGTGGGAGGAATGACTCAAGCGAAAAAGGAGGTACACAAAATGGTGCTCACTTTTATTTGCTGTGTCAGAGTGGGGCAGTCCAACACAAGGGGGTTTACAAGTCGTGATGTAATGTGAGAATGGGGGGGGGGGGGGGGGGGGGGTCATGTGTTCATGTGTTCACTTTTATTCAGTCGGTGGTCGTCAAACAGGCTTGGATCCAATAGTGCGCTCCTTTCCTTTGTGTTTTGGAGTGTTTCAGTCTCTGGTTTTGTGTCGGCTCTTCACTTTTTCACCTTGCCCTGCGCGGCCACTGCCTCCATGGCTTTGCGCACTGTTTCCTCGTCTCCCAGGAACTGCATGGGTTTGATGGGCTTCAGGTCCTTATCCAGCTCGTAGACGATGGGAATGCCAGTGGGAAGGTTGAGCTCCATGATGGCTGCATCTGACATGCCTGTAGACACAGGTGAAGATCTTGTCAAATATAGTTCTTGAAGTTTTCTAAGCCTTGACTTTTCCTGACCTCTGTGACCTTTACTTTCTAAAGTGCATATCTCTCTAGCACTCTAGGGAGAATGCAGAACCTTTCTGCTAAAAGGTTGTGCCTGTAACAGGAACCTAACCCCCTTCTCATCTCTTCTGTGTATGAATGAGGGCTATAAATAGTCTCTATGTCATTGGGGATCATTGAAGCCTGGTGGTCAGACACGTTCTATGTCTGAATGCTAGGTTTCCTTGTTCCTGTCTTGTTTATTGACATGCTTAGCTAACATGCAGTTCTATTATAACACATCACTCACCCGCTTGAGTCCCTGAATAGTCTTTTAACTAAATGCTTGGTGGGATGATACTCACCTTCTAAGTGCTTGACGATACCACGCAGGCTGTTCCCGTGGGCTGCGATTATGACATTTTTCCCGGCCTTGATCTCAGGTACAATAACCTCATTCCAGAAAGGCAGGGCACGAGCAATGGTGTCCTTCAAGCTCTCGCAGATGGGAAGCTCACCCTCTTTCAGACCCTTGTAGCGCCTTGACTGGTAAAAAAGAGGAATGGAACATCATCAAACCTGCAGTCATCCCCACATAGGTGTTTACATGACGTAAAAGCAAAGTTTTATATGCATTAATGAATTATAACATTCATTTAGGAGTTAAAGAGACCTATTATAATATATACATTTCATATATATATAAAAAGCGGCTTATATATATAAAGTATAAATTATAAAATATATTGTTACTATTCAATTTGAATTTGAATTGTCTATATATATATATATAGATATATAATCTGATTCATTTGTCTTACCTCACTGATGATCTTGTGGTATGAATGGTCCTTATCCATAGGAGGAGGGGGAATATCGAATGATCTGCGCCAAATCTTGACCTGCTCCTCTCCGTGCTTGGCTGCTGTCTCTGCCTTGTTCAGACCAGTCAGACCACCATAGTGACGTTCATTCAGACGCCAGGTGCGTACTACAGGCAGCCACATCTGGTCTGTGATCTCCATGATGGTCCAAAGAGTCTTGATAGCACGCTTCAGAACGGAGGTGTAGCACACATCAAACTTCATGCCTGCATCTTTGATGGCCTGAGCACCACGCTTTGCTTCCTCCAGACCCTTTTCACTGAGGTCTGCATCAAACCAGCCACAGAAACGGTTCTCCTGGTTCCAGGAGCTCTCGCCGTGGCGTACAATCACTAGACGATGAGCAGCAGCCATTTTGAAAGAATTTGTGTTTTTCTACAGTATTTTCCAGACTAAGCCCACCAAACACAGCCCTCCTTGCTGTTGTGCACACACTCTGTGACAGACAGTGAGCCCTGCCTGTGCTATTCTCTTTTTATAGCAGTCTGGTATGTGGCCCGTCATGAATGTCATATCTCTCCTGCTTTGAACCAATCACAATGTTTCACTTTCAGAATGACAGTTGAACATTCCTATTGACTCTTATGTGTAAGGGGGCGGACCGGATATCTATCTACTGCTCGAAGGGCAGAGGTCATGAAAGGATTCGAAATAGCAACATGACTTTTAAACTGAGAGGTGTGGAGTAAAAGTGCAAAGATCAGAGTCAGCCTAGATCTCAGAGGCTAGAGGCCATCAGTAAATACTGTAGCTGAAATGTAGAGAGAGAGCATGTGTAGAGGCTCCATAAACTACAGTACAGCAGGAGTTTCCAAGCTTTTTCTATGGCTTAAAATATGTTTTACTTGAAATACCCCCTGAGGATTTAAGTAATGTTAACTAGTTATAATGAACTTATCAACAAAAAAAAAAAACAGAGTATATATATAAATATTATATACACACAATTGTTTATTTGTGATATTATCAATATTATATAAACCCTGCATAAATATATCTTTAAATATTTTTAAACACACATCTTTTTAAATAGTTGTAATTCAGCTTTGGAATTACATTTGAATTAAATAAATGAATGAATGTTCATGCAATGTTTACATACGTGTGTATGTTTATAATAACATTCCATGATCTTAACTGCCATTTAAAAAACAATTGAGTCTGCATAAGTAAAAACATTGACTTCTTTGTATTTTGTGTAATACCACTCAAATCCAGCAGAGGCGATGGTGTGTTTCCACAGGTAAAGCACTGAAAATAGAGCTGTAACCATTCCTCACTTCTTTTCTCCCCCCCCCCCCCCCCCCCCCCCCCCCTTTCCTCTCTTCCTCCTGCCTCCTGCTTTCATCTCTGTATCTGCGGTGGAAACCATGTGCTGTATGTATATATTTTTAACGTCTATATTTCATAATTAAATTATGTTAAAATAATGTGACGATGCACAATGCAAATAATAATTTGCTTAATTTTAGCGTCTTGACCTTGGTGGCAGTCACAGAGTGAACTTAAACATATAATTATAAAAATGTATGATCATTTCAGAGCAAAAACCTCAATTTATTAACAAAATCGTGTTACACTCGCACTTGCACATACATCTGCGCATAGCTCTCTCTCTCTCTCTCTGTCTCTCTCTCTAACGCTGCTATTGATACTGCATTGTCAGAGTTTAGAAAATCACTTGCGTCAGAGCTTCTTTCTGGCTATATAAGCTGCACTGACTGCGGTAGGAGCAGCAGATCAGTGTTTGAAGGCAGTTCGAGCTGACTGTGGTACCGAGAGGCACAGAGCAGCTTGTCCTTGGAGCCATGAGTGCCGTCGGGTTTGACCCCTACTTCTCGTCCTCTTACAAGCGCTGGTATGTGGAGAGCAGCCCCCGGGTCTCTCAGCGTGGTCGTTCTCGCACCACGTTCTCCACCCATACCCCTTCTCTCTCCTCTCGCCTCCACTATGCCTCCCCCGGACGGAGCTCCGCCGGTCTCCTGCTGAGCAGCGCTGGCCGCTCCGTGGAAATGGACATCAGCCACGCTGCCCAGGTAAGCTCCGAATTCCGGACAGTGCGAACTCAGGAGAAGGCCCAGATGCAAGAGCTCAATGACCGCTTTGCCGGTTACATTGAGCGTGTCCATGAACTAGAGCAGCAGAACCGTGCCCTGGAGACTGAGCTGCTAATGCTGAGGCAGAGGCACGTGGAGCCGTCCCGCCTGAGGGGCCTGTACGAGCAGGAGATCCGCTCTCTGAGAACCGCCGTCGAGGAGGCCCGCATGGAGAGGCAGGCCGCGCTGAGCCACCGTGAGAGCATGGAAGATACCTTGAGGGGCCTGCAGGCCAGCTACGAGGAAGAGGTGGTTGCCCGTGAGGACAGCGAAGGCAGGCTTCTGGAGGCACGCAAGGAGGCCGACGACAGCACTCTGGCCCAGGTGGAGCTGGAGAAAAAGGTTGATATATTGCTAAATGAGCTTGGGTTCCTGAAGAAGGTCCATGAGGGTGAGATCTCAGAGCTGCAGGCCCAGATTCAGTATGGAGCTCAGATCGCCGTCGAGGCGGAGACCGCCAAGCCCGATTTGTCCAGCGCCCTGCGGGACATCAGAGCCCAGTATGAGAAGCTGGCAGCCAAGAACATCCATTCAGCTGAAGAATGGTTCCGCGGGAAGATGGGCCACCTGACGGAGAGCGTGGCGCACCACAGTGACGCAATGAGGAACTCCAAGGATGAAGCAGGAGAGTATCGCCGCCAGCTGCAAGCATGTGTCCTTGAGATCGATGCCTGCAAGGGCCTGAATGAGTCTCTGGAGAGGCAGCTTAGGGAGGTGGAGGACAAGCAGAGTTCAGAGGTTGCTGCCATGCAGGTTAGTACCAGAAACCTCTATTTTAGTTATCTTGTGCTCTCAAACCATAATTTTTACATCCATCCTTTCCTGCAGGATACAATCAGTGATCTTGAGGATGAACTTCGAGCCACTAAGGGTGAAATGGCGAGATACCTTAAAGAGTATCAGGATCTTCTCAATGTCAAGATGGCCCTTGATATTGAGATAGCTGCTTACAGGTATGATTGCTAATATTACATCAGTCATTTCGATTCGATTCTTCTGATTTGTCACATAATCTTTTGCAGGAAGTTGCTTGAGGGGGAGGAGTCTCGCTTCAATGTGGGTGTGGGAGGTATGGTCGGTGCTTACTCAGTTGGTCCTGTCTACTCCCGGCCCATGTTCTCAATGTCCAGCATGAGCTCTGGAGCCCCCTACATGTTTAGTTCTCGCCTGGTCAGTGCCTCCCTCACAGCTGATGAGGTCATCACATCCAGTCAAACTCAAGAATCTGCAGCCAGTCCAACCCAGGAAGAAGAAGAAGAGGAGAAAGAGGAAGAAGAAAAGGAGGAAGTAAAGGAAGAGGAAGCGGAAGAGGAAGAAGAAACAAAGGAGGAAGCGGAAGGTAAGATTCAGATGCAAGATTATAAATACAAATATTTTATTATTCTAAATATTGACAAGAAGTGCACAACTAAATTACTGTTTTAAACAGGTGTTGAACAGGAAGAGGAAGGCGAGGCTGCAGCAGAGGTAGAAGAAAAGGGGGATGAGGTAGAGGAAGAAAAGGAAGATGCTAAAGGGGAAGAAGGTGACGAAAAAGAGGGAGACGGGGAAGAGGGTGAGCAGAAAGAGGGAGAGAAAGCTGAGGAGGAGGAAGTGGCTGCAGAGGAGGATACTGAGACGGAGAAAAGTGAAAAGAAAGCTGACACAAGTGCTGATAAGGCCACAGAGGAGACTGAGACAGACAAGGAAGAAACTAAGACAGAAAAAGACAAGGTCGAGAAGGAAAAAGTTGAGCCTAAGGCTGAAAAAGCCAAAGAGGAAGTAGAACCTGAACCAGCCAAAGAGAAAGCCAAAGAGAAAACTGAACCTGAGTCAAAGGATAAAGGCAAGGAAGAGCCTGAGAAACCAAAAGCAAAGGAAAAGGGAGAGTCAGAAAAGCCTAAGGTAAAAGACGATGGTGAGAAAGGCAAGAGTGAGAAAAAGGAAAGTGTGAAGCAGGAAAAGGGAAAAGAGGAGACTGAGAAACCCAAGGGAAAGAAGTAAAAATTGTATCTATAACAGCACAAACACCAGTAGCCTGACCTGCTTCTCTAGTCTCCCTTCAGTCTGTTACTATACCAATGGAGCTCAGAGCAAATTGCAATACAATGTTTGAAACTAAAGTCAACTTATCAGCTTTTAAAACAGATGAATATTTGTCTGATGTTACTGAGATGATCTGCATACCTGAGTGAGTGTATGTTTGTGAAGTAGATTCTATTTTTGAATGTAGCATCAGTCTTGAAATAGATTGCAATAAGTGAATCTTTGCTGCCAGTGAAATAAAAACTTGCTTCTTGATGAACAAAATGTTTTGCTGATTTATTTCATTGACATTCTTTGTGGGTGTAATAACTTTTAATAGTGTCCTTATGCAGAAGGACCCTAATGTCTGTTTAGTTTGCTGAATACCTTTAGACTTTTGAAACTTTCAAATATAAAAGAAATGAATCTGCAACATTTGTAAATGTTATACAAAAAAAGGTGGTTTATTTAATTGAAATAAAAGTAGAGGCAGAATGCCTAATGTGGGAAAACTTCATACACAAAAAAGATCTTTATTAAGATCTCTAATGTCGGTTTAGTTTAATGGATGCCTTTAATTTAAATTAGATGCAGGAAATTTCATAAATTGAAAACACCAATGAGACATTTATTATAGCCTTACTCATCATGTGACATTAATTAAACCGTTCATTGCACTTGTACACACCTTCTTGTACACAATAGAAGGTTTCAAAAGTACCTCTAAATAAGTAAATCCTTTAAAACAGTGTTTTACAGAATACGTGTACATAAACATGCACATAGATCAGGAGGAGATCAAATTAACAGTAAAAATAAAATAATAGTGCATATAAACATGTCAAATGGGAACCTGGGTTCTGTTCTGAAGACACAAGTTCAATGTAGCAAGTCACAGTCTTTAAATTTAGAGTTTTACTTACTACAGTACATTAGATACAGTACAAAAACTACTGCAGTAGTGAACATTTTACCAAAATTACTAGTGAACCGTTATAAATGATTGTCCTTATAGTTCATAACTTGTACAGCACAAGACTTGAGGCACACATTTGAATGAGCCCTTAGCAGTATAAAGGAACTAAACCCTGAGCTGTTTGTACACATAATTATGTAAAAGCTTTTGAATAGACAGAAGCACTTTGGAGCAACAGTATTGTCACTTTTTTTAATGATATACACCATATTTCATCAAATGTTGTCCCATTTTATATTAGTAATGCCTTGCGCAGTCCAATATGAATGTTGCATTGAAATCACATGTATTTGTGAGCAGTGTTGGGGAAAGTTACTTTGAAAAGTAATGCATTACAACATTGCGTTACTGTCTTAAAAAGTAACTAATTGCGTTACTTAGTTACTTTTTAGAAAAGTAATGCGTTATGTTGCTTTTGCATTACTTTTTTTCACATTGTCTGGGCTTGTTTTTTTTATAACAAAAAAGTTATATTTTTGGGTCAATGTAAAGACCCTTTCACACCAAAAGTGAAATAATAAGCCTTAGCTTCAGCTGAAGGAAATGCAAATTCACGGTTGTACAGTAGAGGGCGCAGCTCAAGCAAACCTTTCAGCTGTGCTGCCGTTCTGGATAACGGGAGAATTGGATTCAGGAGAAAAAAGTTGAACACTTACTTTACCTATAAAAACAAAAAAATCTATAGTAATTTTTGCTCATGGTTTAACTGAATCATCGAAGGTCAGAAGCAATCACATTGGTCAATGAAGTGAGATTAAATGCATAAAAATTCATGTTTTATTTAACATATTTAGTCATTGGAGGTTTGCATAGTGTTCTGATTCTGTATTTCACTGATTTTATTCATTTTGAGGAATATTTAATCTTTTTTTGTGCAAGTGAGATAAATGCACGCTCACATTTAGTCTAGAACTACAATAACCATCATGTTTACTCACAACGCCTCTGCACTTCGATTTGTCTCAACATGGAGACAAGAGAGCTGTCAGTCAATAAATGGGGAAACAAAGTAACTTGCATTACTTATTTGAAAAAGTAACTCAGATATTTTGCTTTTAAATTTTAAAATTAATGTGTTACTTTACTAGTTACTTGAAAAAGTAATCTGATTATGTAACTCAAGTTACTTGTAATGAGTTACCCCAACACTGTTTGTGAGTAATATGTATCATATATCTCTGATAAGGCACTCTGCCTGCAGCAACATTATGCAATATGGTCTCACACACAGCTGCTAGTATTGCCAACTACTTTCTTTGAAAAGCATACCACCGCAGATACTACACTGATGATTCTATAGAGCATTCAATAAAAATTACAATAAAAAGTACATAGTGATATAAATAATTTTAGGGAGATCTTTAAGTTGTTGATCTTGACTAAAACTAAAAATCTGTTGAATCACAATAATACGATTTTTTTATTTTTTTATTTTAACAACAGAGACAAACAATATACATTACCTGGTTCGTGAAAAATCTGCATTACTGTCACATTTTAATCACCTGACCAGTCCAACAGTTAAAGGAAGTGGTTTGTGGTGTGGCTGATGTCTTCTTATTATGTACTGTGTGAACTGATAAACAATTAGGTGTATATATATATTCCTAATTGTTTAACTTTTTTGTCAAATAAATTGTGATATCAGTTCACACATATATGTATATATTTGATCATTTATATATATATATATATATATATATATATATATATATATATATATATATATATATATATATATACCTAATTGGTTATTCTCTGGAAATTATTTTTGTCAAATAAATTGTGATATTAGTTCACACATATAAGATACAGTTGTGGTAAGAATTTTTGGCACCCGTGGTAAATATGATCAAAGATGGCTGTAAAAATAAATCTGCATTGTTTATCCTTTTGATCTTTTATTAAAAAAAATTGCAAAATTCTAACCTTTCATTGAAGTAAATGAATTGAAATTGGTAAATCACATTATAAAATAAATGCTTTTCTCCAAAACACGTTGGCCACAATTATTGGCAGCCTTTTATTAAATACTTTTTGCAATCTCCTTTTGCCAAGATAGCAGCTCTGAGTTTTCTCCTATAATGCCTGATGAGTTTGGAGAACAACTGACAAGAGTAACAATATATATAATATATTATATTTAACTGTGCGCATGGGGTACTTTTTATGATGGGTTCAGATGGGTTTGCTGCCAAAAAGGTCTTTTCTTAGTTTCAACTGACCATAGAACCCAGTCCCGTTTAAAGTTCCAGTCGTGTCTGACAACTGAATATGCTGGAGTTTGTTTTTGTATGAGCAAGGAGGATTTTTCTTGAAACCCTCCCAAACATGTGGGGATGTAGGGGTTGTTTGATTTAAAAAATAATAATAATTGGACTTTCTGACCCCAAGATTCAACTAATCTCTGCAATTCTCCATCTGTGATCCTTGAAGAGTGTTTGGCCACTCAAACTCTCCTCCTCACTGTGCATTAGAGGGTTAGTTCACCCAAAAATGAAAATTAAGTCATTAACCCGTTTAATCCCAAATTTTTTCTTGCAACTTGAGTACATGCATTTTACTCCTTAGACCTCCCTAACACTCAAACAATATGCCTTTTTTGATTTTATGTTGGTTAAGTTAGTGAAATATTAGGTTTTATACTCGGTCACAATAGTGACCGGTGGGAAACAACATAGTCAGAATTCATTCAAATTCTTAAATTAGACCTATTGATACAGCTCATTCCAAGACATCCAATATCTCGTTTTGTCATTTCGTGAAGAAGGCTTAGTGAGGTGAAAATGTTGTCATGTACAAAGTAACACCCTGGAGGAACTTCTGCTTGTTCGGCTAGACCCCATGGGCTAGACCATGTCTACACTTGGGCCCTGTCCTAGGCCAGTTTCAGGGAGATGTGTGTGCACTCTTTCAGTGCACTGAAGATGGGCCGTACGTTGTAGAAAGGGTTGTTTGTGGTCATGTGTGGGGCACACCAATTGGTTCTCATGAACATCTGCCCAATCCTCCAGTTCACATCTGCATCGCCATTCAATAGTCTACCTGGCAAATGGGCCGTTTCACCCTGGTACTCCCTATCTGAGCCATCACTATCACAGTCACTTTCAATTTGGGGTGGGGGTTGGGGAGAGGGGGTCATGCACGTCAAGAAGGTCCAACACATTGAGCGTTTCTGGGATACTGATAACTACACTGAACAAAATTATAAATGCAATAGCCTACTTTTGTGTTTGCCCCCATTTTTCATGAGCTGAACTCAAAGATCTAAGACCATTTCTATGTACACAAAAGGCATATTTCTCACAAATATTGTTCACAAATCTGTCTAAATCTGTGTTAGTGAGCACTTCTCCTTTGCCAAGATCATCCATCCTCCTCACAGATGTGGCATATTCAGTGTAGGATTGCCAATACCTGCCAATCCCAGCCAATACCTGTTTTCAATTGAAGCACTGTGTTATACTACCGGTCACAATTGTGACCGTAAAATAATTTACAAGTCTTACGAGCAAAATATATATGCAGGAGTATAATTCTCAAAATGTATCAGTAGTAGACCCTTTAAAGAATATATGTGCAAAATATGATAGTTCCATCTCTAAATTATGATGTTTTATATACTACTTTTTGTAGTAGTCTGAGAAAGAAATCTTCTTCTAGATGTGCAAGCAGGAAGTGAACTGATCTGGTCATGTGACCTTTCACACTAGTCACATGACATTAATTGATTTTAATCAAGACAATCTATTTTGTCATTTAAAAGTTGAATTTCTAGCCCAAAGTCAATACCAACATTTTTAGAGCTTCCAGAAATAAGAAAAAAGCTGCGGTCACAATTGTGACCGGTGGGATTAAACGGGAATTACTCACCCCCATGCTGTACCAACCCCGTAAGACCTTCGTTCGTCTTCGGAACACAAATTAAGATATTTATGATTAAATCTGAGAGGTTTATGACTGCTACATAGGCTCCCTAAGGGAATGACACCGGACGGCCCAGAAAGTTATTAAAGAAAATGTTTAAATATTCCATGTCACAACAGTGGCTCAACTATAAGTTTATCAAGCGACGAGAATACTTTTTGTGCGAAAAAACAAACAAAAATAACGACTTTATTCGACTATTCCTTGTCTTCCTTGTAGGCCTGAAACGAGACTTCAAGAGATTTCCACGACGCACGCGCGAGAACTTAACTGAGTTGATAGTTGAGCCACTGTTGCGACATGGAATATTTAAACATTTTCTTTAATGACTTTCTGGGCCGTCAAGTTTCATTCCCTTAGGCAGCCTATGGAGGAGTGATCAACCTCTCAGATTTAATCATAAATATCTTCATTTGTGTTCCGAAGACGAACGAAGGTCTTACGGGGTTGGTACAGCATGGGGGTGAGTAATTAATGACTTAATTTTCATTTTTGGGTGAACTAACCCTTTAAGACAATAGAGACACATCCTCTTCCTGGCAGATTCGTCACATCTTTATTTGATTGGAACTTTAATTATTGCCCTGCTGGTCAAAATGGGAATTTTCAACTCTTTAGCTATTTTCTTACAGCCACTTTCTATTTTGTGAAGCTCAACAATCTTTTGCTGCACATCAGAACTATATTCTTTGGTTTTACTCATTGTGATGAATGATTAAGGGAATTTGGAATAATTTACCTGTAATAATTAAGGAAAGCAATCATATTGTGCAATTTAAAAGAAGGTTTAAAATGTCTATATTAGAAAAGTATATGAATTAAGGTGGACTTGGGACAAATGTCTCATTTCCTCTTCAAGAGGAAATACAGTACAATACCATACAGTATGTTTCTATTTCAGTAATATTTATTTTATTGTTAGTATTACATTTTGTGTTTTTTTTATTATTTTTGTTTTTCTCTCTCATTTTATAATTGTATTGTGTGATTTATTTTTAGATAAATGTACTGCAAATGATTAAGTTTTTTTTTTTCTCAAAAAGGATAAATTGTGATATTTTGTAAAGAGAAAACAGTAGCCGTTTCAAAGCTAGATGTGTAAAAGGGGAAGGCAAATATAAGTTAGCTTCTTCCTTCTCCTTTTTTCTATGTTTTTTCTTTTCTTTTGAACATGCTGAGATTTTGTACTTATTATTTTTTGTTAAAATATGTTCTGTTACTAATGATCATGTTCTGAAGAGGAAAAAGAAAAGAAAACAAATAAATTATTCATTCATTCATTCAATTTGGCCTTTGTGTTTCCTCATATTTAAACTCCTGTGAAACCAGAAGTCATAGCTAGACGATTGCATGTTCCTAATCACCCTGGTATGCTAAAAAAAGGTAAATATTAATGGGAATACTTCAGAGATATTTTACTCCTAAAAGATTATGGGGTGCCAATAATTGTGGCCAACATGTTTTGAAGAAAAACGTTTATTACATAATGTGATTTTCTCCACACTTTCAATTATTTTACTTTTATTTTATGAAAAATGAATGAAATATCAAAAGGATAAACAACGCAGATTTATTTTTTACAGCCATCTTTGATCATATTTACCAGGGGTGCCAATAATTCTGACCACAACTGTATATATATATAATTTTTATATGATTTTATGGATAATTTTTTATTTTTAATTTGTTGATGTTCTTTTTCACTTTTGAATTTACTTGCTGCCATGTTTAAAACAAACTTAAAGACATTTTTTTCCAAAGGCAATCACTCAGAACTTGCAGTGAACGTTGATATTATTCTCTTATCTCTTAAGAAGAATACCGTATGTAAACCACACTCTCAAATAATGTGCATTAAAAAGGCATGCATGCCAAATGCATACCACATGAAGAAAAAAAGACAACAAATATATATATAGTGTTTTTTTAATATGATGTTTATTGAGCAAATGCTGCTGAGAAATTCATTCAGATGAACAAAGACATGGGACAGCAAACGGTAGCACCTCATTAACGGTAAGTAGTTGAATTCAAGTCAATCCTATGCATACAAGAATGTATGTGCGCATTGACAGGTTTATTTTCAAATGCACTCATCAGGTAAACATAACTGACAACGGTAAAAAGCATGTTTAAGGCTAAGAGTTTCTTAGTTGCTTTATGTACTGAGTGTATATGACCATGGGCTATTTTCACCATCGCCTTCGTCCTTTTTTTTTGTGTTTTTATATTTGACATTTTTGGCTCAGTTGGTGTCCTCGCAATAATAATATTTATAAGGCTACTTTGTCAGAAGAACATATCTCTACGACCCTTGTTACCCTAACTTGAAGCAAATGTCATTCCCCACCACTCCGCGAGTATTTTATATTAGAGTGGTTATTATTCTATCTCAAAGAACGAGGATCGCGCTCCCCCTGAGCTGGCATGCAGATGCCACATTCAAGTGACCGCCCCCCTCCCCCAGGTATTGCAGTTTGAACAAAAGTGAAAGTGAGTCCCCGGCGTCCCGGACCACATACGCAGCAGAACCCATTTAAAGCTGTCACTCAACATGCATTTTTTTAATTTGCCACATCTTGTGGCTTCTCTCTATGCTTGTTTTTGTTTAGTGTGGTTAATGTAATTAGGTACATCTGTTGAGCTTTATGATTTCTTCATTATGTTCATTTTGTGTTGATTGCTTGAATGCCTCCTCCCCCGTTCCTCTTCAGTCGGCTATAGCTGTACGCTCGGGCCTAATCTGCTTCAGTGGACTTCACGGCCTTCTCCGGGGTTTTGGAGACCACTTTTTCCTGGACGCTCTCCTCCACCTCCTCTCCTTTCTCGGTGACGGTAACAGTTTTTGTGACTTGTTTGACTCCGCCTTCCCCAGTCGTGATGGTCTCCACCGTCTTGGTGATGACCACCCTCTGGCTCGATTCATCTTTGGTTGGGCTCTCATCCACTCCGTTGGAGACCACCTTATCGGACTCTTTCTTCTCGTCTTTCTTGGCCATGTCTCCATTCACGGTCGCCTCTTTCTTTTTATCTTCAGGCTTTTTTTCTGGTTCACTCTTTTTCTCATCTGCTGGCTTTGGGGAATCTTCTTTAGTTTCAGCTTTCGGTGGTTCTGACTTTGGCGCCTCTTTCTTGGGTGGTTCTTCCTTAGGTTCCTCTTTCTTAGGACTCTCAGTCTTGGGAGACTCACTTTTGGGGGCTTCCTTTTTTGGAGTCTCTGTCTTAGGTGTCTCCTTCGGGCTTTCGCTCTTTGGACTCTCACTCTTTGGAGATTCTGGTTTAGGCGTCTCCGTCTTGGTTTCTGTCACAGTTGCATTGTCTTTTTCAGATTTGGGCTCTTCTTTCTCCTCTTTTCCCTTCTTGTCTTCCTTTGCCGTTTCGGTTTCTGCTTTCTTAGGCTGCTCCTTTGCTTCGGCTTCTTTTTCATCCGTTGATCCTTTGTCGCTACCTGCATCTGCCTCATCTTTCTCATCACCCTCTTCTTCTCCTTCTTCTTCTCCTCCGCTGGCCTGCTTCTCTTCTGCTTTCTCGCTCTCAGGAGAGGCCTTTGCTTTGGGTGACTTAGTTTCTTCTGCTTCATCCTCTGCATCGTCCTCTTTCTTGTCCTCCTCACCCTCCTTTTCCTCCTCTCCTTTCTCTTCCTCCTCATCACCCTTTCCAGCTTCTTCTTCTTGTTCTTCATCACCTCCTTCTTTCTCTCCTTCCTCTTCATCCTCAGCAGGGGCTCCAGAGGCTACTTTGGCTTGGGTTGAGGCAACCACTTCTTCCTCTTCTTCTTCCACCTCACCTTCACCTTCCTCTCCTTTCTCTCCTTCCTCATCACCACCTTCTTCACCCTCGGCCTCTCCCTTCTCCTCTCCTTCATCTTCCTCTTTGGCAGCTGACAACTCCTCTGCCATCTCAGCCAAAGCCTCATCCATCTCAGACTTCTCATCCTCCACCCTCGTCTCCTCGATGATCTCCTCCACAAACTTGTGTTGCACTTTAAGTTTAGGCGGCTCACTTTTGACCTTGGGGCCTTTGGTGACAGTCTGGCGATATGGGAAAGTGCTAAAGTGGCTCTCCTCTCCTTCAAGAAGTTTTCTACATAAAAAAATGAAAGGCATAAAAGAAGGAGATACAATTGTGGTTTAGGCTATTATCAAAATTGTATGTAAAATGTTCTCTGAAATAATTTTTTTCTTCTACAATTCTACAATTTCTACAATTTTAAAGAAATACAAATTCTTTTCATAAAATAATATAATATATATTCTCATTTGCATGGTTTATAAATGAAATATTTAAATAAACCATTAAATGTTAAACAAAAAAAATAATATAATAATAATACATATTTATCAAAATTGTTAAATAATAAATATTGCTAAATATATTTCAATAATAAAATAGTATATATTATATAATATCAATACATATTACTCATAATTATTAAGAATAATACATAATACGGATAATATTATGAATATATTAATATTAATAAGTACAAATAAATAGCATTTACACCATACTCATTTGCTAAATTGATCCCAATCTTACCTGTACGCTGCAATCTCAATATCTAGAGCCATTTTGACATTCAAGAGGTCCTGGTATTCACGAAGATGCCGTGCCATCTCCCATTTCGTGCTCTTGAGTTCATTTTCCAGCTGGTGGATGGTTTCCTGAGTCAGACAAAATATTGTGACAGCTTAGTCAAATAAATCTATTGCTGAAGACTAAAAGAAAAAAAACATTCATATTCTCAAGATAATCATTTGTTTATGCATATTCTTCACATGCTACAAGGATTCTTTGTGGGTATGATGCTCATACTCTCACTGCACCAATTAAATTATAATTCACAGCATCACTGTATGGCTTCAAGGACAATCAGGTGGATTGAGTTTATGTGCATGAGGTGATTCCAGGACACAGCCAATGAGCAAACCCTGCCTCTGCTCTGACTCAGCAAACATTGAGGAGAGACTGCATTGTGGGTGTCTGTCTCTCCTTAACCCTTTCTAACACCATTCCACTGCACCTATGATGTAATGAACCATCATGGTGAATGTCCATTTCTCGGCTTTTCATATACAGTAGTGAGCTTGGAGGAAATAGCATTAAACAGCCATGCAGACTTAACTGCGACTTGATTTTATTGAAGAGAGCTGCAACACATTTTAAAAGTCAAAGTGATTTATGCGGGACTACAGCAGTAAAGGCTGCAACCATTGTCCACCACAATGTTCAGAGTAGTCTAACGATAATAGTTTTTAAATGGCATATTCTTAAATCGAAGAACATTATTTTAGATTATCAACACACACACACACACACACACACACAAAAACACTATTAGATACGGTAATGTTTTTCGCCATTCAGTGCACTTTAAAGCACTTATAAAACAACGCACATTTGGAGGATCAGACTTGCATATTAAACTCCCTTTTTGTTGAAATGCCAAAATTAAATGTTATGATAAAAATGCCCAATGTGTAAAGCATATGATTATGTAGCCTACCTGAAGGCTAGAAAGGTCATTGTTGTGTCGGTCCTCTATGTCGTTCAGCTGCCTCTCCAGAGACTCTTTGGTTCCTCGGACAGACTCCAACTCGATGGTTTTGGACTGTAACTGGCGGCGATAATCTGCGATCTCGTCCCGTGCGGATTTGATGGCGCCTTTATTTTGCTCAGCGGCCTCCGTGAGTTTCGAGTAGCGGCACACGAACCAGTCTTCCACCTGCTGGAGGTTTTGCGTCGAGTGGCCCTCCAGCTGCGAGCGAATCTCACGCAGCGCATCGGTGATATCCGTCTTCTGGTAGTCCCTCTTCTCCACGGTGATCTGCGACGCCTGCACCTGCGCTAACAGATCGCTGAGCTCCTCTTGGTGGTTGTTGCGAATAAACGCGATCTCGTCCTGCAGGGACTGCACTTTCTTCTCCAACTCTGCTTTGACGAGTGCTGAGTCGCCCATGTCCTTCTTCAGGGCACGGACGATCGCTTCCGTCTCTTCCCTGATGCGGGCTTCCTCATCGAAGCGGTCCCTAAGGCGCTGGATGTCTACTTCAATGTGGTCGGTGTCCAGTTGGATCTGCGCCTTCTCGTTGTGGATCTGCTCCAGCATGGAGCGCAACTCCTGCAGCTCTTGGTCGTAAAGTTCGCCCAGCTGAGACTGCGACACCTGCTTCTGCCGCAGTGCCTGGATCTCCGCCTCGATCTGCTGGTTCTGCTGCTCCAGAAAGTGCACCTTGTCGATGTAGCCCGCGAAGCGGTCGTTGAGTCCCTGGAGTTGTTCCTTCTCATTGGAGCGCTTGTAGTCTCCATTGAGGATGGATGTCTGAGTGAAATCAAGGCTGTCAGTGGAGCTCAGAACCGTTGAGCCGTAAGCTCGCGCCACCGGGACGTTGAAGGTTCTCTTGTAGGAAGAGGAACTCGGACTTGCCCTCGACCAGGTCTGGGAGCGGAACCCGCTAGAGGGGCTCGAATAGCTCGTCCTGGTGTCCATCACCCTCCGGTAGGGACTCCCTATAGTGTCTATCGAATAACTCATCCGGACGGACGGGGTGTGAACGTGCAGATGAACAGAAGAGTGAGGTAAAGTAGTGAATAGGTGTAGAGTGTGTGGCTCGTTCAGCGCTGGATAGCAGCTCTACCTGCCTTTATATAGTCGAGGCGCTGTTGCGAAAAAACTCAGGCTTGTTTTGACTGGACCATTGATCCGACGATGTGGGAGGGTCCTGCTTGCTACTCTTATCTGTATCAGTATTTCAGATTCATATTCACACATAACGAGTGCTTGGGTGGCTAATGACCTATAAAAATAACTTTCGAAAAATATTTTCTGTTGGAAGGTTTCTAAAAAATAGCCTACTTTTAAAGACTTTTTAAACAGGCCACTAAAATATTTATTTGTGATGTATTTGTGGTGTTAATCATATAGGCCTATAATAAATTGATAAACTATGAGTAAGCATAATTTTCATAGACAGAGATTCCCGCTTCTCTGTTCGCTATCGTGCACATTTAGCCCACTAAACTTTACAAATGTTTAAAAACTCAATTGAAATTTATATAGGTCTATACACTTTTTTTGTGTAAAAATAAATACATTTTAAGCTTACGTTTAAGACGCTCCCTATAACCAACGTTTTCTGTTAAAGCACCCTCCAAAACTTCACAATTTGCACCCTGGGTGGTTGTAAAAAGTTTTAAAAGAACAATTTCTTACAGAATATAATATACGATACGTTGGCTTAGAATTACAATATGATATCACGTCTTATGCTATTTATTATGATGTTATAGGGCTACAGTTACAGTTACATTGGTACTTGGACAGTCTGATCACGCAGCCCAATCACTGACTGAGCGTCCACAGTCAGCACCAAGGACAGCGGCCCGTATCTCAGACACATTCAAGGGCATTTAGCTGTAGAGTGCTAAGTCAACTATGAACTGACTATTTTCGGTAGCACTTTATTTTTAAGGTAATGTAGTTACACATGTTGCATAACAGTAAATTATGCATAATTGCAAGTAACTAAGGCTAACCATATAGTAATATTTAGTACTTATTTGTGTGACCTAAATACACTGTAGCAATGCCACTTTAAAATAAAGTGTAACCCTATTTTCTTTTGAAAATGTGGCATTGATGAGTTTATTGATTTCTTATAAGAGAAACATTGAGCAGACATGTGCCTTGGACTGTGAAAAAATAGAAATAGAAAAATGAAGGCATGCAGTTTGCATGGCTTTTTCATATCTCAATTCATTTATTTGCTTATTTAAAATAAATGCTCTATTTATAACCTATAACACTACCTAAAAATAACAATTTTTGCAGGATGTGGTAAAAGTTTAAAATTGTACAGTAACATTTACTCAACAGTGAGAACAATGTAAATGCATTATAAATGCATATGATTATATGTTGGTGTATACTTTTATTGTGTCATCCTTGAAGTTAAGAAGCACCGCTATACTCTGCTGCAAAACATTATTTGCTGCAAATTAGTGCAAATCTGAGTTTAGCTTTTTGTGCTGGTTGACGAATGACTTATTTTTTATTAACCAGAATCCTGCCGTTTCCGAATAGACAAAGTATGCGAGTCATGCATTGGACTGGGTCGTGTCAGATAGTGCTGACTTCCTCTAACAGAACACCTGCTGTTATTTGCTTCACATGGCAACAAGGATTCGAATTTATAGAGTAACCTGAAGGACGTATGACGCATCGGCCTATCTGACCTCCCTCTTTCTAATGAAACCTGAGAAAAATGAGCAGAAGGGCTGTCAACAGGCTCATAACATGCCAAAGATGCGCATCGTTTTTTTAACAACATTTTAGAGTTTCATTATTATTATTATTATCTGTTTGAGCATACGTTTTAAAGATACTTCAGTTAAGAAAACGCAACCCGAGAGTGTTGAGATTGTAATTGATTGATCCAGAACTGCAGTCGCTATAGATAATTCAACCAAAGTGCTTCATTCAGAGCTACACAGTGCTGAAAGTCACTCTGACCTTATACAGACATCTAGCATTAGCAACTGCTAATTTCCTATTTTCCATTGCTCAGCAGAGTTTAATCATATCACTAGAAATTCAAAATGATTCATTCATGTTCCAAAGCCATTCCTATTAAACCAGGGCGATGAATTTGTCCCTTTGAGAGGACTAAAATTAGACATTTCCAATTAATTTTAGGCCTATTTGCTTTGTCATTGGATTCGCTGTGTCTGAGCATTGAAGCCAGATTTAGCCAGCGTGCAATCATGCAGAGCAGCAGAAGAAGAGCTCCTGAACTCAATGACCTTATGTCTCTACTGTCCACTCTGCATGTCCAGCCCTGAGAAAAGACAATCCATTTTAAATGTGCAAATCATCCCTGAGGAGCAGGGCGCCTGTCGCTCAAGGTGCTTTTCTGGCCATGCAGAGCAGGGCGGTTTAAAATTCAATGCAGGCCACCAGTAATGCTGCAGAGCACGCCCTTACAGTACCAGCCCACTGTGATGTATTATTGGAGATCCAGCTATAATGTGACGATATTACGGGCAGTGAACTCAGAACTCAGTATGACGGTGATGAGGCACGTACGCAGTCTGTGATTTATTAATAAAGAATGATTGGAGGAGGTATGCTGCGCATTAATGGAGGCAGATGCTCATGTAAGTGACTTTCATAAGAAAACGTCTGCCAAGAACAGAAACGTAACAAATCTAATGGGATCTTTTAAAACTTCTCATGTGAATATGTTTGGTGCAAAACAAAAACAAAAAGTGGATACAAACGGGTTGCAAAAAATGTGGGATGCAAGATAAGCTCGGGTACAAATGCAGTGCAGCAATGCATGAAGGCTTGATGCTGATTTAAATCTCTGGAGGATACTGTTGTTAAATCAGCCCTGAAGGGATTCTTTTGCTTAATTCTCCTCCCCTGATGAGACCGGATGACTCAGCAGTAATCTGTAAACAATGTGAGAAGTGCGTTATATCTCATAGCATGGAAATACATTGATCTGCGTAATTCGTGACTCATTTAAGGTTCCACCTAACGTCAACTAAACATTTTCCATTCCTTGCCCTCTCAGTGTGTTTTTTTGCCAGCAATGTTTTATTCATGACAGAGGGGAGAGTTAGAGAATGGGTTAATGCATGTGTGTTTGCAGTATGTGTAAGAGATAGAGAGACCCCTGTTGGTCTCTTTTTTAGCTGTGATTTATGGCTGTATTTCCCCCCCCCCCCCCCCCCCCCCCCCCCAAGTAGTTAGCAGAACCAAGATGTTGGGAGTCAGCATATCGATGTGGAAGCAGAGAGCAGCATCATATGAGCAGAGAGCCTTAATGGTCCATGTCATGGACAAAATCCAACCTCATTAGACACTCCTACAACATGTGTATACTCATGCGATCAATGCACTTAAGAGTTGGAGAAGTAAAAAAAAAAACGTGCTTCAACATCTCTCATATCTCCATATACTCTGCAAGAGAAAAACTGCAGTAGATGTTATAATAGCTGTTATATTATATCATGAGTAATATGCTGTAAATATATGAGCCTGATAATAGAATATTATCATATGCATTATACCATTTCAAAGTTTGGGGCCAGTAAGATTTATTTGAATAAAAATGAATACCTTGATTCAGTATTAAAGGATGCATTAAACTGATCAAGAGTAAAAGTAAAGGAATTAAGAATAGGAAACTATTTGAGGGAACGAACAGCCGTTTTTAGTTGTGTCTGAAACCATAGTGCACGTTCACGAGTCCGCAACGTGCGTCTCCCTCAGACTGTAAACGAAGCTTTACATAACACGTCAGCAGCGTCTTACGTCAGCAGCGTCACTGCGGACTCGTGAACGCGGATTGACGACAGAACCGGAAGACAATACAATGCTGAATAAAGTCGTAGTTTTTGTTATTTTTGGACCGAAATGTATTTTCGATGCTTCAAAACATTCTAACTAACCCACTGATGTCACATGGACTATTTTGATGATGTCTTTATTTCCTTTGTGGACAAGGACAGTATACCGTACTGTCGGAGAAAAAGCTCTCGGACTAAATCTAAAATATCTTAAACTGTTCCGAAGATGAACGGAGGTCTTACGGGCTTGGAACAACATGAGAGTCATTAATGACATAATTTAAATTTTTGGGTGAACTAACCCTTTAATCCCATAAAGCTGCAGCAATAGCCTTTTTAATTGATTATTACATTGTTTAATTAGGGATTGTACACAGTTTCTATGACAGAGTTCAAGATAAATCTTTTCATTACTATTTGAGCTGCTAGTTTGCTAAGTTTCAAAGAATTATTAAACAGCAAGAACAAAGAAGTGGCAGCCTTTCCGGCACACAGTGTCCGAATTCGCTCACTCGTTTTTATTCACTCCTTCATGTGAACTATATTAGTGGACTGGAATAGTGAATGAGGGCATAGGGCCATAAACTGGGAATTTTCTGAGCGCTTTAACTTGTACTATGACTGCTGTGTACACCACCAGAATGCTGCAGATTGGTGTTCTGAAATGAGGAGGCAAACCCTCACAGGTTTTTTTTTTGTGTGTTTAAACAAAAAAAAATATATATAAATCAAATGTAAATTCATTCCAATTACACTTAATGCTGTCACGTTGTCCTGGTTAAATAAACATTACATAAAAAGAGAAACCAAATACAATAACATTTTGTATATTTACATTAACTATGGTAATGTTCTATTTATTAAAACCAAATAAATCTCATCAAATTAGTGTTTTTACGCATTTTACATTTATTCCAAAATAATAACTAAAGGCACGTAACAATTTAAACAATATATTTTCTTTTTTAAATATTTATTTAAAAATGGTTTTGTTCTTTTTAATAGTCAACTTATTTTCACCAGTCATCAAGCTCGGTAAAGACTGATCACATATCCACAGATCAATTCTCTCCTTTTCTCTCTCTCTCTCTCTCTCTCTCTCTCTCTCTCTCTCTCTCTCTCTCTCTCTCTCTCTCTCTCTCTCTCTCTCTCTCTCTCTCTCTCAAACACACACACACACTCTATCTTGCACTTGGGTGTCACAAAGCCAAACAGATTTGTTAGATCTGAATGCTTGCTCAAAATTCCCAGGAGGGGGCGTTTTATTGGGCAAAAATGATGACAGGAGAAACTGTGTTCATTTAGCTCACCCCCAGGAACGCGAATGACTAGTTGCAGTTTTCCTCACAGTTATTGAACGCACTCCCTCACCCCATGCATCCAATGGATGAGTAGCTCAAATCCACTATCTCTGCATTTCAAAGGTAATGCAGGACCCTGGACATCAGTGAATGATTGAAAAACTATAGATTGCTTTAGTCTTGCTTTTTAAAGTCTCAACTGTCATCTTTGTCTTCTTTTTGAGTCGACTGTCATCTTTGCTTTGTATGAATAGGAAAGGGAGGTGTTTTCAAATCATTTGGGAGAACAAAGGGAGAACTTTTCAAATTTCAAATCAATTTTAGATTTTGTTTTTATTGACATTACTGTTCAAAACGTTGGGGTCGACGAGATTTGATATGTTTTAAGAAGTTTCTTGTGCTCACTGATGCTGCCTTTATTTGATAAAAAATACAGTAAAAACAGTAATATTGTGAAATAGTATTACAATTTAAAACAACTATTTTATATTTGAATACGTTTTAAAATGTAATTTATTCTTGTGATTGGAAAGCTGAATTTTCAGCATCATTACTCCAGTCTTCAGGGTCACGTGATCTGTCATTTGCTTTCTCATATTCACAACATCTTTACTTTTACAGCAAATTATAGATTTGAGAGATTGGATTGTGCCTGTGTTTTAGGGTTGCCAAATCTTACGGTTGTAGGCTGAGTCACATCTCCCTCTCGGGACATCATCAGGTTGGAGGATGTGATGTGATGATGTCATAGAGAAAGCTTCGTGTATGGATAGGAAAGGGAGGGGTTACCCATACGCAGTTTATCTGCAATGCATCAGCAGCCTCTTGCATTTTCCTTCTCCCCTTCCCCTCTTTCTGATTATCATACCTGAACTATTGATAATGTAACGTATTACAATTAACATCCTAGAAATGCAGCATATTTGTGTCACATCTGCAATTTTTTGGCATCTTATTTGTGTCCCAAAGTTAGACTGCTCTGTGGGTGGATCTCTCCATCATGTGATCTAACAACCAATCCAAACTTGAGTCCTTCATCAGGTGAAAGCATTCGAGGAGTGTCATCGCATCACCGAATGTCTGTGTCGACAAATTGTCTCTCTCAGGGGACCGGAAAGGAGATTGCTTACCCATCATAGATTAGATTAGCCAACAAAAGATGACTTTCAGCAGAAAAGGAGCAGGATACATGCATGCACTGCACACACACTTGCATGGACTTCGAAGCTCTCGCTAACAAGTCTATCGTATCCTTGTGATGTATACGCAACCATCTAAAAATGATACTGTAACTGTGTTGTTTATGATTGCACCAAACATTTTCATCACCTCTCTAATGACTATAGTTTACGTAGCTAAACGTATACACTGATCAGTCATCGTGTCAAAAGACTGTGGAACGCTTGCTTTTGACAAAATGATTTTACCCAGCAGACTGAAACAAATGATAGACAGAGGTGGACAGTAACAAAGTACATTTTCTTGAGTACTGTACTTCAGTACACTTTTTGAGTATCTGTATTTTACTTGAGTATTCATTTTTCTGGAAACTTTTACTGTAACTTTACTGCATTTGAAAGACAAAATCGTACTTTTTACTCCACTACATTTCTGTCAAGGTCCTTGAGTAGAAAGTAGTAACGTCAGTCAGGGGAAGATTTTAGTTGCAGCTGTTGCATTTTGGGTGGAAATGAAAGTCGGGTTGAAAGTCAATCTGACGTTGGATTCTGACATCAACCTGATTTTCAACGTTTGGTTTGGTCTTCTAAATGCTAATTCTGTCATTGTTTTGGTGCACACTAAATTATAGATAACAGTAAGGCTAACATATTCATACTAAAAGCCAAAAAACTTTTCATAGAGACTTTAATATAGGGCACTATTTGAGGGAACAGCAATTTGGGTGTCCGAAACCATTGTGGACGTTATTGAGTGCATCTCACATTCAATCCCACTACTGGAACTGTGTTCTAGAAATAAATTTGATATTGATGTGAGGGTATAGGGGCGATTTCGGACACAACTAATATTCAGATTAACGTAAAAAAAATATTTCTTTTTGAATGTAACATATTGCATATTTTTATAATAATATATTAAATGTCCTGGTACACACGGCACAGAAATTTCACGGCACAGAAATGTTACCCTGCAACTTTAAATGGCCATGTAATTGATTCAACAACTCATCTACAACTGCAACTATGCCATATTAAAATGCTGAAGAAGAGCTGAACATGTTCGTTTCGGATTTTCAGTGTCAGGCTACTATTCAATGTACCTGTAATATGAGGCCATGTTTTTATTTATTTTGAATCAAATAACCCATGAAATAGTGTAATTAGAGAAGGTCCACAGATAGCAAGTATTTCACTTGTCAGAGCTGCTATACCAGGATCAAGTTCAATACACTTGTCCTAGCAGACAGTCAACGACTAGCTCCCTACTGATGCCTAGAAATGCTGATTGTCCACTCCGACTGACCACCACATCACGTCTTGTCATTCTTGGGCCAGAGCCTCACTCACCTCTCAGATACCAAATTGCTTCAACAGCTAATACGATTCATAATTAATATACTGAGAAAATGTATAAACTATTGATTATACAATACAGTCAATTTGTTCAACTCATTATTAAACCACAAAGGAAGGCATAATAAAATGGTGGGGACCATACATCTCTCACTATTTTGTTTTAAATGGTTGGGGGGTCTAATGCCTCCACACACTGCAAGCAGACTTAAATATATGTGAGGCTAAAGCAGGTAATCATCCAAACAATAAAACATAAGATAATCGATCCTTTAGCCTTAAACCAAATGCATATACATTATTCTTTATACCACAATCATTTATGTCAGTAGTTAGCGGGTGTGTGACCCATATTCATAAAAGACTCCATATACTGTACTTCTCCCGTGCAATCTTAGATTGTAGCCTAAAACAATATTCTAACAATATTATTCACTAATTCAGTTATAAAATATTCAATCCACAGCATAAGCCTGAGACATGTCCGATATTTTACATTCTGAAGCTATAGCATGCTAAATCATGTTAATAAGCAGAAATGGTAGCAAATGAGTCTGAGGAGCGAACTAACTTAGCACACAAACTTGGTCTTTGCAATATAGATTCGAAATATACAGACACTTTTACAGACTTTCAAAAACAAGTTTGTTAGGATTTCAATGATAAAACAATAGATATTATGGTTCAAATATGATTCTGATTCCGATAGAGTCGATTCCAGAGAAATATATCTTCTCGATTCTTGAGAAAAAGTGAATATGATATGTTAATTAAACATAGAGTGCTGCAGTGATTACGGCTGCATCCAAAACTGCATATTTGCCTACTATATGGTAGTGAAAAAACAGTATGTGACAAATGAAGTATGTCTGAATTCACAGTACTCATAAAGAAGTAGGCCAAAAGTACCCGGAGGACATACTACTTCCGGCGACATTTTGAAAAGTGCATAAGATGGACACTTTACTATCCCATGAGCCCACGGGAAAGGATTTATAAATGGAAGTGAAGTGAAGCAATTGACGCTGGTAGGTCACATGATGATGACAACAACATGGTGAACGTATATGTCCGGATTACATTCATACTACACACACTCTATAATAGAACATACTTTTTTAGCGGTTGTGAAGCAATTACTTGTTCAAAATATGTACCCACTCAAGAGAGTATGCGATTTCGGACATTGCTTACATATTTTGTAGGCCAAAAACCTGGAAATGAGTTCACACATACTTTTCATACTGAAGTACAATAAATATCTGTTTAAAAAAGTAATATTCTAAACAGTGACTTTAACTTCTACCAAAATAATTTTCTGGTAAGATATATACTTTAACTCAAGTGTGGCTTTCAGGTGTATATTCAGGTATATTCTCATTAGATATACATTGAAGCAGCAGTGGATTCCAGAATCCACCCCCTTCACATTTAAATTACTTTTATTGATAGCATGAATGACAAGACGTTTCCTAAAACTTGAGATTACGGCCTAACAAAATGCATCATGTATTTCAATGCAGCTTCACAGTAAGAAACAGGAAAATAACAGTGTTAATGCCACAAACTTCATCTACAGCAGATTGGTGCGTCTCAATAGTCAGGGCTGATCAGGGATTCGGCCACTTTAACCCTTAAAGTGTTATTGGAGGATATCATAAGACTTCTAAACATTTGTGAGTTGAAAAAAAAAAAAATTTGTTTAGGTTGGAAATCAAGGGCAATGAAGTTACCATATATGGTTCCTCGCCAGTCTAGGGTAATTTTTTTCCCCTTAAAAAGTGTATATATAAAATTATAATAAAAACACAAACTTCTTACAAACATAAAAATATTTATTTAGGAACATTTTAAATTATTATTAGGAACATTTTAAATTAAATTACACCTCTTGGCAGAGGGGCCTATATCACTCTGGCCTGGAGTGTCTAGATTGTGGGTGGGTGGGAGGAAGTCAGGGTCTGCCACATCATCATCTTCCTCCTCAGAGCCCTCATCATCACTGATGCTGGGGTGGGCTGGCACAACTGTCTCCCTCTTGCCGTAAAAGATTCACGTAGATAGCTGCAAAGAACAGAGAGTACATTTTTGAGTCAATATCAAGCCCAGTTTGAGTTATTTGTTGAGTAACAGTGAAGTGCAGATCTACTGAAATATAAATAATAAGAAAAATAAGTGAGTAACATTGGACTGGTCTGTCATAATATATAATAAGAAGTGCAAAATATCATTATAAGTATTAAAAACTGTTATAAAGGTCATAAAACTGACCAAAACCACACATATTTCAATATCTAATAAGGCTTGAAAATGTATATAAATGTGTTACGTTTCCCACTGGATCACTTTATAATGTTATTCAAACCTGTGATAACATCCAATGCACTAGTAAGTAAATACTATTGTCCTACATTATAATCATAGACTGTAGTTATAATGCATTATTTGTAGAAAAAATACCTTAGTAATACTTTTCTACGCATAGGGCGTATGTCTAAATATGGACATCCTATCACTTGCGCTTATCTTACGTGAACAGGGCGTATGATCAAATATGGTCTCACCATTTTTCATGCCACAAATGTCACTACTTTCAAGAATTCTATGCAAACAACACCTATCTCAACATGTTGCACAACTATTCAACCATAGAATGTGTGAGTTTCATCAACTTACCATTTTTTGTTTTGAAGTTATTAGCGCTGATGTGGGAGTATGTATTAGCGCATAACCTCACTTTCCAATATCCGGAACGACAATGAAGTTTGAAATGCTCCGCGCAACTTCTGATTGGTCAGATGCCATGGTGTGACCAGAGCCGGCTCTGGGTGTGACTATCAGTGATGTAGCCTGATCTTCGCTGATTGGCTAGGAGAAATATATGCGCTCATACGACAACGCAAACAGGCAGGGGAGAGTCTTTTTGGTAACGCGATTAAGTTACCAAATATGGTTCCTCGCCCGGGGTTCAATCTCAAAACCCTTCCAGTGAACTGAAACGTTTCCTCCCTAAAAAGTCCCCCAATGCACCATGAAAACCAGGGAGCATCGATGCTCACTATATGGCTGCATCCAAAAATTGCATAGGCCTACTCTCGTGAGTTTGAATAAGTAATTTCTTCACAAGAATGTTCTTTATTAGTATGAATTAGTATGAATGTGTGTAGTGTAAATTTAATCCGGACATACTACATTCGTCATGCTGTCATTATCTACCAGCATCAGTTGTGTCACTTCAATGCCATTCACAAATCCTCTCCTGTGGCCTCATGGGATAGTAAAGTGGGTGCTTCTCAATACTCAAATTGATGCTTCCTTGTTTCCTCGCTCCTCCAGCCCGTGACGCGGAAACCGATCGAATTCAAACATCTCAATTCTCTAATTGCACCGCGAGGAGGCGAGGAACAGGGAGCGAGGAAGCTTGCTAAAGAGTCATGAGGATACACAGGTGTACCCTTCCCATTGCATCCTAAGGGGGAGGAGCTAAGACGCGAGGAAAGGAAGTAAGGAAAGGATACGAGGATGCACAAATAAGAAATGAGAAGCACCCAGTATGCACACTTTAGAATCTCGTCGGGAGTAGTAGGTCATCCGGGTTCTTTTGCCTATTCTTTTATGAGTACTGTAAATTCAGACACTTCTTTTCTCACATACTGTTTTTCACATGCTATATAGTAGAGAAGTATTTCAGATGCAGCCACTGTTCCCTTAATGGAAGTTCTGAAGCGTGAAACAAACTCACTACACATAATGACACGCAATAAATGTTTTTTTTTTTTTAATACAAACCATTATTTAATTATATGTCAGCATAAACATACATCGCTAGACAGGTAATGAACATAATCTAGCAAACATTTATAATTTATTTACAGCTGAAATGTTGCACGTATATGTAACAAACAAAGTATTTATCATAATGTACTTTAAATAACATAAAAAATATACAGTAAACATATCAGTTCTGCTAGCCTACCAGTAGTGATGTTGTAGTACAATGAGGACATTGTCATGTTGCCAGAACTAGACTCACCAGTGTCCGAATGTGTAGTAAGCCATCATTCGTCCTTACAGTGCCCAAATTCATGTACACAATATTATGGTTCACGACCTTAGCTAGAGAGTTGATTGAGATAGTAATTATTCAGCTCAACGTTGATTCAATTTAGTTCAGATCAGATTCAAGTGCGACACCGTAAACGAATATCTTTTGGTCAACAGAATCAAGTGTGAGTCACTGGGACGAAGCAGAATTCCCATAGCTTTTACAGATCTTCTGGGATACGTAATAGTTTGGTAATCGAGTTGTTCTGTGAAGTCGACTTCATTCGCAGTCGATACTCTCGCAGTGCCTCGAAAGCAAAGAATTAAATCATTATGGAATCAAATCTCATTGTTTTATGAGCCATTACCAAACAGTTGAGGAGTCAATTTATTTTTTCTTCATTCTGCATTGACCTGCATCAATTAGATGAAATCATTAGTTTTCCATTTAAACATTTTTTTTAATCTAAATTTCAAATCAAACTTGCTCACCTGTCGGTAAACAAGATAGGTCTAATATTTTATCTCATGCAATGACTTTCATGCATATTAAATGTGCCTAAAATGTCCCAAACCTTTTTGGGGCCACTGTATTCTGCGTTTTATTGCACTGCATTGCTATAGTACTGTGCAGTTTTATGATGTCCTGGATTGTATTGAGCTGATGTGTTGCTCTTTCTCTGTATTATATTGTGCTGTGCTATACCATCCTGTGCTTGGCTCTGCTGTGCTGTTTTCAGGCTCTTGTAAGGGCTCTCTGCCTGCTTGCAGCTTCTAACAGTAGACAACAGAACAGGCAGTTTCCCCCAAGTTCCTCTCAGTAATTTGCTTTTGTCTCTGCTAGAGCCAATTAGACAATAAATGTTTACACAGACAAGCTTCACGTGCCAGGAGTTTCTGAAATGCACTTGGTTTGCTTCAACTGCCTCTGCAGGATCATCAACTTTTCTTGGCTGCCTCTATTACATAAAAACCATGTCAGAATTTAAAAAATACTCATATCCGTGAAAGAAATATCATTTTGCAGTATTTCATCAGGAGCAGGAAAAAAATTCAATCACTGCAGAAACAGCTGAGGGTGGAGACCAGAGACACTGTTTTTTCCATATCGTTTTTTTTTTTTTTCCTATAGGTTGATGCCACTGGATGGTTACTGCACAGACTTTCAGATATTTACATTCTCTGTCTTCTTCCTGCAGGAGCAGTATCTGATATTTAATCAAAAGCTAATGCAATGCTGTCTCACCTCGCGGGGTGAGGGAGATATATGGATGTGATTAGTTTTATGGCAGACAAGGGCAGCCAGCCTGTCTCACTGCAGCCCTGAGTCACACCCAGAAACCCCGTCCGGCCCACAGCAACATGCAGCTTGAAGAACAAATCGAATCAGAGAAACTTAATATGATTTAATGGCATGTGCGCCATGTTGCAACAATGAACCAGATAAACTATCTATTTTTATTTAGATAGATAGATCAATACGTAGATTAACTAATCTATCTATCATCTCTCTGTCTGTCTCTAATCAACGCACACCTTTTACAGACAAATAAAGTTTAATAAACGATTCATCTAAATTGACACATTTATATAAAAAGTCATATTAAATCATTTAATATGAGTAAATTATTATTTATATATATAGTCATTCCTAATAAATACATATTAAATATATTTAAAACTATTAGAAATTACTAAGAATCATGTGACACTGAAGACTGGAGTAATGGCTGATGAAAATTCAGCTTTGCATCACTGAAATAAATTATGTTTTAAAGTATAAAAATAGAAAACCGTTATTTTAAATAGTAATAATATATTGTAATAATATTTCACAATATTACTGTTTTTTCTGTATTTTTGATCAAATAAATGCAGGCTTGATGAGCATAAGAGTCGTCTTTAAAAACATTTAAAAATAGTAATATTTCAAAACTTTTGAGCAGTACTGTATATATATATATCGTTTAAAAAATATATTACTGTTATATAGTGTTTGATTGTGTTGGAAGGCATTCCAAATGAACATGCAAATGTATTAAAGTGAATTACTGCAGAAAATCCCTGCATAGGGAGGGACCCTGTGAACGGGAACACATGCAGTTAAGGTTTCTGCTGCTGTTAGCTCTGGACTGGGCCGGTCTGGGCTGAGGGAAATGTGCTGCGTCCGCAGGCCCGCTAGCTGATATCCGATGTGAGATGGAGGTGTAATTGATAATGGTGCAGCCTCTTTTCTGCACTGCAGAGCTGCTATACTTCCTGTGTGTTCATCTGAGCATGTGTTTGTGTGTGTGAGTGAGAGTTTGTTTTGGTGGTGCTATATTACATTCAGCTACAGATAATATGCTGCCCTCTGTTGGACAGAGAGAACACAGGGCACTATATACAGTATAGTGCTGACTTGCAGACTTGAAAAATTCTGCTGAGACAGCTGCATAGGAGGTAGGTATACTGGCTTCATCTACAAAATTGTTTCTCAATACATAGATGCATTTTTCTCATAAGAGCCATATTGTGTTATCCGAGGGCAATGAGTTGATTGGAGGTGACCTTGGGAAAATGCATGCTGTGTAAGAATGGACAGGGGGGAGGAATATTGTTTAGTGAAAACATGAGAAACTGACAGGAAATGGGAGGGAGAGGCAGAAAAAATAAAAGTGAGGATAAGAAAAAGGTATTGACTAACTAATTATTAAGCAACCCTTGTGTCATTCAATCTCCTTGCTTTTGTACTCTACTCGGAGGTAGAGCGTGTGTGTGTATTTATTTATTTATAAATCACTACTAATAATAATGATGTTATTATTATCAATAATAAATAATAATACAATAGTATACAATTATTATTATTATTTAGTGTTTTGAGCAAACTGTTTACAAAAGAAAATGTTTTAAATATTTAGCACCACTAGAATGTCCCAAGAACTTTAACCGACAGAAATATAAAAATAATTTTAATTACCACAAAACCATGGACTTCATCTAACGATGTCCAAAAGTCTGGGACTTTTAGGCTATGTTTAGGTTTTAATTTGAATAATTTAAGTTTTCGATTAAAACTTATTCTAAAATCATGACAAAAAAGTGTTATGAAAGGCAAAAATCGAAGTGAAAATATGTATATGAATTTCAGAATTTCTCAATATTTGGTTTGTTTTTAATGACAGCGGCATTTAAGCAGGTTTGTGTAAAACGTGATGATGTCATCCAGCATGATTTGAGAATGATGCAAAGACCATCATGAGTTTCAATAGACGAACATCTGACTGTCTGTACAAAGAAGTTACAATGTCAATGTCACTAATTGACTTATGTCTGGTGTGGGTTAAGAATTGTGAGGACTTTAAAAGGGATTTATTTGATCAGAAAAAATAAATAGAACACAACTTAAACCTCCCCAATGGGGGGAAAACCCAGGCACGACAAACAGGCAAGGCTTCCACACAATAGATGATCATTTCACACACAGGACAGAGAACAAAAGGAGAATAAATAGGAAATCAGAGGGGTAACAAGTGAGAGCGGGTGGGGCAAACTAACCAATAAACAGGTAACCAGAGGACGGGACCAAAAGGACAGAAGCGCACAGATGTCAGGACACCGAAACTGAACCAAGACTAGGCCGAAGTGCAGGATCCAGACACGACGCCTCGAACACACAAAATACAGACGAGAGCACAAGGCCCCGAGAACAACGCCAAAGCTGTACACTCACTTAAACACAAGACAAACACATTACTGTCAGGATCCTTCCTGTCACCAAACTAAGATCAACCTGACAACTTATTGACTTATTGTTAATAATCTTAGAACTTTCCATTTTACTAGATAGTCTGACTTTAACTAGCCTCAGATTACATCACAAAAGAAATGCGCTAGAGTTCTGAAACATAACGATAAAAATAGCAGCTTCATTCTATGGAGGAGGTTTTTTCAAATGTGAAAACTTTTTCTCTTTCATCCCACTTAGTTTATCTGCTATTGCACTGCTTTGAGATCAAAGACACGGGAGGAGCACCTCTCTCTCTCTCTCTCTCTCAGGAGAGATCGAGCGTTGTGCTCCTCTCGTGTTTCACTCTCGGTGTCGTATAGGGGAGGGCTGTGCGTGTTCTGTTGGTCATGGCGCATTTGGCTGAACATCATGAGATCGGCCCAAGTCCTTGATGAAAAGCCCTTTCCGAATGTCCCCAAGCATCTCCTGCAGTGTGATGAACGCAGGCCTCTGGTCTCTGCAGATTCCTCTCATTAAATATTTAAAACTCTGAATGCAGCTATTAGTAATCGAGATACGCAAAGCTCCCTTTTCCCCTCACCAAACACCTGTGCTGGTAAAATCCACCAGAAAAAAAGTGTTGCAGAAAATCTCATGCTGCATACAGTTTAGAGACACTATTGATCAAATTCTTTTTTTTAAATATTACAAATATTACTAAATAATACAATATTTGTCTCTAATGCCATGCTAACTGTTGTTTATTTACGCAATTTCCAAAAATAAATCTATTTTTCTTACATAGTGTTCCTCTGAGACCATCATCTGTAAGGAGTGTTTCATCACAGTTTTGAGTTTTATACAAGCTGTTTTTAAATGTAAGCTGGTATTTGTAAAGGTAGTAAAGGTTTTATTTATTCATATTCATTTATGTATATATTCTATATTTTTTGTAATGAATTATTCTTAAATACCATGCTAAATCTTTTTTTTTTTGATTATGCAAATTATGCAATTTCCAATAATAAACTATTTATGACATTAGTGTACATCTGAGGCATTGTTTCCCATTGTAAGGTTCATTTCATTACAGCTTGGAGTTGTATACAAGCTTTTTTTTTTGCGATCTTTCCAACCACATGCTGAAGTAAATATTTGTATAAATGTGATCAGTTTGGTATAGCTTTATTTCATTTTATTTAGGATATTACGTGCATCTTGCCCCATATGTTCATGGTTAACTGAAAGCACAACGGTGAAAGAAGTCACTGAAAATCATCAATAAGCAATTACATGCTCATTAACTGTTGACTTAAAGATGTCAGTTCCAGTCTTTTCACAGCAGTAGTGAAGAGTTTATACAACCCCCCCTCGCTCTTTCTATCTCTCTTTCCCTCTCACATTAAATCCTTCTTGTTTCATCTCCTCTTTTACATTCAGTTGTTCCACTGGACCTCATTTGTTCACAATCTTGCATTACTCCCTCTCCTCAAATTCACAGCCAACGCCCAGCTTCTGCAGTACTGCAGTCTCTCCTTTTCCAAAAGTCTCACCCCTCCTCTTGATCACTCTCTATAGTTATCTGCAGTGAGGGGGAGGGAGAGGAGGAGAGATGGCGTGAGGAAGAGCACACCTCGCGACTCACGCTGCTGCAACACACCCCAGGATCAGTTCATCACAATTCATTGCACCGACAGTCACTCAGGCACTTAGAGGCTTGTACATTTACACAGGAGCGTAATTCATAACCCACTGCACGCTCTCTCTAGCGCCGCTTGCATGACTGTCCTCCCTCAGGCCTCTCATTAATCCGAGCTCTATATCCCACTGCCCTCTCACAGGAGAAGAAGCATGGTTCTCGGTTCTTCATGCTGGGAAAAAAAATGTTTGGGACCTAAGCTGGCCTATCACATCACAACAGTGTTGCCCAATGTTACTAACTTGCATAAAACATTAAACTTGCTGCAAAAAAGATATCTTTTAAATAATTCTATACCCTTTGATGCTTCAATGGCTAGAATTCATTGATTTATTGAAGCAAACTTGCCTAAAACATTAAACGAGGCTGAATTGCATCTTGCTGCAATTTTTTATTTATTTTATGATATAAATATGATTTATTTATAATATAAAATAAATATTATAAATAATCTTCATATACTATTAACACATCTTATTATATTATATTACAAAAACATTTACATTTTTCACATAGAACCAGTGTCATTTTAGTATTGTCTATATAGTATTTATTAATAATTAAAATTAATTTGAAGCTTTTATTTTTATATTTTCAGTTTTAATTTTAATTTAAGTTTGAGTACTTTTGTTGTGTGTTTATTAGTTTTTTTTAGATGTAGTTATTTAGTTACTGCATCTTTAACTAAAAGATGCAGTTATTTATCTTTATTTTTATTTCACTTTTAGTTTTAGCACTTTATTTCAATTAACAAAAAATATTTTAACAGTTTTAGTTAGCAACAACATTGTTGTTAATGGTCAGCCAGACCAGTTTTAGTGTCTGGAAGAGGTGGACAGTTAAAGTACATTTTCTTGAGTAGCTATAAGGCACGTCCTATAAGTACACTTTTTGAGTATTTGTACTTTACTTAAGTATTATTTTTTTCTGGAAACTTTTTACTTTAACTTCATTTGAAAGACAACATCGTACTTTTTACTCCACTACATTTCTGTCAGAACCCGACTGATGTAGCCTGATGAACCCGTCCAACGTTGGAGATTTACGTCAATCTGACATTGGATTCTTCTGACATCAACCTGGGCTGCGTTCAGCCCCTACAAAACGTTGCACAACGTTTTTTAAACAGAAACGGTGATGCGTTGAACACACTGTTGTGATGACGCAAGAGTTGCAACTATGGCAGCTGAGAAAGGCCATTCTTTGTTCTTTGTGAAGAATTTTCGGAGCCCGATGAAGTCGGTATAAATATGTGTTTAATACAAAATATGCCCGATGTTACAGTTACTGCACTTGCCGCCCAGAACACAAGAGAACATCCCAATCGATTGAAGGGATTTATGGAAACTGAAATGGATCACCTAATAATTCAGACTAAAACACATCTATTTAGCCTCACATACTGACTTTATCTGTAGTTCATACTGTTTTAATACCCTGCATTTTCTTTCTCATTTTTAGGAAAAGCAGTTAATTACCATTGTTAATGTCATACACTTGCAATGAAGCTAAAAATATAAACTTGGGATGTCCCGATCCGATCACGCGATCGGAAATCGGGCCCGATCACGTGGTTTCAGACTCGATCGGAATCGGACGTTACCTCCCGATCAGGACTCGGATGTATGTAAATTAGGGGTGTAATGTATTCGTAATTATTGAACCGTTTCGGTACGAGGTTTCCGGTTCGGTACGCATACAAACCGAACGATTCCTAGGACCATTTTTCCTGCTGACAAAATCCGCGCTGGCGAGACCACCACAACGTTGCGCAACATCAATGGCAAACGTAATGAAAGCGGAACGAAACTGCGCTACTCATTATATTGTGCTTAACGGACCATTTATCAGCTCGGACCAGCAACATCTGTGCAGCGCGAGATTAAGCGACACTGTGCTAAGAGATCCAGTGAAGAAAACATTTGAATTCGCCACAGATCAAACAGCGCTGACGTGGAAACCAGGAGAAACATTGTGCCGTGAATGAACATGGATTTAATGTTGCACTTCAAAACTCAAATATTCTAATATATATTTAAATGTTATTTTTAATGTGATTACCAAAACATTATTTGTTCATCCTTCAAAGATTACCCCCATTTATAAACCTGAAAGTTTCAAGATGTAGGAAAATTCAAACTTATTTAAAAATAGTTTTTCTTTTAATAAATAGGAACTTTCTCTGGCATTTCTTTCTTTTTGCTGTATCGTATCGAACCGAACCGAACCGCAAATTTTGTGAACCGTTACACCCCTAATGTATATATATATATATATATATATATATATATATATATATATATATATATATATATATATATATATATATATATATATATATATATACTCATTTTTGTATACACTTTTAAAACATTTTTATATTTTGTTTACATGCCTGCCGGGTATTTTAAGTTGAGGTGCTATTTGTTTTTATATTAGACTTTTTCTATATTTAGCCTACTGTTGCACTAAAGTCCAAAAGTGAAGATTTTATGTTATTTATTAGCCTACTTGATTGTTCAAGCTACCTCACAGACGTGCTCTGTTTGAATGTTGAATGTTAAAATTAGGTGAATTAAATAAAAAATAAGGAACATCCTGGATCTGTTTTTTCTCTCTTCTTTATTTTTTTTTTATGTATTATATAAGTATCGGATCGGGACTCGGTATCGGTAGATAGGCTACTCAAAATCAAATGACTCGGACTCGAGGGCAAAAAAACCTGATCGGGACATCCCTAATATAAACAACTACATCATTATGTTGATATCCTATATTTTTACAATAAAACTTACGACAAACATGTCTTTTAATATCCTCAGTTTTTGCGTATACCGAGCTACATCGAACACATTTGCAAATTACTTTCCTTGAACCCAACCCATTGTGCCAGTTCACTTTAATACCGCGTGCTTTATATAGCTACATGTTGCTGCTGATTGGACTGCAGTTCTGACACACCCACCAAACAAGAGAAAGCGTATCTCAAACCCTGGCTGCGTTCAGCCCGGACAAAACGTTGCACAACGTTTTTTAAACAGAAACGGTGATGCGTTGAACACCCCGTTCTGATGACGCAAGAGTTGCAACTATGGCAGCCCGAGAAGGCCATTCTCTGTGTTTTTTTGTGAAGAATTTTCAGAGCCTGATAAAGTCGGTATAAATATGTGTTTACTACAAAATATGCCCGATGTTACAGTAACTGCACTTGCCGCCCAAAACACAAGAGAACATCCCAATCAAGTGAAGGGATTTGTGGAAACTGAAAGCACACATCTTACCTAATTCAGACTAAAACACAATCTATTTAGCCTCACATACTGACTTTATTTGTATTTTATACTGTTTTAATACCCTATTTTCTTTTTCATTTTTAGGAAAAGCACTTAGGCTACCATTGTTTATTTCTATACCAAATGTCATTCACTTGCTTGCAATGAAGCTAAAAATATATAAAAAACTACATCATTATGTTGATATATTTTTACAATAATCGACAAACATATCTTCTAATATCCTCAGTTGTTGCATATAGCGATCTGCATTGAACAGATTTGTAAATTATTTTCCTTGAACCCATTGTGCGAGTTTTCTTTATACCGCGTGCTTTATGTTGCTGCTGATTGGATTGCAGTTCTGACACACCCACCAAACATGAGCAAACGTATCTCAAACCCCGTTGCACACCGGTCCACGCCGTTTCCAGGAAACATGACGTTCAACTTGGAAACCGTAGCAAAACGTTGCGCACCGTTTTGAACTTGAACGTGCCCCTGATTTTCATTTTCAACATTGGGTTTGGTCTTCTAAATGCACATTTTGTCATTGTTTTGGAGCACACTAGATTATAGATAACTGTAAGGCTAGCATTTTCATACTAAAAGCCAAAAAACTTTAAATAGGGCACTATTTGAGGGAACAGCCATGTGGACGTTATTGAGTGCACTTATTCAATCTCACATTCAATCCCCCTATCCAGTAGCCTATAGGCCTAGTGTTCTAAAAATAAATTTGATATTGGGGGTAGGTAGGCCCTATAGGCAGGAATAGATCCGTCAGACTTTTAAAAACTAGTAGCCTACTTCTGTACTTTTACTTGAGCAAAAATCGGTCTTTACAACTTTTACTTGTAACGGAGTAATATATTTGACCAGTAGTATCTGTACTTTCACTCAAGTGAGGAAGTTGTGTACTGCTAAGCACTATATCAATAATCTAATGACTGAATTGTCAACTATTCTGGTTTTCTCATTAACGTGCCTCAAATGAGTAGCTAGTGGTTTTGAAATGGTAATGTGATGCCTTTACACATTTAGTGTTTTCATTTCATTATTTTTACTTGATTGTCTTATATTTACATTTATTTGTTTACTTTGATTACCTTTTTGTACTCTTAAGGTGGCCTAGGATAAATGTGCTCATTTTTACTTCTGCCAACATTTGTTTTTTTTTTGTTTGTTTTTTTGCAATTGTGGTTGGAAATGTTGTTGTGCTTTCTGCTAAAGTTGGAAAATGTTTAATAAATAAATATTTTTTAAAAACAACAGTCTTTGGGGGTAATGCATTATAAGTAACGCGAATTAGGCTACGTAAACGGACTACTTTTTTTCAAGTAACAAGTAAAGTAATGCATTACTTTTAAACTGTCACGTCTCCTGTCGCCATGTTGAGAGAAATCTGGAGTAAGGTGTAAAAGCATTGTGTGCGCTGATGATTGTGTTTACATGGTTATTTTAGTTCTAGACTAAATGTGAACATGTATTAATCTCACAGAAACAGATTAGGTATTTCTCAAAATGATCAAAAGCAATGAGATGATTAAGAGCAGTGAGATGCAAACTCAGAATAATCACATGCTATAAAACATAGGCCTAATTCATGCATTTAATCCATAGACAGTAAAAGAAATGGACACAGCGACCCCATTGATTTCAACGGAGAAGACTTGAAGCCCGATTATTGCACTTCCTGTCTGATGTCTGAGCGACTGCGCAGGCTCAAACTGAGCGTGACGACAGTCTGATTGTTGAAAATCTTCTAGTAGCTGTGCCAAGACAAATCTGAATCACCTAATTCCTCAAAAACGTTGTTGAAATATTTTGTCCCGTTGCTTTTATGGACTGTCTATTTATGGGCTTCTACCTTGACTTTGTGCCTTCATGTCCCCCCGATTGCCTTATAGACAGTAAAAGATTGCCGCGAGCTTCTCGTCCTGTCTATACGGTAATGTCTCAATTGTGCGACAGAAAGTCCCGTGGTTATGACGCAATCTTTAGCCTATTTTTACAAAAACGGCTTCTACGGGGTCGTAACGTAAGATACAAAGTAATGGAGCATTTTATACCCTGTCGTGTTTCTTTATAAATAAATAATCGACAAATTAAGCCTTTGGACGCCTCAGATGTAAAGTTATTCGCTGTCAAAGTGACGCCAAAATGAATGGGAGTCTAACAGCAGGTGAAGTTCTGCTACAATGGCGGCTCCCGCGAGGCTTCAACTTCCGGCTGATGGATTACCCCCTTGATTTAATCTCACTTTATTAACCAATGACTTTGTTGCTGACATTTGAGCTGCGCCCTCTACTGGACAGGCGTGAATATGCATTTTCTTCAGCCTGGGGTTTATTCATTTCATTTTTTGGGGTGAAAGGGCCTTTACATTTGCCAAAAATATAACTGTTTTATTAAAAAATCAAACAAGTTAGCCCAGCCCAATTGAGAAAAAGTAACGCAAAAGTAACGTACCGCATTACTTTCCATAAAAAGTAACCAAGTACTGCAATTGGTTACTTTTTTACGCATTACTTTTAAAAGTAACTTTCCCCAACACTGACAACAACAGCACCTTATAGAACTGTCCATCCATCTGTCCACCTTATGATTATATATTATAAATTAGAATCCTGGGCAATTGCACTTAAATTGTCAACAACAACAACAACAAAAAAAAACTCAGAAGAAGGACACATTTTTTCATTTTTTCCATGTTATAGTTTTGACAGGTGGCATAAGTTCACCACCCAGTGTAAAAGGCCCAATGACAAGTCCAATCCTCGGATGCGCTACCTCTATGGAAAGTTACTTAGAACCTGTTTCAGATTGGGCCTAAATTGAATCAGCAAAATAAAGAGCCATCAACGGAATGGAAGAATAATCAAGATATTTCAGGAGATGTGATTAGAATGGATTGTGCAATTCTTAGAAACTCCTACCTGACAAAGACAAATGTATTCGATTATAGAAGGTTTCTCTGGAAATATATTTAGGTTTCCTATTTAAGAACAGGAGCACGCAAGAAAAATGCTTGGGCAAGTAAGAACAAGGTGCAATGAGGATATGAGCAAGCAGAAAGTAATGCAACGTCACCATCATTCAGATGTTCAATATATAGTGAAATACTATATTTATAGTAGAGAAAAATAAGATATTTTATGAGCTCAGCATATGAAAGGCTTAATAACAGGGCAGGTTTAATGGATCAATATATTGTTGTCGCACTGAACAAGACTGTGCAAGGCTAACAAATCTGCTGTAATGTAATGCAGGGTACAAGTTGACCAGTCGCAGCATTAACATCATCCTGAAGTGCTCTGGAGTTGTTCTCAGGGGGCGTCGTAATTTAACCTGCATGTGAGCTTCAGCAGATTTCCGAGCATGGATACAAGAGAATCGGTTCGATACTGCGGAGTGAGAGGCTGGGTAGGCCTATGCGTTACCTCCGTGCAGGTGAGGGTCAGCAAAAACATGAGCATCTTAATGGGAACAACATGAAATTCTACAATGTGTAGGCCTGCGCCACTGACAGACCGTTGAGATCCACCATCTCTCACCCTACAAACACACTGCATTAAGGAGTGGAGACAGTTGTCTGACTGATGAAGCCGTACACTATAGAGTGCAGTATTCATTTCACACACTGAGGGAAAAGTGATGGCATTATTCCTCTTGACAGGAAATATGGTTGCAATATTGAGTTTTTGACTGTGGCTACACGTTTCATAAAAGTTTGCTGAATTCTTGCCCAGTGCTTTGTGCCAAATAAACGCTTTGACTGATGCAGTGGCTGCTGCATATAGTCTCATTTTCCAAAAGAGTAGCCAAGACAATGGGCAGTTTCATCATGAGATAAATGAACAATTATAGCCTATACCTCTTAGCACATTTGTGTACTTATTTGTACCGTTAAAACCACAGCTGTCTTGGTTATTATTTATTTCTCAAATAAAGGCCTATTATCAATAGAATAAATGTTAATGATGATCTAATGCTGAAATGCTCTGATAAAATGCTCTAAAATGTTAACAAATTACTCTCATGTTATATTTGTATTGTATTTATTTGTATATAAAGGAGTAGGCTAGGCTATTACTGGAAAATACAATTGGAAATAAAGTGTCACGTTGAAGTCTTCAGTATATAAAACATGAACAGGTGTTCTGACAATATGCTTTATTAGGATGTATTGCATGGTTTGAAGGGTAGGATTAGGGTTTGAAGCTTTTTTAAGCCTTATATCCTATCACACCACATGAACAATGCAGCACATTTAGACGAGATATTATTTTATGTGCTACCTACAAATTTTCAACGCATTTCACACTACTACATCTGGCATCTTTTTTTGTATAAAAAACAGGCTATCTATATTTTGGACAGGTCTGAGGTCTGACATTCAGAGCTGCAGCACAACGCGTCAGAGCTCCGGCACACAGGTTTCCTAGCGTTCGTAATGGTGTCCTGTGCTGCCATCTAGCAGGGAAAGTAAACATTTCAATAGTTCTTTTATGATGATTTTTTTTAAATTACTAAATCTTAAAAGGGTTATCCCCTACATTTATGTTTATTGTTATTCAATAAATAGTTCAACCATTTTATATCTATTCATACATTTGAAAATTACATATATATTTCTTTGTTATTTTTAAGATTTTTATTTTTCAAGAATCCTCCAAAGACAGTGCTCTGGTAGCTCTAAAAACTTTTTTTTTATTTCAAAGGCAATTATACCCTTGGTCATGTATAAAGATCCAATGTATGCTGTGAAAAATGAATATCATATATGTGTAAAAATATTTAGTTCCTCTTATGTTGGCTTTACTGTATTGTTAGATGTATTTTTTATTTAAATCAAATTATTTATTTGAATAATTTTTATTTTATTTTATTCAAATTATTTATTAGTTTAATCTTATTTGTATTATTTATTTATTGTTTTACACACTTTTCTCTAAACTTTAAACTCTAAATTTACTCAAAATGTTTGTGTTAGAGTTTTCAAAGAAAGCTTAAACCCAGACTAAAATGCATGTTTGAGCTGTTTTAACTGAAAGCAAATTACACTGATGGCATATCTTAAAATATGTCAGTGCCATTGCCTTAAGATGCACACTAGTCATGTTTTTTTTCTAAGGCATGTTATTAAAAGCGAATTGTCCTAATTGAACTAAGGCCTAATCCTGGCTTAGGGAACCCGTTTGTAACTTTGATATCAACAAAATACCTGTGAAACTTTCTGCATTTCATCATCATGCTTTTCTTGGTTTATTTATTTTTTTAAAACAACTTTTCACCTTTCAAATACTTAATCTGGAACAATAAGGATGGTCTCTTCTTTTTTTCTTTTTTTTTACTATTGGGGAATTTTTGGCAAGATATAATATTCCCATACCAGCAAGTGAATTTGCAACTGTGTTTGGCACCATTTCTTCTGGAATATCGGCCTATTGTTTAAACAAAAAATATTAGATTACCTACGACTCCCTCCTCTCAAACAAAAACACTCCCTTTATAGGACAAATGGGTTTCTCCTTTCATTGTAATAATTATAACAGATCAATAAGAGCCCTTTAAAAAAAACTGTTTCACAACCATATTTAATTGCATTTTGGAGTGATGTTGACTGGGAACAAATCTGTTTTTTTTGTCCAATTGCAATCTCTTAACAAACAAGGTCAAAGGAGTATCTTTTGAACTCCTCCACAGATATGCTAAACTTTATTTAAGTTTTAAATTGAGACGAAAGCTCTAGCTTTTTGCAAGCAGGATTTTCTAGCAGGAGGGTATGTTTTATAGTATTTAAAAATTAAGTGAAGCATTATACTGAGTAAATATTGCCCTTGAAAAACAAACAAAAAATGTACAAGCATGTGCACTCTTAGAGGCCGAATATTGCTCATACCTCTCCCTAGCAGTTGAAATTTGGTATTGAAGCCTAATTGTATTATTTGTTTTGATTTTTGATCAGTACAAATTATTTATAAATTGTTAATAATTTTTATGAATTAAAACATTTTAAAACATTTTTTTTTTGAAAATGTATTATTTATTATTGTTTTTGTAATGTAAGCCACTGGGCGGCGCTACCACTTTATCAGAGCGCTCGTTGCTACAGTTGACGTTCCACGAAGAAGCAAAAACGGATTTGTTCTCCCAGAATGCCTTTCACTTCCTCTTCCCTTCTGCGGCCCGAGAACGTAAGTGCCTATACGAATCCCACTACAGCGATGTTCAAAGTAATCCCTTTATATCAATGCCATCAAAGACTTTTGCGTTCAAATATCACAGCGACGTTTTTACTTGTATTGTATTTAGCATTCTCAGAGAATATGACTTGTCGCCGAAGATAAAATCATATTATGTTGTTTGTTATGGGATAGATGATCGCCCGTGTTCTGCCATTTTCTAGTCTCGGACAGGGACTCTGTCTTTACATGAATGTCACTACATGTGCTTAAGAACTTACGAATGGAAAATATAATTGGATTGTAATATCATTAGATAGTAATTAATTAATTAATTGTAGTCGGACATAGCAATTTCTGTGTATGAATCGATGTATGTATCATGCGGTGCCCTTATTATTTCTAGTAACGTTATCGGTGTGTTTTATTTTTTGGACTGTCATTAACCGTTGCTTTTTTGTTTGTCGAGTTTGGTATCTGGTTTCCGCCTGTTCTTCTAACCATCTGGTGCGATTCGTTCTCTTTATAGATCTCTGAAAATGGTCCGCTACTCACTCGACCCAGAGAACCCGACTAAGTGTGAGTTAATAGCTACTTTTTAGCCAAATGGCTGTGTAATATTGAACATGGGATTAATTGTTTGTGTATTATACAGCATGCAAGTCGAGGGGCTCCAACCTTCGTGTTCACTTCAAGGTAAGACTTCATGTCATAATCAGAGTGATTTAAGACGCTGACATGCATGATCTGTGTGGAACAACTTAAAGTACTGTTCACAGGTTGTATTGATAAATGCTACAGTGATCACCATATTCTTTAGCAACCTTAATAGGAGCATTTTCCCCATTCACTTCTCCATAGGAATGAGAATTTTTGCTTGTAACAACAAGATTAATCGCATTAATAACTTTGTATTGAATGTAGTGTAAAGAATTTTTGAATTCCATTAAGTTTAAATAATTATGTGGGTACAAATGTAGGTTAATTGGCATTTATAAAAATGAAGTTAATTGCAAAATCAAAAGTTTATTAGAGGCAATGGCTGCATCTGAAATCGCATTTGGGTTATTTTGCCTGCTTGTAGACTGCATCCGAAATCGCATACTTCCCTACTATAAGGTGAAAAAAGTATGTCGTATATAGTAAGTTACTTCTATAAAAAAAAAAAAATAGGTAGAAAGTACCCGGGTGATCTACTTTTGCCAAGATCCTGAAGTGTGCATATGATGGACAGTTTATTATCCCATTAAGGCCATAGGAGAGGATTTATGAATGGTAGTGAAGTGACACAACTGACGCTGGTAGCTTGCAGGATAATGACAGCATGACGAATGTAGTATGTCTGGATTACATTCATACTGCACACAATCATACTATATAGAATACTATATACTTTTTTAGTGGTGAAGTAATTACTTAATCAAAATAATACCTACTCAGGAGTATGTGATTTTGAACACAGCCTTTCTCTTGAGTACTGTGAATTTGGATGTACTATTGTCACACGCTGTTTTTTGCCTACCATATAGGTGTGAAATATGCATTTTCAGATGCAGCCAGCCGTTGATATCTTTTGGTGTGACTTAAGTTTCCTTTGTGATATCGGTGCAGTCTATAAATGCAAATAGCTACTTCATGATCATTAATGGTGTATTTCTTCATTTAAAGGAAAGGTTAGAATGACCTATCATCATTAAATCTTGGCACTCGTACAAAAAAATGAATGTAATTCTTACCTGTCAGTACTTGGTTGCACTCCATGCCTGAATGGAATAGCAAATGCACTGTGGCTGCGATGATGACTACTTAGGACACCTTTTTATTAATCATGAAAAGAATCAAGTATATTCTGAGTAGCCACATTTATAGTTTAAGTGCTTGTGGGCTGATTTACTTGAAGTGGACTTTTATTAATCAATGTCTTGCTGTTCCCCCCTCAGAACACCCGTGAGACCGCCCAGGCCATCAAAGGTATGCACATACGCAAGGCTAACAAGTACCTGAAGGATGTGATGGTGAAGCACCAGTGCGTTCCTTTCCGCCGTTACAATGGTGGTGTTGGCCGTTGTGCTCAGGTGAGGTTTTGTCCTTTCAAAACTATTCCATCCATGTTGCAGTGATGACCATCTTAGGACACCTTTGGAGTTCACTATGAAAATTCAACTTATTCTGAGCAACATGTACAGTAACATTCAAAAGTTTGGGTTCTGTAAAAGTGTTTGAAAAGTCTTCTGCTTCAGGTTGCATTTATTTGATGCAGGTTGTGTTTGTCAAATTGGCAATATTGTGAAATATTACATCTTAAAAAAAACTATTTCAATATATATAAACTTGTCATTTTAATTCTGTGATATCAAAGCTACATTTCCAGCATTAAACAGAAATCATGCTGATTTGATGCTCATACATTTAATGTTAAAAATGGTTGTGCTGCTAAATTTGTGGAAACAATGACTTATTTATCCATACAGTTTTAAGTGCTTTTCATAAATATATATTTTTTTATGTTAAGTCTTTACTGTCACTTTTAGTGTGGTCACTTTCACAAATGTAATACAATCTCGCTGAATAAGTATTCATTTCTTTGAAAATCTTACTGACCCCAAACTTTAGAACAGTATTTTAGCTCACTGTTTCAGTTTAAGATAACGTTTAAGCTTACAGGTGTTGTCGTTATTTTCCATTTTTTAGGCCAAGCAGCACAACTGGACTCAGGGACGTTGGCCCAAGAAAAGCGCAGAGTTCCTGCTTCACATGCTAAAGAATGCAGAAAGCAACGCTGAGCTCAAGGTAGGACTTTATGAACAAATACACTAATACATTTTCAATTCAACTTAGAATTGGGCAGCATTGTGGCTTCAGTTTGACTAATTTGGCTTGCATGATTGCAGCTTTACCACTATTAGGGTGTTGGCTTTATTTCATACCACATTGTGATCTTGTAGGGTTTGGATGTGGACTCTCTGGTGATTGAGCACATCCAGGTGAACAAGGCCCCAAAGATGCGTAGGCGTACTTACCGTGCCCATGGACGCATCAACCCCTACATGAGCTCCCCATGCCATATCGAAATGATCCTCACTGAGAAGGAACAGATCGTTCCTAAACCAGAGGAGGAGGTGTCTCAGAAGAAAAAGGTATGATTGTTAATGTTCTTCTGAAGTAAAGTAGTTCACTTGGCTGTAATGATGACCACTTAGGACACCTTTGGATTAATGATGAAAAGAATGTACTTTTCTGAGCAGCCATTGTGCATTTAATGGAGTTGTGTGGAGTTTCTTGTTGTTGAATGCACATTAACTAATATTTGTTTTCTCTTTGCAGGTTTCTCAGAAGAAACTGAAGAAGCAGAAGCTTATGGCTCGGGAGTAAATGTAAATAAAGTCCAACGTTCGTACTACGCATTGACTCTGCTTATTTTCTTGTATATTCAGTTTTTTATTTTACTTTAAGGCATGATGCTCATGCCATTTTAAAAGGGGGGGAGGGAGGGGGGGGGGGGGGGGATTGTCTAAGCAGTGTCAAACTGTTCAAATAGTCCACCAGTGCCAAACAGAAATGTGTCTGTACTAAGCAAGACTTGGGTTATTTGACAGGCAGAACACTAGGATTTCCGACTATGGACTTAATCAGAAGCCCAAAAAATTAAAAATAGTGGATCTATTTACTATTGTGTAATAAACGGTGCATTAAACAAAGACTTAATTCAATTTAAATCATTCTTCAGTGTGTATTGATTTGTGTACTTTTATCTTGTGAAGATCTTTGATCAAGATCTTTGAGTGTCCTTTGCCAAAAAGATGTCTTGTGGTGATTGGCTTGGTTGTTGGTTAAGGAACAGAGTTTGATATGAAACCTTGATGGGGTTTAACTAGATAGTTAACATTCTTAAATAGTTAGATTTAATATTTTAGTTGTCAATCATTTAAATGCTTGTCTAATCAGATGTTGGCATTATGCAGTCAGCAAAATATACAACCAGAATATGCATTTATGTAACGCAACTTATTGATAAATAATTTATAGTTAGAATAAATGAGGCAAGACTCATTTAAAAAACCGTTTTGTGTTTTTGGCACGACCTCCGTGCACTACCAGAGGACATAACGCTAGGTTCAACATTAGAGGGCGCTGCAGCACCGCAAATCTTCCATGCGAACAAAAAGGTGGCAAGAGATTTTTTTCTTGAGGGTCTCCGTTTAGGTAATGTGGGCTATATATGGAGGTAATACCAAGGAATTTAACTTAATTTTAAGTTCAATACCTTGGTATTGAACTACATTTTCTGGACTTAATTTTAAAACGTGAGTTACTCATCATGGGGTTTTTGCTATTTCTGAGTTTATTCAAAAAATTCATAATTTAATAGAATTATATAGTATTAATATGCGTTAGTATATACATATTTGTAACTCCGTTTTATTTGTAACAGTAAATCTTTGAATCTCATTTGTGTATATATTTTATGCAACATGCAAATATATGACGTTAATCATGAATCAGGTAATTTTTAATGCAACAGGAGGGTTGCATTAGTTGCCACATCCCAGTCTATGCTATTTCACTCTTTGACCACTAGATGCTGCAACTGCAGTTTGCATTAGGTTATAAACCTTAGATGGAGTAGGAGAGCAGAGAAAGGGATACATCATGACAAAAAAAATTGTTTCTCTTTGGTTGTATTGCATTAACTTAGGCTATTTAAATAATATTCTGTAATAAGTCAGCATCTTCATCTTTAATGGACTAGCCCTACTGATATTTTGTTAATTAGATTAATACAGCATGTGGCTCATATGCAGAGAGATGTAGGCTACAGAACCTTTAAGACTGCAGCTGTGAGTTCCAAATATTTCACATGTATTCAGTTGGCGCTTAGTTTATTCAGAAGAAACCAAATAATAGAGTAATATTTGCCAACAATAACTCCAATATCAATTTGAAGAAAAAAAATTGGAGGAAGGTTTTGATGAGAAGGTTGGAAATACAGTTAGCCTACGGGGTGGAGCTCAAAGTTATAGGCAAGGCAAGTTTATTTATATAGCACATTTCATACACTATGGCAATTCAAAGTGATTTACACAGAAAGGAATTAAAATCATCACAAAATAGATGAAACAGTAATAAAAGCAATTAAAATAGATAAATGATACAGTTATAAAATGAATTAGAGTAAAATATGATACTTCTCATCTGGCAAAACACCGGTGTATCTTAGTCAAATGATTGTGTTTATTCAAGCTTCATCCTTCTGTGATTGTGCTGTGATTTATCGGAGTGTTTAAGCGCTGCATATCCACAGAGACTTTTAAGCTCATAAGATATCCCACTGCCTCACATGACCGGCACGCATGCAGATGCCCCTTTATTTAAGAAATAGATCTCAAATTGACTAAATTGATTTTGTCCCCTTTTTGTATTTAATAGTGGGTCGGATGGCGGCTCTTTTAATGTGCAAATGAGAACCAATGAGGACATACTCCTAAATTCAGTTCAGACAGAGGCACTCAGCTGACACGGAGCACGTCACTGACGGGCTCAGCCAATCACACCCCACCGAGCCCCTCTACTTTCCCAGGCACGCTCTCAAAGTTTTGACTTTTTGCAGCAAAAGACAGCAGGTTGATGAAAATGTTTTATTATCTTCCAGATCTTCATGTGAACTACCCAGAAAGACTCTCTTTTTATTTATAGATTTCAAAACACTCTATCTTGTAAAGGACGGCTCTATGTTGTAGGCTATCATGCCATATTTGCAAGCTCTGAAAGAAGGGAATGGATTTTGCCAGAGGTGATGGGTTTGAACCTTCAGTAGGCTACATCTGACTGGGATTTTCTTTAGAGAAATTACTTTTTGTCTAAAGGCTTGAGATTGTGAGGTAGCCTATTTTGTTTTTTTCTTCTCGGTAGGCTATTCCACGTTTGTGTTCACGTTTTTCTCCGGTCTCCACCGTCTTGCTTCTTGCGCAATATAGTTAAAGTTGTAGTTTCTTGGTTATGTTAGCGGTGGGGCAAATGGACGGGTCTCGCCAGAGCGCTTTCCTACTCAATACCCCACCTTTGGCTGCTTTACACAGTATGACCGAAATGAAGACACCCCTTTACCCAGCCTACCCGTTATCTTCCACTGGACCAGCATCCTCCACTTCACCGACAGCTACCTCTCCGAATCCAGGTGGTATCCCCGTGTCGTCCCCGGGGATCAAAACATCCAGTGGACTTTCAGCTCTCGGATCACACCATCAGTGCGCGGTCGCCACCCCTCACGGAATAAACGACATCCTCAGTCGCCCGTCGATGGTCGCCGGAATGGCAGCGGCAGCGGCGGCATCTTCTCCCGCTGGGATCTTGTCCGGACTCCCCCGTTTCAGCAGCCTGAGTCCCCCGCCGCCTCCAGGGCTGTATTTCAGCCCCAGTGCCGTGGCGGTGGCTCGCTATCCGAAACCACTGACAGATCTGCCAGGCAGAACCCCGATATTCTGGCCTGGAGTCATGCAAAGCCCGCACTGGAGAGACGCCAGATTTGCATGTTCACCACGTAAGTGCGCGATTCATTCGTGTTAACTTTCTTGAAAGTCTGTTAGCGATTGATTTGGCTACTCATCCAAAATATTAGGCTACTTCATAACAATGATCATAATAGGGTGTAAAAATAACAATAGCTGATTTTTATTTTTATTTTGCCCTCCTAGATCAAAACTCAGTGCTGCTGGACAAAGATGGAAAAAGGAAACACACTCGACCAACGTTTTCCGGCCAGCAAATTTTTGCTCTGGAAAAAACATTCGAGCAAACGAAATATTTAGCTGGACCCGAGAGAGCGCGGTTGGCCTACTCTTTAGGAATGACAGAGAGCCAAGTCAAGGTAAGACAGTCCTAATAGTTTAGTTTATGTGTGAGAGGGGAACACCTTGACTGACTGGATTATTCATTAATTGAATGTCTAGCTATTAAAAAAGAGAATTAAATTTGGGATCGGCCTATAAATGTGTGTATTCATACCTTCCTATATCTGTTAATTTATAACTTTTATACATAGGTCTACATCAATTTATTTCTCTAATGTATTTACATTTTAATGCAAAAAATATTTGCATATTAATGTTATTCAATCAGGGAGTTATCTTAAAACAAATAATTTTGTATACAATTGCAATGTGCACCACTGCATTTTTTTGTTGTTGCTGCAATTAGTGCAATAAAACAATTGAATTTAATACCTGAATGAATCATTTTATATCCGGTGATATAAGGCTATTTGATTGAATAGCTATCTTAGCCTATTTAGCTTCCGGTTGGAATTTTAGGATACAGATAGGCTATTTAAAGAGCTCTGTTCAAGTTATTTTATTTTTTAATGTAGCCTATCAGACTTTTCATGCAGTAAAAATCTGTTAATTTGTTTGACACTGAAAAATGTTTTTGGACGGCATGCTATAATTTCCCATTTGATAGGCCTATGCTGATTTTTTGATGAAGATATAGATCATAATATCTATGTGGATTAAAATGCGTTTTTATCTCTTTTTTAATTGTAAAGGTGTGGTTTCAAAACCGAAGAACAAAATGGAGAAAACGGCACGCGGCTGAAATGGCCACGGCGAAGAAAAAACAAGATTCAGAGACCGAAAGGCTGAAAGGGGCCTCGGAAAATGAAGACGACGACGACGACTACAACAAACCGTTAGACCCAAACTCGGACGATGAAAAAATAACGCAGTTACTGAAAAAACACAAACCAAACTCAGCTCTTATTATTCACACATCGGAAAACGAGAGCTCGTAAAGCGGAAGCGGGAGATGGGTTGTCAAATTCATCAAGAAGTGACAAAAATAATTCTGTAGGCTACTGTTTTTCACCAAGTTTGAGCTCTGGTTTGAGAGGAAGGATGCAAATCAGAGGAATATGCACTATTGGTGGAGCTGAACGTGCGTCAGTGTCTGCAATAGACACGTTTCAACTTAAAGACAACGGTACATTTTTGTAAATTAACAGCGTGAGTTGTATCGCATAGGAATTATATTACTGTGAATATTTATGTGTAAAATATTTTGAATAGTAAAGATGGCAGAATTCGTTCACTTCGCCTCAGTTTAATTTTTGGTTTAGGCTTTGTGATTTGCATTTTCATACCATTCATTTGTATTGGTGCTCATCACCCTGAGTTATTTTATTTTTTTGTCTATGGGTATTAAGTTGCCTTAGCCCTTTGGTCCTTAAAAAATAATCAACCATGGAAATGTAGAATAATTTTCAGAGTTTTCCACTGATGGTTAAAGACATAAGCGACAGCCTCAAATGAGGCTCAGCCAAAAAAGGCCATAACAAGTGTAAATATAAACAGACACCTAACCATATATTTGTAATATAATGCTAGTGTTCGTCTCCCAATGTTAGAATGTTTCTTTAATTTTTTTCATGATTAATTTATGATATTTTAAGTTTGTAACAGTGTTTGAATCCTGCAAAATGCGCCTTGCAGGTTGTGTATTGCACTTTTATTTAATAAAATGTTAAACATATGGGATATTTTTTCTTTCTGTTATTATCTAATCGAATATAAATATTTTGTGAATAAACTACAACGAAGTTTTCAAGCATTAATACATATGCTGGCCGATTCTTGATTAATTATTGAATCTTCGCTTCTAAGTTGTCTCACTTTTAGTGAGTTATTGACATGGCAACTCTTATTAAAATGTATTTTATATAAAGTCCTATAAATATTTTGTATTAATATTCGTTATTCGACAATATCAACACAGTGATCTGTTTCATTTCAGTAATTAAATAAACCTGTTCTGTTATTGCTCTGTGTGAATACATTTAATTGATTTAAAGGCAATTACTCCGAACTCTTACATAATTTACTAGATTTTCGATATATTTTCGTTAATTGAGAAATGGAAATGAATTAAATGAAAAAAAAAGGACATAACTGGTGGGAAAATGAAAGTAATAAAGCGTTTGGTCTTCAGCTGATCGCGTCACATCTTCAATATGTCAGCTGATTCGCGCGATTAGATCACCATGTTCTTTGGAAATTGAAAACCACTCAACCGATTTGTTCTCAACAAACCAACAGAAAATGTTCATTTATAAGGTGAGATGATGCACCGTGCACCGTTGTACTATCAGAAAATATTTGAGCTGGTATTTTTGAAGGACAGCATGTCCAATGCTTCTCCACAGTTTATCAACCAATATGATTTTTTTCCCCATTATTTAGCCTATTTTAAAAAAAAAAATTGGACGCGATGCAGCATTATCTATTATGTTACATTTATCATTGTAGACACTAGGCAGACCTACAGTTATACTAAAAAAATAATTAAAAAACACTCACATTTTTATTTCTACACATTTAGGCTATTCGTTTTACTCATTTAGCATAATTATATTTATTTTGATGCGCAACTCGGATTATAACATTAACGGTCCATAACGGGTTGGCAAAAGAACGAGATTAAAACTGTTTTTATTCTGGGGAGGAAAAAAAAACATGACAGCCAGATGTTCAGCATTTTGCACGTTTTCGAATTGACAAAGGCGACTAACTTAATCTCATGCACTTGGCAAGGATGTGTCTCAGTGCATAGCCTACAAATAAAATCGTGTATGAAATAAAACAATTTAAGCTGAATTTATAACTGAAAAGTTAATTCTACGATAAAACAGAAAAATATTTAGCCTATTTTAAAGATATATATGGCCTATGACATATAGGCTATTATCATTTAAAGAAGCAGAATGCCTGATGATTTGATGCATCACAGAATGGCAACTGTCATGGTTCTGAGATGAAATTCCATTTTAACAACTTTTCTTTGGTTTCTTTGAGCAAATCACACGGTTAAAAAAATATCATTATCATTCCCTAAACATACAATAATTTTGTAATTTACACGCGTGACATGAAAAGTTGGAAATCTGTGTCTATCGAGCGCGTGCCAGAATCTGATTTGCAAATGTAGAAAGTTTTCATTAATAGAATAAAATAAAATCGAACATTTTTTCTGACACATGTTGAATTTTGCCTTGTTTTTTTTCCCAGCATTCCAATACTGGGCTTTTCCATTTTAATGTTTTTTTCTGTAATTAGCCATTTTTCAACTTTTGCAACATATTCTCTTTTATTCGGTGGTTGTGTCAATCAAAATTACCCAACAGGGCTTTGACTTTCCAATAATAATAAAAAAACAGACATTAGAGAACTTTTTCAATACGAACACATATACTATAAACAATACTATATAATAGATTTGTTTCTTATTTTCAATATCTGTTTAACGGTTCGTCTTGTTTTACAAAAACATCCATGCTGTTTTCATTGCATCATTTCTTATAGGCTCGAGATTTCAGCATGTCAAACTCTAATGAATCTATCCTTATTTTGCTACATGTGTAGGCCAATGACCTGATGTCAATAAGGTATCAAATTACTGTTGAGCGAGAGCTTAATGAACTCTCATCTACAACAATTAATCTCTGATTGCTTCACATTAAAATACATTCATGAATATGCTCATTAACACTATACTGTACAACGCCATTTCAAATGAGCACATCATGAAATGAGCTAATGCAAAAGAACAAACAATGCTGAATGGCGAGTGCGACTGAAAATGTGTGAAAGTAGATGATTTTGAACGCACCTAAATGAATAATAATAAAGAAGTTTTGATTTATTTTAATTTTGATTTATTTGTTTTATGATTACATGTATGAATGATGCAGTGGGGTTAAATTGACACAGGTTTCTTTACCATTCCTTTTCATTTATGGAAGCAATGATTAAGTGAACAATATTGAAGATGTTATAGGAATATAGAAAAATAATTTCTATATTATTTTCAACTCAAATGCATATAACGTCCCTATTTCTGAAGTGCAATGAAAGAGGCAGAGCAGGTGGACCAGGCATGGCAGGAAAGACCCAGTTCTGCAGGCTTGCATGTTCCCCTGATCTGAGTAGAATTATGATCCATCACCAAGGTCCAGGTGTGGTGAACATGGCGTCCGCTCCTCAGGGGAGATATCTTAGCATCTGCTGAGTGCCTGCTGATGTACTGCTCCAGGAACAGTGTTGGGGCTGCAGCTGGCCACATGATCCTGGGTCAGTGCTGCTCTCCCATCAGACACTTGTTGTAAGCGAGGTTAATTAGTTGAGAAATAGCAGTTGCCTCCCACAGCCCTTACCTAAGATGACATGCATATTGGAAATGTACAGTTTATCACCAGATTCAGAAATTTATTTTAAATGCCTTTTAAATTCCCAAATTTAAACTGGGCTGCAAACAGGATGCAGTCAAATGAATTGAAATTCAAAGAAATTCATATAACTACATTTTAACTTGTTTGAAAATTTTGAAAAAAGTAATAAAAAAAAGTTTTAGATAGATAGATAGATATATAGATAGATAGATGGATAGACAGATGGATATATATGTATATTATTAAGTAAATAAAATTCATGCGTGATTGAAAAAATTTAATTATGTGGAATTGTCAAGTTCACATAACTTAATTTTTTCAATTACACATGAAGTTTATTTACCTAATTATTTGAAGGTAACGGGTTTCCTCATGTTTTTTAAGTTAAGTCAACTGATCACAGTTTACAGTGTAATGTTTAATGAATTAATGTTTGTAGACCAGGGTGGAAGAACACTTATTTTCGCAGAATGCGTTACCTATGCTTAATTTCTCTAAATTACAATGCAGTAACTTCCTGTTCCTGTCATTCCAGTTCAACTTCCTGTTTATTATTTTAATGTATCAATGTGTTCTATATTTTAATGAAATTTAATTAGAATCTCTGTCATGCTTCGTACCATTCAGCAATAGTGACATTAAACAGAAGAGAGAGAGAGGATTATGGGTAAATTCCTGTTCTTGTCAAATTTAAAATTCTGGCTCATTAATCGGAAGGGAGCCATTCTTATTTTTCAATTCTGGTTTCAGTATATAAAAAAAGGTTAAATAAAAAGATTAACAAAATAATCCACCATTGGATCTCATCTGTACTGCAGTTCCCATACTCAGTGTTTTTCTCCACACATATTTCATCCATGGCATTTTGACGTCTTTTGACATTTAGTGATGTGACTAATTTGCTGATAACTGTGTGTTTTGGACAAAAAAGCCCATTGATGTGCTCCCAGTTGAACATGTACTACAAAAGATTACATACAAGACTGTGTCACAAGAGGCTGTAGCCGTAGAGAATGAATGCTGGCTTACATGCGCCTGAGGCCTTATCTATTTCTCAACCATTTGGAGAGTCCTGATAAAGAGCACCTTGGGATCCCCTATTATGAAAATCCCGGGTGCTTGTCACAGTGCAATGAGCTTCATGGGAGGTTGAAAGATTTGGCTCTTATTATACCTTTTAACTCTTCCCTTAATGATTAGTGTCCATAAAAATACCCTTTATTCTTCTCCCATGTAATATTAAAGCTATATTTACCACACATTTTTATTTAACAGGGAATGTTCTCAGAACGTTAGCTAATGTTGTGGCAAGGTTCTCTCAAACTTACAAATGCTCTTCCAATAATGTTAATAAAATATTATCTAATGTTCTTAATAAGTAAGCACAAAAACGTTATTTATATCATTTATGGAATGTTTTTACCTGAAATGTTAAGTTGGATTTTCTCCTAACAGTTTTTAAATGTTACTTGATGTTCAGAGATCACTCAGAAGTAACTTTCCCATTATGTTTCCAAAATTATAAAATGTAACGTTGGCATTACCAAAGAAGAACGTTTAAAAAACGTTCAGAGAACGTTCATAAATAACTTAACGGGAGCGTTAGCAAACCGTTCTTAGAACACGTGTTTGTTAGCTGGGTATCTGCTTGGTTAATTATTGCTATTTTGAAGTATGTATGTGCAGGTGAATGTGGAGTTTTGGGTTTGAGGTTGATGTGTGGTCTCTTGAGTATATTTGTATTGTTCTCCAGTAGCTGAAGTTTCGGGGGGCATCCTGGGTGGTATGAGCACACTCTAGTGTTTATAATCTCCTGTAATCTTGTCTAATGATGTTCTCATAATCTGTCAAAGCCTTAGTTGCAGTGGCTTACAAACAAATCTTGATTCACAATCAGATGGTGGTAAACAACCAAAGATAAGCACATTTAAACTAATCTGACGGAAGGACTCGTACACTGTGGAAAAAGGGACGGGTTTATTGAACGGAGTTAGTGAAACTTAATTTCTATATTATTATTTTTCTCACAAACGTGACAAGAGGAGGTTTTTGCAGTGATGACATTTATGGTTCCCCAAAGAACCTTTCAGTGATCAGTTCATCAAGAACCATTTTTATCTTAGTGTGAAGAACATTTGAAAAATCTATAGAAGCTTTTTCCAATATAAAGAACCTTTTGTGCAATGGAAATATTCCATGGATGTTAAAGGTGCAGTAAGCGATTTCTGAAAAATGCTGTTGATATTTGAAATCACTAAAACAAACACGCCCCATATAGCCAAAAGGGTCACACCCTATCTTGATAGTTCCACCCCCAAATTCAGGAACAGGGCTGCGTTCAGCGCCGACAAAACGTTGCAGAACGTTTTTTAAACAGAAACGGTGACGCGTTGAACGCACTGTTGTGATGACGCAAGAGTTGCAACTACGGCAGCTGAGAAGGCTTTTTGTGTTCTTTGTGAAGAATTTTCGGAGCCTGATGAAGTCGGTATAAATATGTTTAATACTACAAAATATGCCCGATGTTACAGTTACTGCACTTGCCGCCCAGAACACAAGAGAACATCCCAATCGAGTGAAGGGATTTGTGGAAACTGAAATGGAAGCACATCTTACCTAATAAAGACTAAAACACATCTATTTAGCCTCACATAGGCCTACTGACTTTATTTGTGGTTCATACTGTTTTATTAATACCCTGTATTTTCTTTCTCATTTTTAGAAAAAAAAAGCACTTTACATGCATTGTTTATTTCTATGCCAAATGTCACACACTTGCAATGAAACTAAAAATACAAACAACTACATCATTATGTTGATATCCTAAATTTTTACAATAATACTTACGACAAACATGTCTTCTAATATCCTCAGTTGTTGCGTATCGAACACATTTGTAAATTACTTCCATTGTGCGAGTTCACTTTAATACCGCATGCTTTATATACATCTTGCTGCTGATTGGACTGCAGTTCTGACACGCCCACCAAACAAGAGAAAACGCATCTCAAACCCCGTTGCAAACCGGTGCACGCCGTTTCCAGGAAACATGACGTTCAACCCGGAAACCGTAGCAAGACGTTGCGCACCGTTGTGATCTTGAACGTGCCCCAGGTTATGCAACACAGGCACCTGCTGATTGGCTACAAGTGTGTTTTGGCGCTTGGTCCAAACCACTTTCAACAATGTTTCTCAGAAAATGCTTATTGCACATTTAAAGGTTCTTCATAGAACCATTGATGCCAAATAACCTTTTTTTTAAGAGTTAAAATTTTGGGGTATGATTTTTTTGTGTTTTTGAAAGAAGTCTCTTACGCTCACCATATAAAATAACTTATTTCTATTTTAATATATTTTAAATTTCATTTATTCTTGTGATGACAAAACTACATTTCCAGCAGTGTCAAATGATCCTTCAGAAATCATGTTAATATGCTGATTTGGTGCTCAAGAAAAATGTTTGATTATTCTCGAAAAAGGATGTGCTGCTTAATTCTTTTTTTGTGGGAAGAGTTATTCAAAAACCATAAAGCAAGCCATGCCGTTGACATTTTGTTTAATGCTTATGGTGGTGGGGGTCTAGGGGAGAATAATGTCAAAATGAGCACCTTCAATAGATGGCTCGGGCCATGAATAAACTGCCCTCATCGGCCAAGTCCTGAGTCCTGCATTTTATTAGCACTAGCCATGCTAAAATAACCTGCTAACACATAGCATATTGCAGCAGTAATAACCTCCTCAATCATATTTTAAAAGTCACGTCAAGCCAGGCCTGTATAATTCATCTCTATGCAAATACATCAATGTCAGCCCATTAGTGTATTGCTAAAGAGGTTTTATATTAAAATGCATTCTTGCCTTGTCCTTTTTCCTTTTTTTGTCTTCTTTTTTTTTACTCACTCCAATAAAACATGAGCCCTATTGGCCAAGAATTATAGCAACTATTAGAGTAACATATGGACAGCATGCACTCTGAAAATAAAAACCAACAGATAAAGTAAAGGGTCATGGTAGGGTACAAACACTTAGGAAAATGGCAGCGGAGTAATAGATTTCTCCCTGGCTGGCTGAGGAGACCCAGCATGCCACTGAAATCAAAGCCTTATTATACATGCATTTAGGGCTGTATTGTGTGGCAAGATGCGTAAACCTTGCTCGCCGGGAGAAAAGTTATGGCCGACACAAAGAGGACCAGTGCAATGAATTAAAAAGACAATAAAAAGGTGATAAAGTGCACCCTGAATGTATTATATCTTTTAATGAAATGAAAGTAGTGGACAAGCTCTGTCACGTCTCGTATCTTTCAGCTATAGTGACACTGAGCAGGAGAGAGAGGGAGGATTATGGGTAGCAGGAATCAGCTGATAGTGTACTTCCTGCTATTGGAGGACACAGAATTAAAGCCAAGTGTCATCCAGCCCCAAAGGTTTGATCAAAAGTGAGTATGGGGAGAAAAAGTAAGATTACTTAGGTGATTATTTTCTATTATGAACATAATTATGAACATTATATATACACACACTCTAAAAAATGCTGGGTTGTTTCAACCCATGGGTCAAAAATGTATATATATATATATATATATATATATATATATAGAGAGAGAGAGAGAGAGAGAGAGAGAGAGAGAGTATATCATGACAACTCTGAAGGTTTTTAGCATGGTGGATTCTTGGTGGACTAAATCATACGCTGCTGCTGAATTGCTGCTGTTGATTATTGCTGCTGCTGTTGCAGAGCAAGTACTGGAACTTGCTTCTGACAATACATATACGCTGATACAACACATATCAATTACCCATAGCAGATCTATACAGGTGGAGCTGGGGAAGGTGGAGCGTTTTAGACAAACTCTGAAAGGGTGCTGCAAACTGCTATAGGGAATGGTGACCAGCCATTTAAATGTTGAGCAGCAAGCTTATTGGCTGCAGAAGTTACCAATCAGCCAGTGCCAAGTTGTTCATGCTGTAAATGCTTGCTTAAGGACCAGCCTGCACCATTTAGAGTTTCATGACAGAACTAGACATATATATATATATATATATATATATATATATATATATATATATATATATATATATATATATATATATATATATATATATATATATATATAATATATATATATATATATATATATATATATATATATATATATATAAATGTATATGCATATATATATATATATATATATATATATATATATATATATATGCATATACACCTTTATATACATAGCCTTTATGTACTCTAAAAAATATATATATAATGATTTATAATATTTTTTAATGATAATATAGGCTAATCATTTATTAATGCCATATAGACCTAGTTCAATCTCTAAAGTAATATGGTTTTACTCATATTTGTAAATGTACTTTTTGACCATTTTTGGACGTCTCAGAGGAAACCACCAATGCTAGGGGGGTAATAATTTGGCGGGGGTAGAAATTCGGCACAACACCTGTACAAAGCGCGAGAAGGTTAGTGGCTAGAAAAATGTTTTATGAACCGCACATAGTATAGTGAGAATGGTACATTCCCTGCGCAGTTTGCAGTGTTGTGTTTGGCTGATGTTGTATTTTCAGGGCCTGATTACCCCCTTATAAGTTTAATGCTTTAGCAGGGCCAGTGGATCCTGTCATGCCTGCGTGAACAGTGGATTTTTCTCCTTTATGGTGTCATTAATTTAATGCGGATCATTAGTTCTCATACAAACCCATGTTTTGACAAATGTAAGCAGTGAATTATGTACATAATGTACCGCGCCCGTTCGTGAATGAATCACATGATAAACAGGAACTGCCCTGGCATATTACCCAAATGTGTTTCAGGGGGTGTCTCTCCCCAGACTCGTCACTCCATTACAGAGACAGCTCACTCAATAGCGGCTGTGTGTCTGACACATGCGACCATTGACAAGCTTTTCATTGTGACCGCCGGTGCGTTCTGGCTAACAGCATTAAATATTGGGTCTGATGAAAAATGATGAAAAAGTGAACATGGAAATGATATTACCCTGCAGCTCTGGGTGGTATTCTTCTGCCCCGCGTTCTCGGTTCTTGAAATATGGAATTTTAAACTAACTCGCAGCGTGAATTTCATTGATGAGCTCGGGCATATCTTTCTGTCATTTGTCTGAAGTGATGTCTTTCATGTGTGTGTGTGTGTGTGTGTGTGTATATATATATATATATATATATATATATATATATATATATATATATATATATATATATATATATATATATATTGCTAGTGGCTCAAACTGATAGGCTATAGCTAGGCTATATATTTGGTCACTGCTATGTGTTATCGTTGTAGAAACACTGCTGTGGGAAACTCAAACCTGGCCACTAAAACATACTGTGGTCGACACTAAAATATTTGACTGAGAAAATTATGTTAATATCATTTTATTTATAACTCGCGCTATAAAAAATTAAATATAGTGTTAATAACCCAAATAACATAATCAGACACAATCTAAATGATGACCAATGGTACAATTTCAGGGATGAAGAATTAACTATTCACAATTTAAAATTATTTTAAAATGGCGGGCAAAATCTGTAAACTTTCAGAAACAAATCATATGAACAACCATAACAATAAACACATATTATAAACAAAAATAAAAAATCAGTTGTTTAATTAAAAAGACAACAGCAAAGCAAAGAAAAAAATCAAGTCAAAGAAAAGTAAAAACAAGCACAGCTAAATAAAATTAACAAAGCAAAGACAAAAGCAAAGCCCAAAACAAAGCAAAACAAAAACCCAAACAAACAAAAAGTTTAACTCAAAAACTCAGTTAATTGTTTAATTAAAAAGACAACAGCAAAGCAAAGCCCAAAAACAATACAAAACAAATAAAAATACTTTAACTCAAAACACAGTTGTTTAAAAGACAACAGCAAAGCAAAGAAAAAAGCAAAGCCATAAACAAAACAAAAAAAAACAAAACAAACAAATGAAAATAATTTAACTCAAAAACTCAGTTGTTTAAATGTCTATCATCTGGAAGATACTATTATCCAGCCTTTTTCTTTCTCTTTCTGCCTATTGAATTTAGATGATTCATGTATTCTCAGTTTTATTGTTAGGGCGAGAGCTTAAGTGAGAGACCAGAGCATGAACTCTACGCAGCCTCTTGCTGACCGGCGCTAATATCTAAAATGCTTCTTATGACCTACTTATGAAGTCAATCTTTGAGAATCTATTGATCTGAATGCCAAATCTGAGGCTGTAGCCTCATGCAAGTGCATGGAGGACGATGGGCAGCGAAAACGTAAGTGCATTGCTCTGACCTCTTGCCTCTGATTCACCACATGACCAGAGCCCCAGACGATCCTCTCTGTCAAAAGCCAGAGGTCAAATGTTCCACAAGAGGTCATTCGCCATCAGTACGGCCCGAGCTTAATTTAATATTTGGACAATGGAGTAAATACATAAAAGAATGAAATGCTTTTAAAGAGGAAGAATTTAAGACAGGAGGGACACTAATTGAATGGACTCCTGATTTTACTGCCAAAGATGTTTTGGTGTGTATTTAATCAATGCTTAAGGCTCATAAAATACCTAGGTCATAGTCAGGCATATTTCCATAATCAATAATGACGAGACCTCAAGTTCAGCAGGCTATGATCCTATTCATATACCACTTTATTTTGAATTGATATATTTGTCACTATTGCTGTCACTGAATATTGGAAGCACTATATAAATGCTCTTCTTAAAAACTAAAAAATTTGAGTTTGGGCATCTTACAACCTATTCTGAGTAGATGCTTTGTGTGGTCAATAACTCTTTCAGAGAAATGTTTATCCACTGGCTCCATTTTTTAAAGGACTTAGACAGTGTTGTGCACATCAAGTCTGTCTGCTGATCTACTGTGAAGCAGAACATTTTGAAACAGCATGCGAACCAATGAGATCTATGACAAAATGATGTTTGAGCATGTTAAATTGATCAAACTAAACAGGCCATTGCTACCATTTAATCGCCTGAGGTTAATGGTTCTAATTTTTTTACTTGCCATTAGGTTTGAGGTGTTTCTCATCTCATTTTTATTTTACTTCATTTTGTTTGATTTTATAGGCATCTCTTTAGCACACATTGATGCTCCGAGCTGTTAAACTCTAAAGAGCTTCAATAAAACACCTCTGTCGGTGGCCTGCCAATAAAAAATGAAAACCCATTTAACTCTAAGGAGGTACAACTCTGGTCTGTGGCCAGTCAATAAAACAAACACAAACCGTGGGTTCTTGCTGAAATAGACATTGCTGGTTTGCAATGGAGATTGCAAGGTCAAACAGACAATTCAAACAAAGCGAAAACAAAGACATTTCGGTGAAAACCATTGAAAGAGGTTCACATGTAGGCCTATCGCTTTTTGAATATAAAATCAAAATATATAAATACACAGCTGGTTATATGTCTTTTGATTTGAAGTTAACACCCTTCTGGGAAACATGCTAAGAAACTATTTACTTGATATGCTTTATGAACGTGCAAATCCCGTGTTTAGATATCTATCATCAAGTAAATCGGTTATCTAATGCACGACAATAGTAAGAAGTTCACCTCATGGAAGAGGGCAAAATGTCAAGTCCCCCTGGCTCTGGACATGACCGTCACACTGGCTGCAGTAATGAGGCCAGGATCTCCTTTCTCGGAGTGTGTGAGGAGAATCTGGATGAGGCATCAGAACCATTGTTTACACTTGGAATGATTCCATCTGAAATGAGCCCCATTACGATCTCCTCAAACACCATCAGCTGTACCACAGTGGCCAGGGGTCAAAAGTTTAGACTGGAAAGGCTGTGTCAAAGCTTCTGGGCAAACAAAAGGCATAGATTATAAATGAACATTCCTGGTCCTGTAGCACCATAATTTAGAGCTCAAAAGTAGACATTCACTTAACTGAACTCAGTGGTTCATTTTGGACTTGGTCTGAAATATGGCTTATTATTACACAGGCGTCGGAAAAACTTTTTTTCTGAATGGTCAAACACGCCATCTGTATGGTATGAGTATGATAATTTTAAATATTCGTTGTCGTCCATGGAAACACTGTATCATACAAACATATACTCTTCATGGCAATTCGTATAGTATTTTTTTGGTTTGGGGCGAATTGGTGGCTAATTTTTATGAATTCGTACAAACTCATTCATACATTTGTGTCTGATCTGCTTACGCCCCACTGAAGTTTAGGGGTGGTTCATGCATATATATATATTTTTTAAATCATACGTTTATATGAAACGCACAAAATCGCCACCTTGTAAAATAATTATGTTTTCTAATGAGATTGGGTTGATGAGATCAAATTTTATACTGGAACAATTTTACAAGAAAATACTATTTATTTATTTCTATTTCAAAATCTTAAGTTTAATTAAATGCGTTACTTGCTGCTTATTTGTAATTAATTGTGAAATTTAATAGAAATTTCTGAGTGAAAATAAATGTACACCAAATTTATTTTCAGTGTATTTGCGTGCTCTTTCTCATTTCATATAAATACAACATGCACTGTAAAAAAAAAAGTTGGTACCAACATTTTTTTAGATCGAGTCATTTCAACTTAAATTACATTAAACACTTAAAAAAATTGAATCTTGTATAACATAAAAAAGTTGAAAATTGCTTAACTTATTTTGATGAGTTAAAGCAATGTAAAAACATATGTTGTCATAACTTTTATTGAACATAATTTTTTACAGTGTGCATTTTGTAGTTATTATTATTTTCAGGTTTTAAGTAATAATTTTACTGTAATTGTCTTTAAGTGTTTGTCTTGTTGAAAAGATTTCTTTGCACAATTGCACTAACTATTAATATACAGGTAAAATGATCAAATAATTTAACAATACTTAATGTCCACATGTTTAATTATTTGATGAGTAAAATATTTGATAATGTACACTCAATATAAAACAAAAGCAATAATACCTTTCCTGAAGTGCCTGCCACTTTACATGGCGGAAGAGAGCAGCTGCCACATGGGATATGTCAGATTCTTCCCAGTCATGGTGTAAAGAGCATTAGATTCCTACGCTAACACTTTCTGACCTGACATTGACACGGTCTTAATTCCCCCATCTGAAACAGTCCAGGATTGAGAGAGGAAAAGGCAGAGGCGCCTCTCTTGCTCCTCAACAGACAGGGGTGACATAACTAAAGAGGCATTAACACCCAATTGCGACATTGCTAAACAAACAACAGGGCCTTGGCGAGCATGGGAAAATAACATTATAGCCCGGGAGCAAATTGACAAGGAGAAAAAAAGAACAATTTGAGCCTTGTTTTGCTCACTCTATCTGCATGGACCTGACAACTTTCTATCATGTATAGCAACTTTCCCAGGCAGGATTAGGTACATAAAAGAGCGTTTTCTGGTGAGCACAACCATAAATCAAGCTCCTCTGGGTCTTGTCTCTTTCTCACCTCTCACTTGTAGACAACACAAGTCGTGTCTGTTCTCAAGCAAGGCCAGGTATTGAAGGCCTGTGGGACAACTGTGAGAGTAAATATTAACCTTCTCAGGACCAAAGCACAAACATATTTAAAAATTCAGACCCGAGCAGGTTCATAAATCAGGATTTCAGTTGCTTGGTAAAGTCATTAGTTTATTTACAGTTTTGGATCTGGACCTTAGCTGTGAAACCACATGAAAGTGCAACTGAAAGATTTTTTTTTTTTAAAGTGTATAAAAACTTCTAAACTCTTTAAAAACAACAAAAACGTAATTATTGTAATTATTTGAATTAATTACATTTTAGTTAAATATTATATTATTTTTATTTATTTCATTATTTAAAATTCACTTAGTGGCAACATTTTTTGAAAAACAAAAGTTGATCAAATAAATTCTCCCAAAACTGCGCTTTTCCCCTTAAGAAGGATCCGTAACTTAAGAGTTTTCTTGGGATCTCATGCTGAAAAGACGCTGGCTGTCACTCAGATAATTCTCTCAGCTTCATTGTTCATTAAGCTTTGCTCTGGTTTCCTGCTGCTCTTGTGTGTGTGTGCTGTGGAGATCAGCTCAATGGGGCCTCTTTGTAATCTTCTAAAATGGAAAATTCACAATTTGTAGCAATTTGTCTCACAGCAGCTCCTGCTGTTACAAGAGCCCTGATCCACTCCCCACCCAAGTGGCCAAGACTTGTATGCCTATATATGGAAACATATAATATAATATAATATTCTGGGTAAACACTGCAACTAAATATCATCATTAAATTGAAATGAAAATGAAAATTTTAAGTTTGCATGTGGCCAGTATAGGCACACCCCAAAATGAAAATAAAAGGCATAAACAAATTCACAAGCCAGCAGAACAATCTTGTCAAGTATGTTCTGGAATGTGCATTTACTTTATTTTCTTGGCAAATCGGCTTTTATTTGTTCAACCTCTTTTTATATGGCAGTCGAATTTATGGCTCTCAACTTAATTCCAGAGGCTGATATAAGTAGAGAGTGAGGAGAGCAATGCTGATGTACTGGGTAGATTTGAAGATTGAAAATCAATAATGAGGTAACCATTAGCTAAAACTAGAGAAGAATTTTAAATTGTAAACAAATTATAAAGAGTACTGAAGCCAGCACTAAAACCCTGATTTTACAGAGTATTCAAATCTTACCAAGCATGCATGCATGCAGGATCTCAGGATACTTGCATTCACCTTAGTGGCAACGCATTAGTAAGCTATTTTCTGTGATTCTGTCTTCTGATTAATTTGCCGCAATAATAATGGGAAGAATAAAAGATGAAGTATAGGGGGAGAGTGGGGTAAGATGAACCAGTGGGTAAGTTGACCCACCCTCTTTATCTTGGCAACTGTACACTTTTTGTTGTCATGTGACCATATATTTTGAAACTACCCATCATTTCGGCCAGACTGTGAAAAGGAGAAACACATGGGAGGAGTGGAAGGCACCCATTTACTTTACAAACTGTTTTTGGCTTGTCAAAGTAAAATTTTAGCATAACAGATGCAATGGCTGTGATGTCAAAGTAAATTTGTCCGGGACTAAAAATATTTATGATCCATATTGGGGATTTAGCAACCATGCAAATAATTTAGCTAAATATTAATGGCAGCTATGTGGCAAAGTGAGCCAAATGCTGTGGGGTAAATTGAGCCAGCATTTTAACTCACCCCATGAGGCAATTAACTTAAATCTCTAAGTATAAACTGGTATAATTTCAATGTAATATTATGCAACTGGTTTAGTTTATAATGTACAATTGCACCAAATCCCTTTCTGATAAGAACCAGAAGATGTTATTCACCAGATTATAATCATATCTTTCCACCTGTACTCCCTAGTGGTCTTATATGTCCGGCATTGCAGAAAACCATGCAAAGAACTTTCTGCCTAATGTTTATAGTTTCAGTGACATTTATTCAATCATTCTAATTCAAATTTTATTTAATATTACTTAACAAACTCTCTGTTTAGACTGTTTTTGAAATTACAACGCCATTTGGATTTATGTTGTTTAAGTTAGCTTTAATAAAAGAAATATGACTACTTGTAAAAGGAAATTTGATTATTAAATTATTAAAAGACCCGTCCTTCGGATGAGACGTTAAACCGAGGCCCTGACTCTCTGTGGTCATTAAAAATCCCAGGATGTCTTTCGAAAGAGTAGGGGTGTAACCCCGGCATCCTGGCCAAATTTGCCCATGGCTTCTGTCCATCATGGCCTCCTAATAATCCCCATATATATATATATATATATATATATATATATATATATATATATATATATATATACACTGATTGGCTTCATCACTCTGTCTCCTCTCCACCAATAAGCTGGTGTGTGGTGAGCGTTCTGGCGCACTATGGCTGCCGTCGCATCATCCAAGTGGATGCTGCACATTGGTGGTGGTTGAGGAGATTCCCCTTCCATGTGAAGCGCTTTGAGTGCCTAGAAAAGCGCTATATAAATGTAATGAATTATTATTATTATTAAATACATTTTAAAGGAGGTAAATTATCTCTAAAATTTCACATGGGGTTGAATCAGATTAATTTATACAGTCAGTTTACACCCAGGTGGTGCAACTTACCACCTGATTCGGATCAACTTACCCCTAACCTGGGGTAAATTGTGCCACAGGAACACTTATTTTTTTATAAGAAGCCATATTTTAGAACCCTTTGTTATAGATGTAGGCTATACTGATTTAAAATGATATGAAACATCCAGCAATTTAGATTTCTTTATTTAGAAAGTCATTGTAGCCTACTTTTGCCTAGTTTTCTCTTATCTTGAGGACCACATAAGTAAAAAAAAAAAAAAAAAAAAATTCAAAGGCTCATCTTACCCCACCCTCACCTAATTGGTAAAATAATTTGCACTACAAACCAAGGGTGCGTTTCCGAAAGCGTTGTTAGCCAACTATGGTCGCACGTTCCTCGTTATCAGGTGTGCGTTTCCCAAAAGCATCGTTAGCCAACTTTGGTCGCAAGTTCCGTCGTTATCAGCATAGTTCTAACGAACATTCGCAAACAGCATCGCAAAGTTGTGTGGTTTGAACGACAGGTCTTGACCTGTGGTTAGAAGCATAGACTGTAAAAAAAGGGTTAGAAGCATAGTTTCTTGTTTGCCTGACATGTGGACTTAATAGCCTACATCATTGGCTTGGGCAAAATAAGCAAGCTGACATTCAGATTAATCTGTATCTTTTATTTAGAATACATACAAATGTAATTTACGTCTTTTAATTTGTCAAGAGATTTAAAGCACCGTTTTTGAGGAGTGCGCATGTGCGAACGTGAAAAACCACGTAAGAACGAGTCTATGATTGAATCTGGAAATAGAGCAAAATAAAAATAACTGAGAAAAATTAAAAATAGTCCTCAGATGCCATGTCCGTAATTTATAGCAAAACATTGTGCATTAATTAGATCTCAACAGATTCACTCCACGACCTGCGTGACATCATTGACCAACGTGGTTGAACGACCAATTTGCCACAATATGGTTTCGGGAAACAGTCGTGACTAGTTGATTTCTTCAACGATGCAATCATGCAACGTAGCCTACTATGGTAGTTAAGCAGCGAGTTACTTTGTACGGGAAACGCACCCTAGCATAGTTCAACGAGTCAGTGTTTGCCGAAACCATTGATTCAACACACATTCGCAAATAGCATCGCAAAGTTGTGTGGTTGGGACGACTTTCGACCTGTGGTGGTAACGTTAGAAGCACAGGCCTATTTCTTGTTTGCATGCAAGTAATGGACTCAATAAATCCTTATCTTGGGCAAAATTAGCAAGCTGACATTCAGTAGGCCTACAATCTGTACCTTTTATTCCGAATTATAAACAAATGTCATTTTACGTCTTTTAGTTGGTCAATTTTATGATTTAAAGCGGCGTTTTTGATGAGTGCGCATGTGGTGCTCTAGGACATAAATCTGGAAATAAAGCAAAATAACTGAGAAAAATTAGAATAAGACATGTTCATATCGCAAAAAATCGAGCATTAATTCGACCTCAAACGGATTTGTTAAAAGAAGTTTGCACTATCAATCAGCATAACTGACATGGAAGCATCCAAGCAGATGAGACCGTCACCGGAAGCCTCGACACAATCAAGTTACAATGGGTAGGCTAAATACAAACACCAAATCCAATACCTTTTTTTCCTGTAACAACCAAAAATCCACTGAAACTGTGGATTAATTTATATATTGCTATATTTACAGCAACAATTGTAAGAATGGACAATTACTGAATCAGGACATAAAATCTCTCCTACTGTTTTCCATCTGACAGAATCCTTTCAGAATCCAATAAGAGACAGGGAACACACTTAAAGGGATACTCTACCCAAAAATGAAAATTCTGTCATCAATTACTCACCCTCAAGTTGTTGCAAACCTGTATGAGTTTCTTTCTTCTGCTGAACACAAAGGAAGAATTTTTTTTGAAGAACGATTGGAACCAAACGGTTGTTTGGCACCATTGACTTTCATAGTAGAAAAAAAAAATACCATGGAAGTCAATGGTGCCAAAGTTCCAATCGTTCTTCAAAATATCTTCCTTTGTGTTCAGCAGAAAAAAAGAAACTCATACAGGTTTGCAACAACTTGAGGGTGAGCAAATGATGACAGAATTTTCATTTTTGGCTGGAGTATCCCTTTAAGAGCACGCAGAAATGTAAAACCACTGTGAAAAAGACAATCAATCTCTGCTTCCATCCACATACATCCAGGCAGGCTCAATACATTTGACCCTGAAAGTGATAAAGTGTTTTAATAATTCAGTTTTCCTGAATGATCTGTTTTGAACAATATGGCCAGGGGTGTTTGCTGTACAGTTCCCCACTCTCTATGCAATAGTCTAGTTGTCTTATTCTATGTATGTTTCTTGAAGAGGTCTCTCACCGTAGTAAAGTCTGGTGACCTCAAAGTCTCACCAATTTACAGCCAATGAGTTAAAGTGTGTCCAATCTAATTCTAGATGTTTATGGAATGGAAAGTGCAGCCCTGCTCTCAAAGTGAATTGAAGTCTTTCTTCTCCGTACGCTGCTCACCTGAACAATATGATATGGAGTTTCAGACTGATGATGACAGCTTGGGCAGGTGGGTTGTATTATTTATATAATAATATGTATATATTTATTAATAAAAAAAAATACATTTTACAATTATTAGGCCTATTTGCATTTAATTATACAAAATATTGTGATTAAATGCAATTTTTTTAAATCATTTCCAAAACCTATGTGTTTATTAATTTTTAGAGAACATCACAACTGAACTACAAAAATATTAAATCTATGTAAATCAAATGTGAGACTGGAAAACTCACACCTCACAGTCCTAAAAAGAAACAACCCAGCTGTATAAATGTGAAAAACTGAATATGAAAAGTAAACAGTGCCGGTCAGGATAGGTTAAACTACCGTTAGGCAAATAAATAACTTGACGTAATTGCATAAGGAGGTCTTTTTTGTCGACCTAAATTCACACTTCACCTCATTAGCAACTCGGCTGAATGATGTGAGCAGCCCATTTCAGTAATGAAGCATTAAAAAGGGACTTTCAATGATTTTTGGTCAAGCTGCCCAGCTAAAGTATATTATAGTGCTCACCGATGAAACCATCATGAAAAATCAATATGGACAATTGCTAAGAAAGGTGTCAGCATTTATTAATATGGATCTTTCTGACATAAGCTTCAGATATTTCTGATGCAGGATCCGTTCCTTCATTATAATACTCCTTTTCGATAAATATAAATCATTTAAAGAGCAATCAAATGTGTCACAGTTGGTTTTAAGTTTAATTTTGCAGACTCTATTCAACATTTTAACTTTGATAAACCTTTTTTCAGTGCCCTTCTACTGCATATTATTCCCATATTTTAAATCTGAAACCTCTGTTAATGAGTCTAAAGTAATTGGATCCATTTTCAAGTTAAAACCTTGGTGCCATGTCAATTGTCTTTTCAATTCACACACAGCCACTGGCAGACATTCAAACTAAATAATTTGTTTCACCACCAGTAATTCTGTTTTGATTATTTTCTAGTTGGCTGTGATAATGTTTGGCATTTTGATATTTAAATGGGTATGTAATTGTTCCAGCCATCGCATTTTGAGTCCTCCCTACCATCAAATCGCACTTTTCTTGTTATTTATTTATAATTTTTTTTGTAAACCGGGCGAGCAAACAATCTAATCTCTTAACCGAATGAGAAGCTTTTTCACGGTTTGATTACAACCGCTCACACACAAAGAAGAAAAGAAACACTTCTGTCTCAATTTATGTATTTATTCCCTCCTAAAGTGAGCCGTGTTGTTAAAAAATGGTTTTATATTAATTTAATGGATTATTTGCTCATTAGGCATTAATCATAGTGCCCCATCTGGATGGGACTGCCGTGACTACAGGAGAAACAGCTATTCTGATCTCAATTAGATTATGCCTCTCTTCTTAGCCTGCCCATAAATCATTCCCCCAAAGTGAAATTAACAGTTACTCGAGCGCATTAATAATCTGCGTCAGGCATAGGAGAAATTCAGCAACTGGAACCACCCGTCCCAGCCAATGGTGAAAACATCATTTTGTTTATGAAATATAAACATTCCACGGTGGGGTTCCTACGCAAATTCCTCCCCCTTTCCGTCCGTGACAGGGAAAAATGATGGTGTGCCGTGTGCCAGATGAGCAGTCACCCGGACACAGTGTGTATAGCCACACAGCTTGATCGTACTCCAGATGGGCTTGTGGTACTTTTCTACTACGCTGGCTTTAGCCTACTGCAAACATATACTCTGCATATAATCTTAGATTGCTTTTTGATACGATAGGAGGAAATGCATGAAGATGCATGTTGAGGTTTAACGGGGTTGATTAATTAGAGACCTTTTTTGTTTGAATTCTGGGTAGTGTTGCTTTTCCCCCTCAGAAAAAGCATTTAAAACGCAGCTTAATTGGCAAACTTTTTATGATTATTGCAGTCAGGGTGTCATTATCATTAGGGTCAGCGAATAACATCTTAGCCATATATGGATCCATTAAAGGAATCCCAAATGAGGAGAATATTGACACAGCTAAATGGATGGGGTTCACTTATTTCGGTCCCCCTGCGGCACGAAACACGTGTGGCAGGGGGGACTGGATGATGTCCTACAAAAATCTCAGCCTGCTCTGAGGCTGTAAGCCATGGCCGGGCAGGACTCTTATTGCACCTCAGATGGCAGATATTGAGATATGGAGAGCAATCGTGATGATTACCTGAGTGAAAGCGCAGGGAATGAGTGATATATGAAGACCACTTAAAGCCTTTGTGTCTTGTACATTGCATCTTTGAGAGATTAGAAGTGTGACATTAAAATGGAAATCACTTCACTCGGGCATGACAAGGGACACTACGTGACCCCCGACATCCCAGTGAGACTGGCGGATGACCGAATGATCCTTCTGGGAGGGATGTAGTCATGAAGCGTTCCACAGGGAGAGGGGAAAGGCCGGTGCAGAGGAGAAAGATTTTCTTCACGGGGAGTAAACAAATCAGTCATCCTTCAGGGCCATTCTATGAAATGGATAGAATTTACATTATTTTTTGTAATTTAAAGTAGCCTAATATAAGTATATGCTTTCAGAAAGGTAACAGGGTTAAAAGCATTAGGTTTAATTTGACTTTTAAATACAATTTTATGTTTAATATACAGTGTGTATGTATATATATATATATATATATATATGTGTGTGTGTGTGTGTATATACCAAAAATACTGTATATATGTGTGTGTAATATAACAATAGTGTGTAATATATATATATATATATATATATATATATATAAATATGGTATACCTTAGGTCCCATTAGTTATGAATTAATTATGAACGAGCAATACATTTGTTACCATATTTAGTTAGTAAAAATTTGTTAGTAAAAGTATAACTTTTCATTGTTTGTTTATATTAGCTCAATAATATTAACAGTTACAAATTTAAAAAATGCATTAGTTAATGTTTAAAATGAACATGACCTAAGATTAATAAATGCTTTAGAAGTATATTACGATGTTAGTTCATGTTGACTAATGTAGTTAGTTAACTAATGTTAAGAAATGTAAGCACTTTTAAGGTGATGTAGTTACACGTTACATGTTTTTAGTTATAACAGAAAATTATGCACAATACTTAAAGTTACTAAACCTAAACCAATCCCTAACCTTAACCCTACAGTAAGTACGTGTAGTTAATTCATATTACTCAGTACTTATTTGTGTAATTACTTTGTAACACAAATTACCCTTACCCTTGTTACAATGTCATATCAGTTCAAGTCCACCTGTAAATGTTCATGGTGACAGCCTTCAAAAACACACATTTTCTACATTTCAGATCAAACACCGAAGGAAAAAGCTATCAGAACAGCTTGATCTACTCATGTTCATCTGGCTTCATTTGAAAAACATTAATTTTTACCCAGCTGCAAATGAGAACACGTCCCTTTAGACACCCAGCCCGTTTCTCCATCCCACAGCCTTGTCTTGCACTGTTCAGGGAGCTAAACTGTGCCCTACACTAATCTCAGTTTGAAGAATGAATGATGAGCAAGTGGATTGTCAGAAGTATATCAGCTGTAATGGCAGTCGTGAAAAGAGAGAGAGATGTAGAGCATATATACAGAGCGGAGGTAGGACAGATAAAGAAATAGAGCTGGGGGCCGAATAATTCCCTGAACTGCTCCGAAACCACCTCTCACATCTGTCAGAGCGAGCGGCACGCCTGGTTCCTCTCACCAACGACCCGACACCACTATCTATAATTAATTACATCATTTACATTAGACTATTGACTAAATAAATACATAAATCACAGGGCCTCGAGTCAATAGATGCAGACATATTTAATCATGTTCTAAATAATGATCACTGTTCCCATAATGCAATAATTATTTTCAGCAGCTGACTGGAATTAATCTTGTCACTATGCCATCGGAGACATAGAGGGAGAGAGAAAGTGAGAGGCCTTGATAAATACAGACTCATTTGGGAGGCTGCTGTGTGAATGTCAGCAATAGAAAAAGTGGCATGTGAAAATCCCAGCTTGTCTCTTTATGTGGAGTGACAGGTGAAAAGCGGCTGTCTAAAAATGCACTGGATATTCGCTGTTTTGTTTATCAGCTGCCGAGCGCCGAATGAAAGAGGAGTAACATGTATTGCCTGTCCCTCCACCTTTTCATCTGATGTTTAAATGGGCCAGGGGATTGGAGAGTGAAGTTTATTCCACCCATTCTCCCCGACAGTGGAACCATTTATTGCAGAGCATGAAGGAGACAGCGTTCTGTCACTGGAGACACTCCTTCAAATCAGGTCTGGAGATGGCTGCCTGTTTAGGTCACATTTAGCAATCTTGCTAGTCCTTACAGGGCTGCACTAGTCTGCTGCCTCTTTATTTTAAAAGATTTTGCATTGCCAAGCCTCATATCATAGGATATTGTTAAAAAGCAGTGGTTGTTAAATGGTTTTGCTTCAGAACACAGATTTTTATGTTGGATGTCAAGTGGCGACCCAACAATGTTAGCTTATATAATGTAAGTAACAATAAAACAAAAAAATCAATGTCATTAAAATCCAAAATTAACATTAATGAATGTTACTATAAGAGCCAAACTATATGCAAAAGTATTAAAGGGTTAGTTCACCCAAAAATGAAAATTAAGTCATTAATTAGTCACCCCCATGCTGTACCAACCCCGTAAGACCTTCGTTCGTCTTCGGAACACAAATGAAGATATTTATGATTAAATCTGAGAGGTTTATGACTGCTACATAGGCTCCCTAAGGGAATGACACCGGACGGCCCAGAAAGTTTAAATAATAAGAAAATATTTAAATATTCCATGTCACAACAGTGGCTCAACTATAAGTTTATCAAGCGACGAGAATACTTTTTGTGCGAAAAAACAAACAAAAATAACGACTTTATTCGACTATTCCTTTTCTTCCTTGTAGGCCTTAAAACAAGACTTTTTAACAAGGCCATCACTCTCAACAATTTCCATATATATATATATATATATATATATATATATATATATATATATATATATATATATATATATATATATATATATATATATATATATATATATATATATATATATAAGGTAAAGCATAATAAATAGCAAAAAAATATTTGAAGCTCCTGGGAATCTCTTTCCCAAACAACCAGTTGGTCAGGTGCTGCTCCTCTGGCCTAAAATTTATCAGGGTCAAAGGTCACTTTGTGTTGACCACCTAACCTGTTCTTTGATAAAGTGGTCGCAGGGTTTTTCCACCTTTAAAAAGAGTTCCAGTGTAGCAACAGGATGTATGGAATGTGGTGTTGCACAAGGCTTTGTCAGACAGCAAGCACCCAAGTTGGATGGTGAGAACCACCAATATTTATTCATGATAAAGAGACAGCGCTGGTGTGTTGGCACAGGCTACTTCATTTACATGCTGTTATAGACTGTTTGCCCCTGCCTGGGCACTTTGTCCATCACTAAATAGATGAACTTGTCTCTTTTGTTCCATTCCCCTGTCATCCTGCCTTCACACAATGGCAAATCTTTAAACTTTATGTGATACCTTTATTTAATTTTTATTTAATTATGTATTGAAGAAACTTAGTTTCCCTTACTTAAGACAAAAATATAACTTTACTGTATTTATTACACATTTTATAAATAGGCCTTTAACATAATTCCATTTAATATACAATTGATTTATATGTATGATTTTAGTGTTTTCTAAATATATATATATATATATATATATATATATATATATATATATATATATATATATATATATATATATATATATATATATATATACTGTATATAATATATAAATACACACACACACACACACATGTTGTACATATACTATAGTTTTAATTGCAGAAGTTTAATAAGGTTAATAACAAACTCTATTTTGTGATTGTGTCAAGATCAGATTTTCCGTCTTTCCATTCCTAGTTCCTCATGAGTTATGTGGGAACTGGCCATCACTCTCAACTTGGGTAATATATGTGTGATGTGTGTGTTTGCCTGTGTGTGTACATGAGTGAGAGTGTGATGTGTGTATGTGGTGGCCTGAGGGTCTAATATCCAGCACTCAATCACCGGTGTTAAGAGGGAGGAGGGCAGAAGATAAGGCCAGCAGAGACTCATACCTCTGCACTCCCAAACGTATCGTATCGACCAGGAGATTCTTAAACGACAGCAAATGCAGTGCTTCTCACAGAAAGACGCTCGGTATCAGCTTCTCATCCACAACACTCAGCGCATGAAAAATCATCCGATAGCAAACACTGCGTTAAAGCTAAACTAAAGCTGACTAAAAGCATTCAGACATCTAATTTCTTCCTCATGCTTTAGTTATCTCATTAGGCCCTTTCAATATTCATTAGTACAATAGAAGAAGGTTAAAAACAACCTGACAAGTCACTGTAAAAATGTTTTTGTCATGTAATCTAAATATAACATCTAAATGAACTGGTTTTATTCAAATTGAATATATTATTTAACATGACTGAATCCATTTGACTACATTAGATTAGTCAGGTTAGGTAGAAATGACAACTACAGTTTAAATTTTTATAACGTTTTTCACTTTACATTACAAACTACATCAAATAAATATGAATTAAGATTAAACATACCAAATTGTGCAATTTAGCAATACCTTTAAACGCGCATGGCTGATGAAGTATATTTTACTTACACACCAAACACGTGGTTTGTGCTTTCTGCTTAAATTTATTGCCATTTAAACATGACAAAAAGGCCGTGGAGGTGGTCATTACAATAATCCATCATGTCTGCAACTGCTGCTATCCAGCCTTGTGCTAAATTCAATCTAGGAAGGGTCAACACATCTTTTTTTTTTTTTTCACATGGCTGAGAGCTTCTAAACTGTCATCAGCTTACCTTTGTCAACAAAAGGGCATGGAAGGCAAATTAAAAGAGTTGAGCCAAAAACCTGGATTAAACATTAGCTGCTCTGAATAGCTTTGATTTCAGACTTACCCAGATGAAATTTAAAGTGACGTCCTAAAGATCACACCAAAAATCTGACATTCACAATCTGACTTAAACCTGGAAAACATTTTAAATAAAGAAATATAAAAAGTTATTAAGAAATATAATAAGAAATATTTATAAAAAATAATATATATATATATATATATATATATATATATATATATATATATATAGGTGTATATATATGTATGTGTGTGTATATATATATATATCTGCATTGCTTGCAATGCCACCATACCCCAAGTTGAACTGCCCCTACAATATGTTCCTTCTTAATTCGGCTTATTTTACAGACAGTACAGGCTGAATTCCTTCCGCTCACATGATGATTTATGCACATGCATCAGTCGAATTACATCCAAATCTTTCCGGAGCTGATGTTGATATAGATTACGCATTCTGCTCTAGTGATTCCTGCATGCTTCAAATGTCCCTAAAGCCTAATCAACCCACAAAAGGAGTAAATCAGTAGATCTCAACCCTTTGCCTCATTGATTACTGTCCTTGTGGAGCCCACCTCCGTTCTGTTGTCGATGTAGATCCTCAAGGCACGAGAGAAACCGGCCCATGAACAGGCTTTTATTTTGTATTTTTGTACTGAACAAGTATTGATCTTTGAGCAATGGCTTGACACAAGCAGGCTGTGCTTTAGAGTCGATTTCAAGCATAACCATGCTATATCAAATCCTGTTATAGCCCCTCTGTACAGACCCCCCCCCCCCCCCCCCTCTCTCTCTCTCTCTCTCGCTTTCTCTCTTTTTCGCTTTCTCTCTCTCTCGCTTTCTCTCCAAATGACATGATTTTTCTTTGTTACCTCAGGTTTCATTCAAGCTGAATAGACTTTTTGCTTTGTTCTGGTTCTGTCATGGTCGACTTCCCTAAAGGAGATCTGTTTGGTGAGAAAACAAATTACTTTTCAGATTCTATGATTTTTACTGGGCTCAATGCTGAACTACATGAAATTATCCTTATAGAGACAGTGAAAGTTTTATGGCAGTGTGGATCTTTACTGGTCGGTCTTCATGGGCCAAATATTAAACTGGACATCAAGTGTAAAATTGTCAACAAAAAACATAAAACATAGTTCATTCTTATCATATCATGCCCATTTATATCTTGGAAAACTGAAATTTATTGAAAATTGATTACAATTGTTTGCTTTCTGAATTCTTTATCTTTTCAAATGGAAACAGATGCCTGAAAACATACTGCATTTAGTAAAAAAAAAAAAGCATTACATTGTGATAAATATTCATTGGATGGGCAGCAGTGATCATCCATTGTCCTCTGAACGTCGAACGCTTACAACCTGATGCAAAGGTGCTGTGAGTAAACTCAATTTAATGTGCGCTCCAGTATTTGAAATACATAAATATGTCAAGTAAAGGACCCTTAATAGACCTGTTTGGACCAGTGATTGCAGCAGTATTGTTTCCTACTGATTAGGACGAAAACATACCCCAAGGACCTCCCATCCCACTACCATTTAATCAGCATTAGCTTCCTTTTACTTGCTGTTTAATCTGCTTTCAGTCCAGGTACTTTGAATAAATCAATAGGAATACATGATTGTCTAATGATTTTCGGAGGCCATCCCTTCGACCACTGCTGCATGATTTAGAATGACTAATTCCACTTTTTAACATTGATCCTGGCCCATAGAGGACATGCATCCTTGCTGAAGAGAATCCTAGAGGGGGGTGGAGAGGAACAAGAGAACAAGACGTAAATAAAGGAATATTTGAATGGGTAATCCAAAATCTTGAAAACCAAGATTTTTGTCAATATGTATTAATTATTATTTATCATTATCATTTTTAAACCATTTTAGGATAATAGTTAGAATTCCAAAGACCTGCCTTTAGTTGCAGTGCTTCAATGTTTTTCTCACTGTAAGATTTCACTTAAGTGTGTCCAATTCCAAGCCTCTGCCTGTTGAAGCAAACAGTGGCGTGTCTCTTGTTGATGGACACCATAATCAGAGGGGAAGCTGATTAATTACAGAGTCGGCCACAGGGGCTTCACTTCCTATAGAGGCCTCATTAGCTTTCTGCTGCCCTTTTAGACATGCCAGCGTATAAAATCATTTCATTTAATGAATGTGATTAGATCTGCTCATTGCTTTTTCAGAAAAAATGTGTTTATTGTCTTGTCGATGCTGAATAATATGATACCAGTGTTAGGGAACATACTTTGAAACTGTAAATGTACAAAGCTGTCACTGGGGCAGTAACCTATAAGGTACAAACATGTAGCTACACTTAATGTACTAATAAGTACTTTTAGAGTATATGTATGGTCCTAATATGTACTATTTAGGGATAAATAATGTAGACCTTTTGTACCTTAGGGTACTGCCCCAGTGACAGCTCTGTACCTTTTTCCCCGAGATGTATTAACATGGAATCCATAATTGAGGGAGAATTTTTTTTTTCCATTTTAAACATTTAACAAACTGGTTATATATTTTATCATTTAATCAGAATTGGTTAATATATCTGAGCCGAAGACATGTATTATATAAATATCTGGGTACACAAATTTGTGACTAATTTTTTGAATCCGCTCCTTTAAATGAACCATCCGAACGAACCGATTCACTAGAATTAATCAGACGTTCCAATTGAAGAGAGTGGACTGAGTGTGTAGGAGAGCGTGTTATTGCTTTGCTCGACTGTAATACGCAAATAATACGAACCGAAAAACATCGATATTTTCTCACGCTACACTATTAGTTGAAAAAAAACGAGGTCGCTAACAGAAAAGCTACACTATTTTATAGCTAAGTTAGTAACCTCGTGTCGTCTTTTTTAATTGTTTTATAGCTAGTTCACAAGTTATTACATGTTCATAATATAGCGTACTCCCATAGGTAAGTTACTCATCGAGGACGATGCCGGTTACAGAACAATCCAATTTTGGATTGGTTGGCACGAACTGATGTTGGAGGAGGGAGGGACACCGGAAGAACTGTAGGCCTAATGAGGTAAGCCTCTTTTTACTGTTGCGTGATGATTAAGATTAGATGAACTAGCTCACCCTGAGATTAATGTATGAGATAATATGAGTCTGTTTGGAATTTCAGGGTTGTCTACAGGTGTTTGACACCTGTATTTGCCAAACCTCTGCTCGTGAGTTGCTTTGCTTGTGCCCATTCTATTGCCTGCGGATGTATCTAGTGTATACTGACCTGCTGCCCGATAAATGAGCTTGCTTTGTTCATGAAGACCTCCCTCTGGGGTGACACTGGGAATATTAATGGGGATTCTCCGGGCATTTGTTGCCTCCCGCGTTAAGGATTCAGTTGGTTGGTCTATATACCTATACAGATGGAGCAGAACTCACACGCACACACACACACACACGCACACACACACACACACACACACACACACACACACACATATTATATATAAGTAGGCTACAGTCTATATACATACACACACACACACACAGTATACTATATACATATGTAGGCTGTGTGTGTGTGTGTGTGTGTGTGTGTATATATATATATATATATATATTGTGTGCTGCTTTTAACTACTTTTAAATGATAAATTATTATAACATTTTTAATATATATATATACAGTATATATATAAATAACTACTTTGATATTAAAAGTATTGTTAAAAAATAATATATTGTTATTATTGCAGTATTCCAATTTCCTTGGATTTGCTACTTCAAAATCAACAGAATGCAATCAAAACAAAAAGTACATGGAAATTAAACTGTTATTTGCCCAATTTACTGTAAATGTGCTGCCTAAAATCATCGCATGTTTTTCCATGAATTTTAGTTGGCAGTGTAGTGATTCTTTAGGCAAAGTGCATATCTTCTAACAATGCAGCAGATCTCTGTGTAATCCCTCTCTTTGCATTTCCTAAGTGGCTAAAGACCAAACTAGTTAAAAGTCACTTCCTCTGACCCAGCCCCCATCAGCTCAAGCATAGCTACTCCCTTTTCAACAGCACACCACAATGCTGCTGCTGTTTACCAAGAGAGTAAACAAAGTAAGTCAGTGATGTCAGATTATGAAAAAGAATTGAGGTCAATTTAAAAGCAGCAGTTTGTATGCACAGTGTGACCAGCCCCCCCCCCCCCCCCCCCCCCACCCCCCACCCCCCACCCCCCACCCTCCCGCAATGAATCAATTACAGATGTGTTAGTGGTTTTGTGCCACTGTTTATATGTCTAAACCATGAACTTCAGGTTAGACATAATGCATTAGCAGCTTTTGACAGGGATGGGCTGAGATCTCCCTAATGAAAACAGCTATGATTCTTAAGTTGGAAGGAAACGTCCTTAGCCATTTTCAGCCATTGGTTTTTAATCAAAATTACCTTGTAATTGGTGTGTTTGATGAGATTAGTTTGAATAAAGTCAACCCCCATTCCCGTCCTTAACAGGATTAAGTAGAATGAAAAGCAGCTTGGGAAAAGGGTTCATTCTAAAGTCCAGGGATGAGATATGGATGAAAATGCTATTTTAAATTAAAAAAAAAAGTGAATGAGCAAAAAAAGTAGACTTGTTGGGAATGCAAATCACCCTCAATCCTATTTTATGCTAATAAAAGAATAACAAAACATTTCAATGTATTCCTGTCTTGTTATAGGCAGGCTAAGAGCTTCTAAATCCCTACCATTTACCAAATTAAACTAATTTAAAGTGCTTCCAAAAGGCACATCTGTAGGCTGACGTGGGTCCAAGCCTTTGAGAGTGGGCTTTCTCTAGGCATTCTACGTCCCATTGATCCTTGAATAGTCATGCCTGTCAGGCAGCCATATCAACCATTATCATTCTAATTTTACTGCCTTTCTTGGTCCCTAATCTAATTTGCAATGATGCCTGAGCATTTCGCGAGGCCACAGCACTTTCTTCAGAATTTCAACAAGGGCATTAAAGCCCCTCAATTTACATTAATGAAGTGCACATTTAATTAAGGGGGAAAAGAGGGGGGATGGAGGGTTCTTGAAGATCAGCAGTGACTTGAGGATGATCCGGGTGTGCAGGGGAGGAAGATCATCTCATAACCAGAAGGGTGTCCTGCTATTGGGTGTCTGCCTGCTGAGCCACCAATGAGCTTTTTGGCAAACAACGATTGCTGTCAAATCACAAGTGTTGCATTCTGAGGAATACAGATGAATGAGATGATTGTTGTTTAATACTATTAATCAGTGTTGGGTGTTAGTGGGGTTACTTTTATATCTTCTGTTTGTTTGTTTTTTACTTCTAGTAATTCTATTTTTTTTTTTACTAGAAAGTAACCAGTTACTTTTAAAATTTGCATGAGCATTGCAAATTTGCATTGCAACATGAATTTGTTTTTGAAATAAGACTTAAATGCTCACCAAGGCTGCATTTATTTGATAAAAAATTCAGTAAAAAAGTAAAATTGTGAAATATTATTACAATAGTTTTTGTCCATTTTAATATAAGTTTTTGCAAAGCTGAATTTTCAGCATCATTACTTCAGTCTTCAGTGTCATATGATCCTTCAGAAATCATTCTAATAAGCTGATTTAATGCTCAAGAAACATTTCATAATATTACACTTGTGCTGCTTAATATTATGGAAACCGTGAGACATTTTTTTTAGGATTTTTTGATTAATAGAAAACTCAAAAGAACAGCATTTATTTGAAATATAAATATTTTGTAATAAAGTATTTTATTGTCACTTTAGATAAGTTTAATGCACCTTTGCTGAAAAAAATATTAATTTATTTGAAAAATCTTACCGACCTATTTAAATTATATATATATTCGGAAAAGCGTGTTCCGTCTCTGGCCTGTGTTAACGTCCTGTTTACAGACTTTGTAATATTTCCATTTTCCACACATTACATTTTTGTGCACTTTACGGAATAGAGATTGGTGCAAAATAAAACGAAAAAACGATTTATGGCGGTCGACCTGTGCGTCTTTAAAATTAATGACAGTTCTTTGATGTAATATTCAACTGAATTAAAAAAAAGCCTTTAAATAACGTCACAAAGAAAGTTTACATTTACGAGGCATAAAAATGCATGCACATTATGAATGAACGTAAGATGTAGTCACATTTTCATCATCTGACTCAAAATTCTCTCTGGCCCAGATAATCAACCATCCTTAATGCTGTACCCTGTACATCATAGTATCTGAGTTACATTTTTAATGCAATTTATTTAGCCTACTTGTATTTAGATTGACAAACCTCTCTTTTATAATGTAGTCACATAGTGACACGTATTACGTGACACAGTGATGCAACACAACAAGAATGCTATAGTCTACAAAGCTGTCTACACTACAACCTGTGTGGCATCTAGGGGTGTAATTGATTGTTGCATGCAAACATGTCTGAGGCAAAAATATGCTATTTCGAAATGAATATTTTGAGAATTACTGTAAGCATTTATCAACATTTCTGTGTAATGCTTTGTGCACTTTACACAATATTGCAAAAGATGTTTTGCCAAAAAGTTTTTTTTTTTGTCATTATCAGTGCAATAAGAAGAGCATCACTTTACAGTTTTATCTTTAATCCAAAGGAAAGTCTTTTCACTTTCTTCTCAAGTCGTTCTCTTTCTTCAGCGCAGATATGTCTGAACTGGGTCTCTTCTCTTTTCACCGGCTCTGTGTTAGGAGGTTTTGCAGGAATAGGGGAGGTTGGCCAACAGTGGTGACCCAGGACTCTCAGAAAGGGGAAGGCCAGACTCAGTTTGGGTGGCACAGACAAAACATGTTTTCAAAGACAGTCTCGGTCTCTGTGGAGGAACAGCGAGAGGGGGCGGAGTGGGTCTCAGTGAAACAATCTCGCTACTTTAATGTGAAAAGGCAAAGTTATAAATTCATCTATTTGCTCTCTCCTGACCCTGCCTTTCACTCAATCCCCTGCTGGGATGGCTGAGTCAGACACAATGCATTAGCCTGTCACAATATTGAGAAAAATTGAAACCAGGGAGAAAGACCACCAGATGCTTTATTGTCTTTGCAGTTTCCACATAATTAGCTGGGAAGAAAAGTCACTGGTCTGGTTGCAGTGCTCTGAATGAACTTGAGGACGGCTACACAGCCCCGCTGTGTGATCCATTCTGCCGGGCCTCAGCGACAGAGCGGCTTTCCCTTCCCTTCCCTTCTCTTTCCTTCCTCTCCTCCTCCCTCCCCTCAACACGGCAGCGCAAAGTTTAACTGTGCGTGACAGATGGCCGTGAAATTGGTTAACACACAGCACACCAGGCTGTCTTAAGACAATTCAGCTGCCCCACACTGACAAGCGGTGTAGCTGAACAGATTAGGAGAATCAATCCGTTAACACCTCGTGGCATTAAGTTGGGCTTGCTGCTGTAAAAATGCTCCTCAGGCAGTTTGTAAAAGTGCGTAATTTGTCATTATTTAAAATCCAATGCGGGGCATAATCAAAGAGGCATTAGACTGGCTTGATGATGCATAAGTGATGCCTTTTGATATGCCGTGGAAAAGTCACTTAATTTCCGGTGTGTGCAGAAAAGGACCAGAATATAGTGAAACTCAAATGGAACAGGTTAATAGTTAATTATGCATCGTTCAGTTAAATTATCAGTTATGGATGACGTGGCTTAGTGGTTAAAAATAGTTTTTTGGTTTAAATAATTTCTATGAGAGGAATATCTATAAATAAATGTATTCATTTATTTAATTACTGCCATTCATGTGGTGTTCAGCTATAATATTTTTATAGTTGCACTGTTAAATGTAATCTTTAGCAAATCTCAACATGAAAATCTATTTTTCTTTGTACTTTATAATGTCGTGATGCCTAAATACATCGCCTAAATACATACATTTAAAATGACTGATTTTAGCTTTTAGTGTTTTCTATATTTCTATATATGTGTAGATATATTTAGACAAATTAAGATAGGCTTAATATCAGCTATTTATTGGTTATTTATTGGCCATAAACATGAACATATATATCTGTTTATTGATGTTGAATTGTAATACTGGTATCCCTAAATATTTTGCTACAGCTTAGAATGCAAAAGAAAAGACTAAACAAATTTGCTCACTCCAACTTTGATGTACATGTTCACTGTGTCCTTCCTCTGTTAGTCACTTGCAATTCATTTGAAATTATACTCTTGTTTCGCTTAAAAGCTTCACAACCCCTTGGTCCTTCACAAAAGCACAGAGCTGGGAGGCAAAGGAGGTGAAGAGAAAAAGGCCACCTTCAGTCTATGTGTGCATGAATCGTAGAGATCCATTAAATCTATTTCACCAGCTTTCCTTGGTACTCATACATAAGCACCCAGCCTAAATTCCACCCATAGTGACTCAGTGAAAGGGAGCAGGGATGAATAGCACACTTTATTGGAGCATGCCATGAGTGGTCAAACAGCAGTGGCAGGCCCATTCTTTGCCCCTTCAGCCCATTATTAAAAAGGGCTTTACGGAGGCTTGTAAAAGTGTTTTCTCCTCAGGGGGCCTGCATAATAAAAATCGAAGTCAAATTAAAGCCCCGCGGAGCAAAGAACTGTGGGTGGGCTTCTTCCAAGAAGCTGCGGTGATGTCCCATTCCCACCACTTGTGGCACGACCCCAGTCAGGCCACTTTTATGTGGCTGACAGCTTCATGAAGGACAAGAACACAGACTCTTACATGGCATGAAATCGGCCACAAAAGCCGAGCGAACGGATGAACAATTCCCAAGCAGGATGTGATCACAGAATAACTGGGCGGCAGCTAAAAAACATATGTCATCTCTACCTGGAAGGGACCCGTTTAGGACTCTCTTACGAGGCTATGCAAGAGAGAGAGAGAGAGAGAGAGAGAGAGAGGCAGAGAGAGAAAGCTGAATGAGTTGGTGGCCAGAGGAGGAGCCAATCTGTCGAAGGGATAGGGGGAGAAGTTTTTAAACAGGGTGCGAAAGCCTGGTTTTGAGGCAAAGTCAATGAATAAATCAGGGCCCGGTAACAGTACTGGCATAATGGGTTGTGGAGGTTTTGAATATGTTAAAAAGCCCTTTCACGGGAGAATGTAGGACTGGTCCTTTGCAGCTGTAACACTTTACGGACAATGACCACTCAACAGATGGGAGTCATGGGGAAAAAAGAGCTCAGTGTTCCTTAGCTAAGGAGAATTCCGCCCCCAAATCCCCTCAACCATCCCACCGATTTGGCTGTCTGCCCTTGCAGGTGTCCAGTGGCACAATACAAATAAGAGTAAAATGAGCAAGTTGGTTTAGTCAATTTTGTTTGGTTGCTAGTGGAGGCATTTTTTAAAAAGTTTTTATTATTATAACAATACAATAATATTTTTGAAATATCAGTACTGGTTTATATTAAGTATATAATTGTGCACTGCTTCTTTCAGTTAGGACTGCCTTTGCCGTCATATAATTTTATAACCTGGAAAAATCTTTAGCAGATCTCAAAATGAATATCTATTATGAAGTAAAGTAATGTTCAAATGATTTATTTTATTGTATAATTATAATATATTATAATTGAACATTTTTAGAATACAATTAAATATAGAATTTTAATAGAATGGATGCATTTAACAGCCATAATTGTCGACTTATTGCTGTCAACCAGAATTTCAATGTCATGCATTCCTAAAAAATGGCAAAGTAATGTTATTAAATTTTATTAGGCAAATTTAGTTCTAAAAAGATTATTTGTTAGTTAAAACTGCTTTTAATTGTATAATCTATCCCATGAACTGTGTATAAATCACAAACATGTGCAATACTTTCAGTGATTTTGAACAGAGGGATTGCTATAGAATTGAACCTGTTCACTTGGTGCCTATTGAGATTCCTCAAAGCTTTTCTGGCTTGAGAGACGGTAGGACTTTGTGCAGACCATTCATTCAGAAATGACTTTTTCATCTGCATAATCTCTCACCACGGAATTATCCTTTAGATATGCATAAGATGTGTGAAATCTGCACTGTCGATGCCATGTAAAGGCTGATCTCAGGTGTTGAGACTTAGAGGGGCTTATATTTCAGTAATTCAGTTATTGCTCCTCCAGAGCTAGATTTAATTTCTCACAAGTGTTCCCTTGCTCTCCTAAATCCATATTTGCTTTTAAATGCTATTCGCCTGCAGAATATTAATGTGAATGGGAATATTAATGTGTATTTTCATCTTCCAAACCAAAAAATCCTTATGTCTTTCACTTTTATAACTGAGGATCTTATGATTTGTAGTCTTATAATCATAACTAATGGATTAAGAACTTGGTCCATCAAGTGCAATTTATGCATCCATTTTGAGCACATTCCTGCTCTCTTTCTAAATGTATTAACCCAATCTATCAGTGCGCCATTCCTCGGTAATTATAGACGCAGATTTAGATCTATAGATCTGTAATTTCTTCATAAAAACGGTAAATAACATTTGCCGCCAGTTAAACCAGTCTGTCTCCCTCCGTTATGAAATGTGAGATTGTTAAACAAATCTTTTTCACGCTCACATGGGGAAGGATAATTTTTGTCTCTGTCTCACAGCTTAAATAAATGGAAATTTAACATAGAGAAATGCTATAGCTGTTAGGGAAACAAGTTAGCGCAATAAAACCACACAAACATATTTTCAGCGACGGGTCAACTATATTTTTCGTACGTCAAGGTTGGAGGTAGTCATGTTTTTAAATGTTATACATTTATACAATTAGTTAAACCATGTTTAATTGTTCAAAACAATGGTTTGGCATTTGTACATTACATTTACATTCATTTTGTGTTTATTGTGCTTAGTGGTTTGACGATTGAAATGCTGGAAATCTGTTTAATAGCAAGTTTCACTGTGACTACTTGCCCATTACAGAGTGAAAACATGCCTCGCCACCTGGTCAGTGTGTTTTTTTTAAATGAACTTAGGCCTGTTCTTAAAATAATGGTGGAAATGTTCAATAGCACTTTTGTAGCCAAGACGTTTTAACCTACTCAATATCCTCTGAAGTAAAAAGTACAAAATGTTGCACAATTCTTTACAGTGTATAAGTCTACTAGCAGTGTGACTGTAGGTCTTCTGTCTCTATCGATATCTGACAGATTTGCATTAATAAGGCTGTGGAGGACGTTCAAGTTAATCACTTTGCATTTGGCCGGGTGGCATTCTGCCTTAATCACACTGAAATAGGTAATGATATTTTCCTCCCCACTCAAATAAGGGAGCCACTACCCAAGGTTGAAATTAGGGTCCTTGTTCTTAGAGGACAAATCTAGTTCACTCTTTCTAGTGTGTGTCTTTGGTCTGAATTATTTTTAGCCAAATTAGTGTGCATGTATACTTGGGATGATTTGGGAGCTTTTTTGGAATCCCATTAAAAGCAGCTTCATTACCGCAAAACTGTCTGTAATGATATGCAAAATGGTTTCACAGCATTACAGGTTTGGTTATTATATGCATTAAATGTGGCTTTTTGATTGCAGTGGTGAATTGGATTAAGGGATCTTGGTTCCTAAACAATGCATGAGAGTAAATGGCTTAAGCACATGCAACTCTTCCCCATGGTTTGCATTCTTCTGCGCAAGGAGAATTGAAAGACAATTAAAACCGTATTATGTGAAGATTACACTTCAAGTGGAACACATATGATATAACACACTTTTAAAGCATCCAGATTGTTGCATGCATCACAAAAGTAACTTTTTATTCACTGGTGTTTGTTTGTAATATTACATTGGATTGCTAGCAGTGTCTAAAATCCTGACCTAAATTTTTAATAAACCTATTAAAATTGCAAATTAACTTGACAGGCTCTAAATAACATTTTCATTGTATTTTATATGGCTAAAAACAATTTTATGTTTTATTTTATATTGTTTAAAAATAAACACTTTTTTCAGATGTTTAAAGCATTCGGAATCTGTATTTGTAATTGTTTTATATGTACTTAAAATAAGTCATTTTTAGATGAACACAGTTTTATAATTCCCTTTACAATGGCATGAGATTACCTTGAGCTACATTTATTAAAAGTGTTCATTTTCAATATATATTTTTGAGGAAGTTTGAAGCATTCAGAATATATAATTAATAATATTTTATTTTTTACAAAACTAATTTTTTGGGGGAATTTTAAAGCATTTAGAATCCACTTGGCTCAAAAATCTGAAAGTCATTTTTTGATTCACATGGCCTCATTTTCACAGCATGTTTTATCCTTTATTGACGCAAAGGTATTTGTAGAGTATTTAATATCCCTAAGCTTTACCTTCCAAACTTGAGCTATTAAAAACAGCTCTTCTTTAAAAACCTTATCCTTTGCCCTCTTTCAATTTGGCTGAGATATGGTTATTATCCAATCTCCACACACTTGATTAAAGAGCAGGCCTGCATGACTGTCACCCTACCCGACGTGACATCTCTCTTCCGGGCCACCGTCTGACTCGCGGCCCCTCTCCCGCCCGTATACCGTTCGGATCATGTGACGGGGATTATTAATGGCCACCGTCTTTCTGCCACTTGACACAGTGCTCCAGCTGTCAGTGGGCTCGTGGGCCGTATGATTCTGGCGCTGGTGCGGTGCCAGTCCTGGGTCTGACCCATCCGTCACTGTCAGCGGCAGTTGGGTGATGAATGGACCGGGGAGGCACGGCGAGAGGATCCATACTCACCCACGTCTCGCTTGCTCCTCTCTAAGACATCCTCATGCCAGCTGAGGCCTGCATGGCCTTGCACTTCCTAACCCAACCCTGATTACTTAAACCAGCTGGTTGTCTTTCACAGAGTTTGGTTTATCCTCACTGCACTTTAATTGTCACTTCTCTCCATGCCTTTCTTTTTTTTCTTTAGACTCTTAGGCATATTTTTTCATGCTTTGCCTTTTTTTGTTCAGTTATTATTTATAATACACCTTTTTTTTGAAGGTGCCCTGAATCTAGCCAGTTACTTTTCCCTAACTATTTGAGTTCCATATTTACCTTCCTTTTCATGAAAGACCCTTGTAATTGTATTAGTAATTATTCGTTTAACTCAGTTATAAGGAGCTAACTGCTCCCTCAGTGACAGCTTTCGTTGCTAAAAGGCAATTCATTCCTGAGATGAAGAAATCTAATTAGGGGCAAATGCTTAGAAGAGAAATCCTTTCTGGTGATAATCTTATTTGCCAGCATTAACATCCCAGCTGTGGCTGATGTTTGCCCTTTTTGACAAAATGTTTGTACTCGCTTTTGTAGTAATAGGAAGCGCACACACTTCTCTCAAGCGTTTGATTGCATCACCTGCTAGTCGTTCACCCTTAAACATCTGTTCATCCTTTTGCATTTTGAGGCCTGGGACAAGTTTGGATACTAAGGTATTTTCCGTTCTGTTAACGGTTCTTGCCCAATGTGGAAAAATATGTGTTTTTTTTTATATATATGTATACATTGCAACCAGTGTTGTCAGATCCCTGAACGAATGACTCAGAATTGGTTATTTTTAGCAAATCTAAAGTATAGCCTGCAGCGCATCCATTGTTGTCCAATTCTTGAACAAATGACTCTTGAGTCAGTTCTTTTTAATGAATCAAACACATACTGCTTACATCTAACTGTAAGACTCAAATAATCGTAGTAATTTATTGGCTGTTCATGCTTATATACTCATATATTTTGTCAGTAGTATTTTATAAATATTAACAAATTAATTATATTACCACATTTGTTTGTTTTATTATTGTTGTTAATATATAGTTAAGACAAGTTATTGGATTGCATTAATGCCAGCTCTAAAAAGTTATAATGAAGACCCTTTGCAAGATTTATCGTTGAAATCATCTCATTACTTGTCAATGAAATTGCATTTCTTTTTGTCCCTAGTATTTTTTCCTACAAAGAACTAAGAAGCGTTATTACACCATTAAGAAAAAGCAGACGTTTAATTCTCATATTTATTAATTTATTTACAAAATCCAGCTTAGTTTGAACTACTTATTCATGGATTTCAAGCAGAAGGTCCTGCAGGACTTTTATCCGGTGAGTTCCTGTGAGACTTGCATTTAAAAGCAAAATGATAGCTTATATTTAGTCAAATGAAGTTGCTGACATTGTGTTTTGTTTTAATTACATCTAATAATGTATCGCTACATAATAATCGCTTGGAATATCTTCTAAACACACTGTACACATTACACATGAATCCCGGTCTTGGAAAAGCATCTGTGGCACATGTGTACAGTATTCACATGATTAGCTCAGTGACACAGATACGCTCTTCACACACTAACAGCTTTTGAAATGGAAGTCATCCATAAGAAACCAGGGGCCATTTGGGAGGGCCAGCAGAGGGCTCTGATTAATTCAAATGTGTCCGGCGTGGAGGGGCAGATTGGAAAGTTCCCCAGTGTGCTGAAGGGGGCCGGGCCAATGTGGTCAGCCAGAACGGCCGGCACAGCTTCCCCGGGACCCCCCATTTCCTCTCCATCACTGTCAATAAGGCACACTGCGGCCCCTTACATCATTTAATTTACTATTTCAATGATTACATACCTCATTGCCTTGCCATTGTTTCGCTGATTGATTTAATTAAGTTTGGATTAATCAAGGCAGGTGATATTTAATGTTTCGGAAAAGACTGTGGAGAGTGAGAAGCCCGAGATGGAGAAAATCACTCTATGACACTTCACTGAACAGGAGGTCACAAGAAGATTAATACGCCGTATGGACAGGGGTTAAAAAATAAATTTCACTCATGTTCTGGCTCTTTGGTTTTCTCTGCTCTCTTCATTTTTCCCCATCTTGGGCCATTGGCCTCCCCACCCCATTCTTTACCTTTTGTTGATTAGTTCTCGCAGGATTTGAAGCGACGGTACGCAGAGGTCAGATGAATTATGACGCTAGCCTTTCAAAGTTGACCCCAAGCGCTCTTCTTGTGATCTACATGTGAAGCGCTTTTCTCTCCGATCACCATCCTGATGTCTGTCCGCTCTCTGCTGCTTCTGTCTTGATGCCTGTATGATGTATGTCTACATCACACGGGATGGGTCAGATGTGATAATGTGAAATTATTTCTGCATTTGATATATGTGATGTTATAGAAAATATGTTGAGATGACAGTGCTGATCTGTAGAAATGGACAAACAGGGCATAAAATTGTAGAATTTATGCCATGCAATTTGATCATCTGTGTTTCGTGTTCCAAGATGTGAGACACCAGAACGTCACCTATGGTGGTTTATCACATTAAAGCATTGCAGAATACAAGAATCACACCAAAAACTGCACACACACAGAAAGATCGCATAAGGCATCCACTTCTTATTTAAAAGCAGTTGTCCCAAAACTGTGCGTGTAAGACTGATTTTCAGAGATTTATTGTAGTTTTTTTTTTCTCTTTGATACTCATTGCTACTAGTCGCTCTTAAAAATACAAAGTTCTTTATTGGCATCTATGGTTCCATGAAGAACCTTTAACATCCATGAAACTTTTCCATTGCACTAAAGGTTCTTGATAGTGAAAGTAGTTTCTTTAGATTATTAAAATGTTCTTCACAGTAAGAAAAAAAAAGGTTTCTACAATGTTTGTAGAGAAGTGGTATCTTTAGATTATTAAAATGTTCTTCACAGTAAGAAAAAAAAGGTTTTCTTCAATGTTTGAGTTACAATTCTTATCACTCAACGTCTGTAATTTGATGTACTGATTCGGATGGGACTAACATCTTTATTACAGAAGTGGGAGCAGCCCACTTCTGTGGGCACATACTTTTCTTTAACGCAATGACCAATCAGAGGTGTTTAAGTTAGCATTGAACAAAAACTGGCGTTTTGAGCGGTGAGTAGATTCTGAGTTTTGCACACTTGCAAATATCCCCTCATTATAACAAACAATAAGAGATTTATTGGGCAGTCAGCTTCATTTATTGTGACAGAACTTCTTGCGATCGCGATGAACTAAGATGACTGAGCTTTTTAGTTATTATAAAGGGAGTGCTTTCGGAGATACCAAATTCAACGGACCTATGTAATTTGTTAAAAAATATCAGTGGTTTGTGAATGTAGACGCTTTAATAAATAATTTATCAGCAGTGTTTATACTGGGATTGTGCCATGACAAGTAACCATTTCAAGGAAATATTTAAATGTGTTTTTAAATGAGAAGCGCATCTCCTTCTTTCCCTGAAGTTGGTTCACCCTCTGCCTATAAACAGAAAATTCATATTTAACGTATTATTCCCCAAAAGGAACTTGAAACTTAATTATAAACGAATTATCACTTGGAGACCCGCCGCCTTCAACTATTTTAATGGTGAGCAGGCTACACCACAGGTTTTTGTTACACATCAGTATGCTACGGATGTACATATTTTATTTCCTATTTGGTGTGTATTGTTTTTATCATTGTGTTGTTGGAGGAATTAAAAAGTTTGTGTGCCTCATGTTTACAAAGTATATAGGCATGATGCAAAAGGGTTTGGTGTAGTTTGTTGAGCCGCGTTTCCACCGCAGGAACTTTCCCCAGGAACTAGGAACTTTGGGGTGGTACTCCGTGTGTTTACACCGCATGAACCAGGGTCTAAATGAAGTTCCGGGTAAAAATGTCCCCCCCAGAAAGTCCCTGCTGGCGAGGTAGTACTTTTTCAGAGTTCAGGAACTTTCGGGGTGGGACTTGTGCGCTGAACATGCTGATTGGTTCTTTTACCTTGTTCTCTCTGCCGGATGGCGCGCGTTCGTCCCATCCATCTCACGGTCATGTCCGCTATAGCTGATAACAAACGTTGTCTATCTAGCATTACGAGCTTTCTGAAATGAATACGCTTTGGTATTAGTGTTCGTCTCTTTTCTGCCGTTTTGTTAATTACCTCGTTAGTAAACCAATAGATCGCACACAAAAACAGCACAGCTTGAATCTCCTCAATACTTAAAACTCAAAACAAGTACGCGCAGACTGGGAGGAGCAGTCGCACGCAGTTCAACGTCACCAGACTAATCTTCCCGGTACTTTAGTCCACGGTGTAAACGCAGTGAGCAACCGTTCTGGGGCAAAAAAAGTTCCTATGAAAAAAGTTCCTGGGACAAATAGTTCCTGGTAATTGCGGTGGAAACGCGGCTTTGGATGCACAATCTTTTTTTTTTTGATGTTAATATAGGATGTCTATTTCAGTAATAATACGGGATCATAAAAATGTGTATGCCCCGAAAATTCTATTGTGTAAGTTTTCTAGACGCGGGCATTACAGAAGGTCCTCTGTGCCATCAGCCAAGAGTAAGGAGTCTGAAAACCATAGGCCTAGGCCTTTTCTCATGTTGATAGATCATTTTTACGTGTTCCTCCCAAACTTTAATGAAACATCATTAAGGGAGCAGAGAAATCTAGACAAGTATCTTGCCTGACACTGATATTAAAATGGGCACTCTTTGCAGTTTTTTCTCGATTTGGCTTAATTTTATAATTTATTTTTTTCGTCGATACCATCTAGCTCAGGTAGGCCGAAAAGCACACGAGGAGAAGCGTTAGTATAATACAACATCAGCAATCACAGACATTCGGATTTCGGACGGGATTAGATTTCTCAAAGGAACGTTGAGTTTGCCGAAAAACTGTTGGTAATTTGCCCTGGAATTATTACTGAGGTTGTGTGAGAAAAACACAGACATGGCAGATCCGGACAGGATCAAAATCACAAAATACGCCTGTGACACACATATTTCTCTATCATCCTCCATGTAAAACTAGTCCCATCTGAATAAGACTATTGAGGGTATTGCCCTAATGATAAGCTAGGTTTTATTAAATACATTTACTTCTGAAAGTACATAATAGTGTTATAACCACATATATTTATTGTTATCGTTGTTTTAGATAAAACCGTCTGCTGAATGCATAAACAAATCAATGTATGAAACATGCTTTGCTTTGAAATCCAGCACATTTTCCATTGGCGATAAATTACATTGATGTTATAAAACTCCATTTGAGATGCCTGTGCAATGACACGCTGATGTTAACACAGCACCTGTTACCGCAGAGCGAGGGCAAACCTATCCAGCACAGAACAATAGGAGGAGTAGCACAATCAGCGCCAGAGGTAAATTAAAAGGTTTGAAATGATCCTTTGATGAGACCACATGGCACAGCTAAATGGAGCAGTCTCTCCCTTATCAGGGCCTAAATCAGTCTCTTCATGAGGCACAGCGGCCCAGAGCGCACACCGGGCGTCAGACAATGGCTCTTGAGGTGTTTCTGAGGGAATCCCCCGACTCGTGCCACATATGTCCCCAGCTGCGTTGCCCTCTCATCAAGAAAGTCATCTTCGGCGTGCCGCTTATTGTGGCTTTACAAGAGAAAGCTTTGAATGTAATTATTTGTCCAGGGTTCTGGTATCATTAACATTGTAATAGGGCATCTGTCAGTGTTATACCCTGCTGCTCTAGTTAAACTTGAGCCTCGTGCTTTTCAATCTACGCGTGATTCAGTCCATTAATTAACCTGCGCCTCCGACCGACCCCGGGCTCCCTTTACGCATCGCGACACGCGGCATGTGTGACACTCACGCCACTCATTAACTCCTAATTTAACCATTATAATTTTCATCCTCCCTTGTTTACCACAAACAGGCATAAACATGATTCAGTGAAAGCAATAGTGTGCTATAATTTATCGTAAGAGTCTAATGAGCCATGCAAATTATGTGTGTTATTTACATTACAGCAGCTACCTGTCATTTTTATGAGGACTTTGATTTAAAACGTTTGTTTATGTGTTCAATAGAGATACTATTTCCTTAGTAGAACAGCTGCATTTGTAAATATGAGAATAGGTTTGCGGTATATAAACAAACCGCCTCACTGGGAATATAATACTGGTCGGGATTGTCGTTGACAGGGCTTCATGACTGACGAGGTCTGCATTTGACGTTCGTTGTTCAGCTGTGAAATATGTTTTTTCAGTTGATTATATGTCCATATAAATAATAGGTGAGGCCAGAATGATCATTAAATCATTACTAGGGTCCAAAATGTTCATTAAATCATTCCTAGGGTCTTTGTTTGTGTCCAGATGAACACACTTCTATGGGCCATCTGTTACTTGCGTCCTATCTATTTTCTCCTCAGACTGCTGAAACTGCTGAACCATGCAAAGCTTGGCCCCATCTCCTCATCACCATAGAGTCATTAACAGATTTAATGTTCTCCAGACCATGGTGTGCTGTTAATTGTTCACTAAACGTACAGTTGTGATTGTTGCAAGATGTGTTGTGTTGTCATCGGAGGAAATAGATTAAAAGAAACAATTCAGTATACTGTAATGCAAAGGATCCCTACTTATTTTCCAACGGGTTATTCCATGAAACGGTCCTTTTCTGTTTTGATGAGGTGATTTTTACTATTCATTATTTTTCAATATTGAATATTATACCAGACAGATAACGTGTTTTAAGTGTTTAAATTGTGCTTTTTAAAACTGTATTAATAAATGGACAAAATTATGGTTACAGGCTTGACAATTTAAAGGGGTAGTTCACCAAAATTGAAAATTGAAAATTCATTCTCTCACCCACATCTTTCCAAACTGGAATGACTTTTCTTCTTCTTCTGTAAACACAAGATATTTTAAAGTAGGGTTGTCATTGTGCAAACTTTCAGTAGTCTTTACCAATACCAGTAATATTTTGCCAATTTCGGTACCAGAGCAAAAACTGTTGATTTAAAGCTGCAGTCCGTAGCTTTTTTGGGGTTAAAAATTATCCAAAATACATATTTGAGAAAATACATAACCAGCCAGTGTTCAAAACTATCTGCTAGCCTTAGCTCGATTCAAAGCGGTAAGCTTGTAATAATGTTTTTAATTCCAGTGGTACTGGTGGATTTCCGCGGGAGATTCGAGCATGTCTTTGCGTCATTACGTCACATCTGTACACATAAAGAAGGAGTCTCGGCTAGTAGGCTATATTGCTTGTGAGGATGTTGGAGGTGGAGATTTATAGCTTTTTCTCACAGCACTTGATATAATTAAACTTATCAATTTGATGGCGGATCCAGAAAGGTTCAAACGACAATCACCAGTGACAACTAACGTTTCGAGATTCACCCGCTGTAAAATGCAAAAGACTTCGTTCGGACTTCGGAGTGGCTACAGAAAAAAAGAGACTGCAACCGGACCCATCCGAAAACAAGGATACATATCGTAAGGACATTACATGTAGGCAAGCAATGCTGACGTTGTTAACATTAACAATTTGATAACAAAGTATAATTTGCATGGTTTTGCGTGATATGATAACTTATAAGCGATTGTTAGATTTAATCAGCGCGATTTACTGCAATGTCAGAACCAGAACAAAAGTGGATGTTACTTACCAGTTCAGATGACATTTTCCGGTGAAAATTCAGTGTTTCCCCTACCATTGTTTTGGGGGGGGGGCGGGGGGAAATTTTTAGGAATAAATTTCAGACATGAAAACCACTCACCTTTCGGCGAAATTCGCCATTTTGAAACCAAAATAGGTGACCTACGTGAATCGTGTAGATTCGATGAGAAAATGTTTGGAGGGAGGGGGGGTGTATAATATATATGAAGCCATACTATAGTATAATGTGAGATAGAAATTAATATTTAAGTCATTAAATTCAAGTTCACGTAAACTTTTCCCTCAGCTGCGGCTGTCAGTAATTCTCCATTCAGCGTTCAAACAGTGCGTCGTCAGTCATTCTCCATTCAGAATTCAAACAGCACCGCGCGTCGTCAGTCATTCAGCATTCAAACAGCACAGCGCGTCGCGTTCGGCAACGATGAACTCTCTCCAAGATAATTAAATGTTAATATTATTATACTTGATCTGTAGATAAAGCTCTGTGGTTTCGCATAAATTGACTATCTTGCTGTAGTACCTTAAAGGGACACTCCACCCATTTGCATTAAGCTTTCCATTGTTAGAAACCTAGTCATACTATTGAATGGTCGTGCAACACTCTCTCATTTTCCCCTGAGACGAGAGAAATCCGCTATTTACCTTTTTCACTTCCTCCTACAATGACGCAAAAATCGTCATTTTACGTCATTGTAGGAGGAAGTGTAAGAAGGGGGGATTTCTCTAAAGACTACAAGCACTAGATCCCACCCTTTCAAACCCGCCCATAGGGGGCTGGACCTAATGCGCTAACAGAGCTATCACAGATCAGTGGGTGGGACTTCACTTGTAGATACTGAAATCAATATCAGCCATCTTGTTTATAAGCTAAGCTAACAAGCGCTGTGAAGATAGGAAGTTATGACAATGACGGAAGAAACTAAACACGATATGGAAGAAACTAAACTTGATATAGAAGTAGAGGATTTTGAAATTCTGCTGCTCGAATCCGCTGGTCGTGGGTATCTTTACGAGCCGCAATATAGTGAAGAGCAGCTGAGGCTGCTGGAGGAACAGGAGGCGGCTGCCTGTCGTGGACGAGGAGCCCGGACGGGCTCGAGCTGGGCGGACTGCTGGTGCCTGTGCTCTCGCTGTGCGCTACGGACACAGATAGAGTCCCTCTGCTGCAGAGAATTCAACGATAGCAATTTCTCCTGGACGAAATCTCTGAATCAGACGAGCACACGGACGTTTGTGTTGTGATGTGAACCATCCTAGTGTCGCACCGCATATGTTCTGACTGAACATCCAGGTATCATGCAATAATTCACCATAGAAACGAAATACAAACGAGGAGTAATTCGCTAATGAGTTTGCCAATGTAACGGAGTTCGTTGTTGTGGGAAGAAGGAGGCGGGAACCGGCGAACATTTAAACATTTTAATAGTAAAATAAACAAATACAAAACAAAAGTATAAGCCAGCTGGCCACACACAACAGAAACAAAACATAAAATCAGGCCTGTTCCTTTTGTGCTTCCGCTCCTCCGTGAGAGATATGAGACCGCTGCGTCTCACAGTTGTCATTCATTATCACTCGCGCCGTCCTCTCACCCTCGTCCTGCTCGCCACAGCCAACTAACTAGACATTTTGTGTGAAATGAATTTCAAACTCTTTTGGCAGCTAGCCTTGTAGACGGAGTGATTTCTCTGATGTTTGCGCGCTGTTCTGGATTAGTGGGAGTGGCTTGCGGAGCTGTGCAATGTGGTGCATTGTGGGAGTTGTTGTCTTACATACAAATGCGCCCTAAAGTTATTTTCTGTCTTTTCTCGGTCAAGAGGGCACCAAATTCAAAATTTCTTTTACATTTCGACTACATATATAACCCACTTTCAATAAAGATTAATGTTGAAATGGGTGGAGTGACCCTTTAATCATGTTCACTGGAGAGCACTATCATTGTTCTGCACGCGCACAGTAACTGAAATTTAAAACTGTTAAAAGAAAAGGCTCAATAAACTATTGTATAGATAGATACTGTATAATACACTATGCATCGATATGTATTTCCTTTGTGCTTTGAACTTTTCACTGCGTACTCGAAGAGCTGCGCGCTGTGACTCGTGTTGCCTCAAGCGCATCATTCAGCGCTCGGGATGCGCATAAGCGCTGTGTGCAGCACTCTATTGGAGTCTTTCATAATCATATCATAATACTTTTGCGCAATGAAAGATTATTAATAGTATTTTTTGTTCTGTTCTGCCCTATCTATCATATGTTGCTGCCTCATTAAACAGCTGTGCTATACATTTGTGCTATACATTATTTTCTTAATTTTATAGTAGACTATAAAATAATTGATCTTTTTTGATTTTTATCTTGTTTTTCATGAATGTATTGTTGTGGCAAAAAATCTCAAACAAACATCACTGCGTAAGAGACACTCAGAGTCAAATTATATAAAATAGAAGTATTTATTCTTGCAAGAATAGGAGCAGTCTAATACACAGTTGTTACCCTGTGCAGAAGAGTGACACACCCCCAAACAGACTGAACTAGCTTTTATCTTAGTTTCAAGGCCTTCTTCCCCCCAGAGCCTTCCTCCCAGTAGTTTTCCATAGACGTCACTAGTTGGCCCACTAAGCTCCCCTGCACCAAATGGCCTTCTGACATCTAGGTCAGAGGTCCTTGTTCGTCTGTTCTCTGGAGTGTCTCCCTCTTCTGCCTCCCCAGGTACATAAACAGAATCCTCTCTCACTACAAGTGAGAGACACACATGTGACATTCTTTGAATCATCTATATTTAACTAAAGATCAATGAATATCATTAAAATTGCCACCACAACTCCTCACTTTTTATCATTCTGATTACCCATAATCACAATAATAAACAATAAGACAAATTTTAAGTCATATCATCACACTTATACTTTTCATCTCTGATTTTTGCATAAATGATCACTCTCCTTGAACCTGTGAAGAAAAGTTTAGAATGAAGAAGCATAAGGCTGTTTTTGTGGGGGAAAGGCCCCGTAATATTTTAGCAAGCAAGTAAACATTTCACTGCGCCGGGCTAAGCGAGAAATCACTGTTCCTGCGCTCCTGTAAACAGACCCTCAGTCACGACAGTAAGTCAAAGGTAGTTATAACATAGCAAGGAAACAACCAGATAAAGTAAAATAAAAAATCCCTCAGTTTCAAACCCTATCTTTGTACGCCATCTCGTAACACGGATGACTGCTGCTTTTAACCCTCTTTAAATCTTTTGCCCTTAATCTTTCTCAGAAAATAAACAAATAGAAGAAAAACAAACAGAACATACATTTAACACATATCTCACTGTAGCTCCCGCTACCTGTGTCGTCACATAATTTTGTTTATCCTTGGGATAGACTGTCATTTTCACCAATTGAACAGACAGCATGTTTCACCTGTCACTGTAATCATATTCACCCATGAATAACAAAATTATTAGAATAACAATCCTAACTCCTATCATTAAGCCTTTCCCATTAATCTACGCCCATCTCCATATTTCACCTCGGTTTTCCTAACCATATTGTTCACTTCTAATTCAATTTAGTAAGCTCTATTTAATGCCATATTTAACTAAATCTAACCAGAGAAGTCTTATAATTTTATCCATTCTTCTAACCAATGCAGTTGTTCAATATTAACTCTAATATTTCCATTACGGACACAATCAATATATTTTCTACATTTACAATCAAATCAATACTTTTAATTCAAACATGCTGTGGTTCTACTTAATAAGCTTCAACAATTATCCCTATAATTTACATTAATTAATAGATCTTCTCTTCCCAAAAACATTTTCCCTAAATATTTCCTAATGAATAAGTAACCAATCAAATCTTTTGATCTACTGTATATCAATACTAAGCCCTATTTTGATTTAATCAAATCAAATCCTCAAAATAATCACAAAACCCCATTCTTAAACCATTAGCTGGTTCACATCCTCCTCCAGGCGTGTTGATAATCTCGTTCGCCCCATGGACTATGGGATGGTTGTGGCCTGTTGGTGTTGTCTAAGGTGAGAGGCTTGGACCCAGGTGTCACACTCCTTAAAAGGTTTTCCCTTAAATCACGACCGCACCCCCACTGGAGTGAACCATTTCTTGCCTGCTTTCACCTGTGAATGGAGACCTTAAGTATTTTGTTAGTGACCGCTTGTCTAGCCGCTCGTCCCCTTTGGTGTGACCTGTGGAATCAACCTGAAACATTATCACCGGATAATTTCTCGCTCACTTAATAGCACTCAGGATCCTTTTCCCCTGAAAAACAATATTTATACATTTGGAACAGAATCAGTTCTGTTTTCTGCAACCCATCCTGACATTCTGTAAAAGGAAAATTTAAGTTATGCGCTGCGCAGGTGTGGCCTTGTTTCTTTCTGCTACAAAAACAATCCAGGCCAGGATAGTTAGCCAAATCCATCCATAGCCATCATTTTATAGGGGACATTCTCCCCTGTATCCAAAAGTCTGCATGCTCTGTAAAGAAAAACAAATGTCGAGGTTATTTTCAGATAGTAAAATACGTAGTTTCTTTTGTCTGCTGTGCTGCCATGGCCTTCGCTGCTGCATCTGCCCTAGCGTTTCCTGTTGAAACAGTCCTGCAAATACATGTACAGACAGCAAATTTTGTTTGGGACCCAAGTAAACCATATTTGGCAATTGTTATACCATCTCCCTCTTTATGCACGACACAACTCGAGCATCAATTTAACATAACATTTAACATAGTGTTTTTTATAAAGTTTGCCATCAACACTAACCCAAACGGCGTCCTTCAGCCAAATTTTGCCCAGACATCCTTCTCTGCCTCTGAAACAAAAATATTACATTCTTCACTTAAAGCCCAATCTCATCTTCTTATCGAAGTATTTGAAGGGCAACGTCCCTGAGTCTCACAGCGAATCCTGCTTTTCAGGCCTGTTGTTTGGTCTCTCAAGTCAGTCATCTACAAACATTTCTAAAGTCATCAATTTTCAGGTCAGGTCGTGCTGTACAGACTTGGTCAATGTCAGTCAATCATTTCTCCCCCTTTGTTCACAATTATCATAAATGTTAAGGGCTCTCTTGATACTTCGAAATTGACTTAGCCAATATGTCATTTTGTTGTTGCCATCAAATCTACAACATTTTCATTTATCTCAGCCCATGCCAGATGGTGATCTACAACTACACAATTCCAATTTACACAAATACTTAAACTGATCCAGAACATAATTCAAATCGACATCCTGCATGACAAAAGTATTACTACCAGACAGAGCTTGATGTCCAATCAACTTAAAGCTCGTCCCATGTTCTGTATTGTCTTTTCAACCGTTCCACTCAGAATTATCGGCTTCTTTAAAATTTGTCATTTGCCTTAACCCATCTGTAATGATAAAACTGTTCTGTTCTAATTTCAATACTGTTCTAATATTAGTACCCCAAACTAATACATACAACATAAAGTGCTGTCACCATCACACACACACTCATACTAGACACACATATGTTAACTGCTCATTCTCAATGTTTGCCCTTTCCTTATATCATCGTTAAAAGGATTTAAATTTTAAATAAGATGTTAACCTTTCCATTTTTCCTGTAGCTTCTATCTAATTTTACATGGTCTCTTAACCACTTTCAAAGCATGTCTTGTTCATTATTCATTAGATTTTTAGACAAGTCAGCTGGGTTGTTTTGGATTCATTATCATTATTTTTCTTCAGCTTGCTCTAGCAGGCCGATAACAGAAAGACAGACACAGTTACCATTCCTTCCTCCGCTCCAGCAGTCTCTCTCACTATAAATACATTTCTAAGACTGTAACTTATACACAATGTAATATTAAATTCATTACAATAACCTTTGACCATCCACCTTTGTTATCCAGACTTAAATCTACAAAGCTGTCTTCATCTTTAGTCACCACCATGTCTAACGACCTTCAGGAGTTAAAAACCATGTTATAGACTAGTTCTAAATCAACTTCTATACATTTTCCTTGCCCATAAGGCAACCGACATCAAAAAGTTTTATTACTGTCTCCACAACAATTAATAATGGCAATCCCCTCACGGTCTCAGCTGGCTCTTGAAAGCCCATTGCCATTAGCTCTTTGTCTATAATTTTCTTCTCCTCAGGGTGTTGTCCCCCCTGGTATAGTTGCAGACACTTGTCACAATGAAAACAAGCCATACAACTAATGCGGTTTCTTCTGGTGAGTGGTATAGAGGAGCTTTGCATTATGGGGAGACATGCCGTAACTCGTCACCGCGTCATCTCCCCTTAACGGCATAAGGACGCTGCTGGCCTCACAGCTCCTGCTCAACTCTCATACCTGTCTCACATAAAACACCCCCATTCAGGAGATGCCCAGTGACTTTACGTGAGCCCTCTGGCTTGGGTTGCCCCCTGTCTGGCCAAAGAAGGTCTTACCCGTCATAGAGATGGTCACTCGTGCCCACTGGTGACCGCTTTTTTCCCATCACACAATCGGTTTTCTTCAACAGAACTCAGCTGCTTTCTGGAGCTTAGGAAAGGCACGTTCAAGAGTCACCAGAGCCATTCTCATTGCCTAATAGTGTTCACACAGGGAGACAGGTCAATAACAACAGTATTTAATCACTTAAATCCATTATTTTATCTTAAAAGCAGAACCCTAGCTGCTTAGACTATACTCAGCGAATTTGGATCATCCGTACGTTCAGTGAACTTTATCTGTAGACGGAGCCATCGGTCCTGAATGGTGGAGACTAAATGAGACAAAGAAGTTACTGGTCCTAAAATAAAATAAAATGTCTTCAAGTTCTGCATTATTATTTTAAAGACTTCTTTAAAGTCATTCAGTTTTACATTTACAAATACAAATTGCCCTTTATGGCAATTGTTTCTATGATTCTTCAACTGAAACTGTGCTTTACTACAAATAGCTTATCACAGATAACAGCTTTGAGCTGTCATTGAATGAGAGAGACTCTGAGACATTCAGGACTGGCACACTGCACTCTCATAAACTTCTAACATCAAACTTTTATCTACCATCCTATAGCTTTATCCCAGCTTAAGGCATATTTGGCAGAAATTACATGTGTTTTCAAATAAACATAATTTTTATAGTTGTCTTTATTTAGACATTACAAATTTCCACTCAGATTGAGTCTCTGTTGCACTGGCAGTTTCAGCCACAGTACACATCAGATCCAGATAAGCAAACTGTTTCATTACAGCCAATAATAAACTTATCTTTGAAAGCAAAACATCAGCTTCTAGTTCTTTCATGGTCAACTTTTCAAGCTGTTTGTTTAATCAGCATTCAGCAACTGTTAATCCAGTATTGCTTCTGCTTATTTGATCTTCAATAAAAATAATTATTTTAGTTCTAAATAATGTTTCACATTTCTCAATCTTGATTTTAGTGTCAAGTTCTCAATTACGTTAACTTTGACAAGGCCAGCACTCTCTGCTTGATACATCTTTTGCAATTATTATAAATCATTCGTGAGATTAGTCTCTCTCCTTAATCTAAACCCTTTCTAAAATGTTTAATTAAAACACAATCATCCTGTTAGTTACTTTGATATATTTTGCAACTCACATTTGTTGGAGTCATTAATTTTACATCAACCTGTATTCATCAATTCACTTTTAAAAATTACTATTATAGATCTTTTCTTTCTTATAGGATTCACTTTAAGACTTCAATCCTTTGACCTTGTTTTTTATCTGTTATTTCTCAGACAAAATGTCAATGTCGTCGTTTAAACACTGATCTACTTTCAAACCCACATTATTATCAGAAATGTGTCACTATCACATTTTTAAACACCTTCTCGGTGGGCATTTAGTTACGTATTAAATTGTCCTGATGACCACTATTAAAACACTCTCTGTCATCTAGTGAATTTGTTTCAGCCTCAACTTCAGCATCAGACACCTGTCCTTGACTATAGTTTGATCACTGTGAGCTTGCAAACGGCTCCAACTTACTGCACACTCTTGAAGCAGTGTGTGTCCCATTTCAGGAATGTAAACAGAGCCACTGATAAGCAGTTCTCTGTATTCTTTTACAGTCCACCAGTCGCGGATTTAATCACAATAGCCAAATCATACTCTTCATCATTATTATTGGCGGAACATAATTTCATGAGCAGCACAGAAAATGCTCAAAATATTCGAATTTGTTTTCTGTCTTTACACATTTCTCCCAGCTTATCTTTTACAAAACATCATCTGCAAATCTCTTCAAAGTGAGATCTTCTGAGCAGAGCTGTTTACAGCATTTGCTCTCTTCTGTCTCACTATTTATTTATTTATTTATTTTCCCGGACTGTTCCGTTACTCTTCATAAAGTGTAACAATTTGTACATCATTATTTTCATTACAACTGGTTTGAAGCCTTTTCCCTTCCATCACATGGTTAGTCTATTTAACTTAATATTATCATTATTGTCTCAGTCTTATCTCTACTGTTTCTCCAAAACAGATTATATTACTCAGTCCGTAAATTACACAGACAACCATTATAGCTACTTGCTTCAATACCCTTATTTTCTTAAACATTAATAAAATAAAGCAGATATATCATTTCAATCATTATTTTATCAAAATCTAGAATTGTTCCCCATTCTGCATGTTAATCCCTGTCAATCATACAATGCCTTATTTTATTCTAAAACTGACTTTTCATTTCACCATTTAAACAGTTAATTTGACTTCCATAAATTCTGTCAGACCATGTCTATTTTCATCACATATAGTTTTCTACTATATTTCTCCTTTCTTTTCTCTACATGCCAGTTCCCTCATTATCCTCTCCTTTCTTTTCTCAAACATGCCAGTTCCTTCATTATCTAACCAGTACATGATTGTTTGAACAATCCCCACACACACATATCTCACACACCAACCTTTTTGTTTTTTCACTTCCCTCTTCCACCAAGTCTCACTTACAGTTCCCTCTATTTCACACAGACAGCCTTATTGCTTCTTGCTACTTCAATCCTTGTCATATAAATTTAAGTTCTATAGACATCTAATGTCATGCATCCATTTACTGGATGAAGTAAAAAAAAACATTATTTCTCCTGGCAGTTCGACATTTTATCTTCAAGCCAACAATCCATTATCTGTTCACAATTTTTTTTTTACACACATGTTGAACGCAGACACAACTTTTGTTTCTCACTGCTCTGTTCAACTGATTCCCGCACCATCTTTAATGTTGTGGCGCTCAATACCTCATTTGACAAAACCACCGGTGTACCAAATTTCGCAAGCTTGCTTTTGAGACATCCCCATACCGGCTGTTTTCTGTTCTCTGTGGATTTTCTCTTCAACGCACGTTTTCTTTAATCAGTTAGGCGTCCCTAACAAATCCGATTTTTTCTTTTAACCCAAACCGGTCGGGTTGCACTTGTTAGTGCCCTCCTAATTAAGGTTTACCAAAAAAAATTCTTTTCTGGCTCCCCCTAATTAGCCTCAGCACCTAAAAACAATTTGCTCCGTGGTGGAACAACTGATTTTCAGGTTACCTATCTGTTTGAAACCTCTTGATCCGTTACAGATCTCAGTTAATCTCAGATAATTTTCTCTCGTATCTGTTTGAAACCTCTTGATCTATATATAGATCTCAATTAATCTCAGATTACGTACCACAGAAACAGCCCTCAGCCAATATGGTTCAATTTCACTCTTCCCCCAATTAAACCGAATTTAAATGACCCTTACCAGAGACGTTGTTTCGTGCCACTTGCGGGTTCTTTAGATTCCAGTGGTCGATTCTCCCGGCCCTGATATCGGTCGGCCCCTCTCTCTCAAGTTTACGAGGTAGAGCTGGAACTTACTTAGTCCAGGTGGCCAAACACCGTTTGATCTCAGGTCCAGGAGGCACGTCCAAGGAATATCACTTCTGACACCAAAACTGTTGTGGCAAAAATTCTCAAACAAACATCACTGCGTAAGAGACACTCAGAGTCAAATTATATAAAATAGAAGTATTTATTCTTGCAAGAATAGGAGCAGTCTAATACACAGTTGTTACCCTGTGCAGAAGAGTGACACACCCCCAAACAGACTGAACTAGCTTTTATCTTAGTTTCAAGGCCTTCTTCCCCCCAGAGCCTTCCTCCCAGTAGTTTTCCATAGACGTCACTAGTTGGCCCACTAAGCTCCCCTGCACCAAATGGCCTTCTGACATCTAGGTCAGAGGTCCTTGTTCGTCTGTTCTCTGGAGTGTCTCCCTCTTCTGCCTCCCCAGGTACATAAACAGAATCCTCTCACTACAAGTGAGAGACACACATGTGACATTCTTTGAATCATCTATATTTAACTAAAGATCAATGAATATCATTAAAATTGCCACCACAGTATTTTACAACAATACAAAGAGCAATGTGTAACGTTTTACCAGATTTAGTGCTACACTTATTGTCTCTTATTTGTTCCCCACTAAATATATATTTTTTTTCACTAAATGTTCTGATTTTATAAAATTATTGTTTTTCTAGACTAAATTTTACTGAGTTACCCACTAATCTAGTTTATAATATAATTTGTGTCATAGTTTATGATCATATTTTTTGTTGTTGTTGTTTTTTTTTATAAGGAAGTTGTCTGTATTAAGTAGATTGTGTTTAACACACAAAAGAGTGATTATCAGTTCAACACACAGTTATAGAAATTCTACTTGATTTTTTTTTTTTTTTAACTGCGTTGGTAACGGATCGGTATCAGTCTTTTTAAAAAAAAAATATTATTATTAGCTAACGCTACGGAGGCCATAATATTTTTGACTAATGGCTGAAGTTAAGTTTCTCCAGCTCTCCCCAGGTTGGCAAAAAATGCATCTCAAAATGCATCAGATTGATGCTTTAAAATATGGAATATTTAAAATTTTCTTACGGGGGAGCATGCCCCCGAACCCCCCTAGAGGGGTTATATCCTTCTCACCTTTTTCACCCCTGACCCGTTTTCATGCCTGATGAATAGAAAGCAGTTCATTACACTTGAAATCAAATCGCGATGTAGACTAGTGTGTGTGAATATTAAACCACAAAGACTATTTAAATACGAATCCTGGATGTTCTGTGTGAATGAATGGTGCAGACAACTTTACGTGCAGTTTCATTTACCACACACACACACACACTGAAGTACGTGTGATGCTTGCACCGTTTTTTTGCCTATATGAAGACACAAATGCATGAACTTCCTCTCCAGGCTCTAGATCCACTCTGAATGTCACTTCGTGAATCGTGATCATTTAACCGCTTCATTTGAGAAAAACTACCATCATGACATAAACACACAGAAACCCAAAAGGTCTTCACGCCAACCCGTCAAAATAAAAGTTCGGTTTAACTTTACAGAAATATATTACCGTTGTACTGTAGAATTTAGATATGTCCCAATGTAATAATACTAACACTAATCCAAATAAATTATCAAAACTAAATTTTTAAAAAAATAATATATTTTTCTTCCATGTTTTAATTTTAACAGTAGCCTAAAGCTCATTGTGCAGCATGTTATTTGACAAAAAGTTTATTTAATTGCATATGATTAAAATTGATGATAAATTATACAATTTGTGTTTTATGTCTTCATTTTATTACCAGAAAAAACACAACACAGAAATAGTGACTTTTTTCATAGATAAAAAAAAAAAAATGTTGTATAAGTTTAATGATTCATAATACATGATTTCAGTTAATTAGACATGCTTTTTGATTACTAAAAAAAATTACACCACGTATCCGTAACACGCCCGCTCCGCAACACTAGCAGTCATACCCCCCCCCCCCCCCCCCCCCCCCCCCCAAAAAAAATCTTAGGGCAAACACTGAAATTCTTATGTTGGTCAACTTGGTCATACTTCCAAAAAGAATAATCTGTGATTCTCCACACCGGCACGGCGACTGACAGCCTCACAGTCTCCTCAAACATTGTGTTCATTCGCGCTGTGGTGTGTCGAGGGTGTTGAAGTACAACTCACGTAAAGTTGATAATTCTGCGAATGACTACAATTGCAGATTTCGAACAGAGATGGCGACAAAGAGGAAAACCTGCGGACTGCAGCTTTAAGTACTTTTAATTGTTTTTGTCCCATTTTGTCTTGTCCGTTGATTATCATCACTGTCAATCATCACAGTTTTCTATCCAATCATGCATTTTAATATGGTTGTCAATCCAGAAATGTTGCAGTGGACTAATTTGAATAAAAACTAAACTTTTATTCAGATTGTGAATGGGTAAACAGAAAACAAGAGAAGAGCCCTCTCTTTATAATCTCTAATGCTATGCTCACTGAATTCTACGGAGCCCCCCTAGTCCCACTTTGTCAAAAAAATTAATTATAACTATCTCGTGGCCTCAAGATAAGTATCTCGTGGCCTCAAGATAGTATCTCGTGGCCTCAAGATACTATCTCGTGGCCTCAAGATACTATCTCGTGACCTCAAGATACTATCTCGTGGCCTCAAGATACTATCTCGTGGCCTCAAGATACTATCTCGTGGCCTCAAGATAGTATCTCGCGGTCTCAAGATAGTATCTCGTGGCCTTAAGATAGTATCTCCATCACGAGATAGTATCTTGAGGCCACGAGATAGTATCTTGAGGCCACAAGATAGTATCTTGAGGCCACGAGATAGAGATAGTATCTTGAGGCCACGAGATAGAGATAGTATCTTGAGGCCACAAGATAGAGATACTATCTTGAGGCCACGAGATAGAGATACTATCTTGAGGCCACGAGATAGTAGGGGTTGAACGACTTCAGATTTTTTGAAGTCGACTGTGATGACATCAAAGTCGAGTCGACGTCGACTAGTCGATGACGTCATTCATAAAACCACAAGAGATGGGACTGCTTTGCAACATGCCACAATTTGCAATTAATTAACAGAAAATTATACAGATGCTGACAGACAGCTCATAATGGGGCCGTTTACACCTGGTCACTTCATGCGTTTTTACTGATCTGATTTATCAAAACGATTCCATTTACACCTGGTCACATAAATATGTTTACGCAAAACGGATATAAATCCGATCTTCAAACAACGCGCTATGCAGATTTAACGGAGTTCACGTCACCGAAAGCAACAATAATGAGCTGCATTTTATTGATCATCAGCTAATTTCAAAATCAAAGACCACAATAAGAGAGACAGCACTGGTAAGATCATTTTGTTTCTTTACTTTTAACGAAGATGATTGTGTTAAGCGTCCGCGACTTACTTTCACTTTGATTTGCGATAGTTGCACGTTGGCTTGATGAATAGATGCGAGCTGCTCATCTGCGGCGATGCGTGCTGCCATAGCTTCATCACTATAATACGCTCTCACACGTTTATTGTTAGCATTGTTGGGAGAAGTCCAATTTACATATGTGGTTTCAACTACCAGATGCATTTACACTTGTCCAGTTTCGTCTGTTAAGCGGCCCAGACCTCCTCCTGAAGCGGTTTGAGCGATCGGAATTAAATCCGTCTCCGAACGCGTTTCGGAGGGCATTTACACCTGGTCTTTTCACGATCGGATAGCTATCAGATCACAGAAACACACGAAGTGGCCAGGTGTAAACAGCCCACTGTTTACATCATCATTTAGGATGAAAAAAGAAAAGGAAAAAAAGCTATAAATTCACATCAGCGCCTAGTGATGCGCAGATCCAAGTGATGCGCAGATCCAAGTAATACAAAATAATATTCAAATTAATTGCGGGTGAATTAGAGGTAGGCTACATCATTAATATGTTTAAATAAATAAATGATAAAAAATAATGTTTAAATAAAGATACTGAACTCTCATTTCCCGGTATCAAAACTAGTATCAAAACTAGCGCAATCATAGTGTCACATGATCAACGCGACTAGTCGACGTCAAGCTTAAAGCGTCGCGGCATTGCATTAAGGTCGACTAGTCGACTAATCGACTAGTCGGTTCAACCCCTACGAGATAGAGATACTATCTTGAGGCCACGAGATAGAGATACTATCTTGAGGCCACGAGATAGAGATACTATCTTGATGCCACGAGATAGAGATACTATCTTGAGGCCACGAGATAGAGATAGTATCTTGAGGCCACGAGTTACTATCTTGAGGCCACGAGATAGTTATAATTTTTTTTTTGACAAAGTGGGACTAGGGGGGCTCCGTAGAATTCTGCATTCTTGCAAAAAACCCCGTTATAATACAAAGCTGTCTTAATTGTAAAAAAAAAATTATTTTTTTATTTTACCTTTATTTTACCAGGGAATAAAATCACATTGAGATGACAATCTCTTTTACAAGTGAGCCCTGGCCAAGAAGGCAGCACATAGGGTAGAGGATACACTTACACAGACCAACAATTAACAAACAGACAGGGATGCACAGGAATATAAAAAATTAAAACAGAAAATCACATTTTAAAACAATCGCAAACATGTTGATAAATTTGATTTAGGTAGGACTTGAATTCAGTATGTGAAATTAAAACCTGAAATTATAGCTGATTTTGCAACTCATTCCATGAGGTTGGGGCACTGTAACTAAAAGCAGTTTTGCCAAACTCTGTTTTAGTTTGTGGAACATCATACAGTATGTTTCTACTTGATCTTAGATTGTATTTAGATCTTCTAGGTGCTAAGAGTGTAGGTAAATATAAAGGAGTGTGTCCAGTTATTGATTTGTACACAAAGGTCAGCCAATGTTTGAGCCTTCTTGTGTTAAGTGAGGGCCAACCAACCATTATGTTGATGATGGAGTACTTTGCATGCATTATAAATCTCAGAGCTGAATGATACACAGAATCCAATGATTTCAACAGGGTCTTTGTGGAGTGTCTGTAAAACACATCTCCATAGTCTAAAACCAGCAAAAAGGTAGATTCAACCAGCTTTTTCTTGACTTTCTGTGTGAAGAAAGAACTGTTTCTGAAGTAAAAACCCAGCTTTAATTTCAATTTAGTGAGTAACTGTTTAATATGCAAATCAAAAGACATGTTCCCTTTCGAACGGTCACTTCGTATTGCGTAGCTATATGCAGTGGGAAAACTCCTTTTTTCTGATTTACTGAAACCTTTATGTAAAACGCATTTGCAGCTGAACAGCTAGCCCACAGAGCGTCTGGCTTGCTCATAGGCTGTGCTGCAGCAACTGCACATCCAATGGCGCGGGCGCCTCTGACGTGTGACCAATGAGACCACTCTACGTCATTACACATCAGAGCCCGTCAAGGGGTGTGGCCTCAGCCTATATTAGTCCCTGAATTCGCCATTATAGCAGATTTTACTCCTTCAGCGACAAACTACACGTCTCTGACTATTGCTGATCCTTTTCGCCATTGAACGAGCCTTTTCAGTTTGAGCAGCTTCAAGTTCTGCAGACTACGCTTCAGCTGTGTGTGTCTCCTGATGCCGTCTCACCTGGGGCTATCCGGCGATATCCTTGTATCCTTTTACAAAATGACTAAAGAAAATGCCTTGTGTAAAAACCTGCGCCAAGTGCGGAGGCAAGCTGCGCGAGGCCGATCTATACGCGAGCTGCATCTCATGCCTGGGACTCGACCACGCGAAGAATGCACTCTCTGCCGACGGATGTGAGGCCTGCGAAAACATGCCCATCTCCATGCTGCGGACTCGGCTAGCTCTCTCCAGGGACGGTGACGCCTCGTCACCCGGTCTCCGGTCAGGCTGCATCGGCCCTGCACACGATGGCCGTGTTGCAGGTTTACCATGTCAAACTCCTCCGGTCCATGGATGAGGTTGGCCCGGACCCAGAGGCCTTCCGGGACCTCCGCAGCGCGACGGACCTGGCCTTGATGGCTACCAAGGCCACAGCGCAGGCAATCGTTAAGAACATGGCTAGCTTGGTCGTGCTTGAACCCCACCTTTGGCTAACTCTCACCGACATTAAAGACGCGGACAGAACGAGGTTCCTCGACGCCACGGTTAAGGGGTTTTCAGAGAGGTACACAAAGGCACAGAAAGCGTCCCAGGCCTCGCGACACTTTCTGCCTAAGCGCTCTAGCTCTGCATCGAGCAAACACAAGCCAGCCCCGTCTACGCCTCAGCGAGCAAAGCCAGCGAAACAGGCCTCTCAGCCCCGCCCTGCGGCTGATGCCCAACGCCGGACAAGAGCGGCGAAACGTTTCCCTATGCCCCGGCGCCAAGGCCTGCGACCCAGCATCGTGCTTGATGCGGTGCCCCCGAAGCCATCGTAGCACGTGGTATGAAGAGAGAGGGCTCAAGTCCCGCGCTTGCCGGACCACCCTCGAAAAGACCAACAAAACTTCCCACAGCCCCGTTCAGTTCAGGCGGCTGGGGATTTTATTTATGCACACAGGCCTGCAGCAGTGAGCGCGTCTCTGCAAACAAACGCCGTTTTCACGGCGACCCAAATAAAACACAAAAGAGCATGTTTCACAAGCACATCACATGGGTTCACGGTCCCCCTTCATTAGATCAATGCACAGTTCTTCCATTCGGTCTGTCTTTGGCACCCTTCACATTCACGAAGTGTGTAAATGCAGCGCTCTCTCCTCTGAGACAGAGAGGAGTGCGCGTGCTGATTTATCTCGACGAATGGCTTGTGCTGGCGCAGTCGAGCTTCTAGCTCACAGGGATTTGATTCTCGGCAATTTAAAATGTCTGGGTTTCACAATCAATGTTTCAAAGAGCAAACCGTTCCCCAGCCAGAGTGCGATCTTTCTGGGCATAGTTCTAGACTCAGTGAGGATGAAAGCACGGCTCACACCAGAGAGCGCGTGCTCAGTGTGAGCGCTTGCAGCTTCATTCAGAGCACGCGCCCGTGAAGAGATTTCAGAAACTGCTGGGTCTTATGGCAGCAGCATCGCCAGTACTCCGCATGGGATTACTGCGCATGCACCCGCTGCAGCACTGGCTGAAACACCGTGTGCCAGCCCATCCATGGCAGTCAGGCAGCCTGCGCATCAAGGTGAATCACAATTGTTTAAAGACCCTGATTCTCTGGTGGGCTCAGGACTGGTACCAAGAGGGTGTGACAATGGGGAACATTTCCAGAAGGAAAGTGGTTTTACAGATGCGTCCAACCTGGGTTGGTGAGCCCTACACGAGGGCGCGCCTGTATCCGGCCTCTGGTCGAGCACGGAGCGGAGCTTGCACATCAACTGTCTGGAAATGAAAGCAGTTGGTTTGGCCCTGAAAACATTCCTGTCAAACCTCAGGGGTCACCACGTATTAGTCCGCACAGACAACATGTCAGTAGTGGCCTACATAAATCGCCAGGGGGGAGTCAGGTCAAGAGACCTGCATGCTATGGTGAGCGATTTCCTTTTATGGGCACAGACCAATCTGAGCTCATTGAGAGCTGCGCATATCCCGGGCACCCAGAATTTGGGTGCGGATATGCTCTCAGGAGGCAACACTCCCCTCAGTGAGTGGTCTCTGAACTTACAGACGGTCAGTCTGATATGGTAGGTGTTTGGCAGAGCCGAAATAAACCTGTTCGCCTCGGAAGCCAATACACACTGCAAGATGTTCTTCTCGAAGAACAGGGACGCCTTGGCCCACACCTGGCCCAACCGTCCCCTGTACGCTGTACGTTTTGCATAGTGTTCCCACTGCGTGTAGCTACGCAATAGAAGTGACCATTCGAAAGGGAACTACTTGGTTACTCACGTAACCTCAGTTTTCCTCCAATATAAATCCCAGATATTTGTATGAGAAAACTAATTCTATAGGCCTGCCCTGTAATGTGTGGAGCTGAGGCAAGGAAGGTCCAGGCTTACGGGTTCTAGTAAAAAACATGTATTTAGTTTTCTTATCATTTAGAACTAAATTTAATCTGTGTAGATTGAGCTGAATATTTTCGAATGCTTTTTGTAGCTTTAAAATTGTCTCAGCAGGTGATTTTGCAAAACAATAGATAATGGTATCATCAGCATACAGGTGTATTTTTGCATTAATAACATTTTCACTAAGATAATTAATATATACTGTAAACAGCAAGGGCCCGAAAATAGAGCCCTGTGGCACTCCAGAATTAACAGTAAGTTTCTCTTGTTTCTCACAATGAATCTCTTATTTACATCGTGTTTACACTTTTTGGTTATAATGAAAGGATTTGCAAGCGTGCAGTTGCTTTAGACAAAACAAAACCTTTTCTGACTAACTTCCTGACTAGCACCTATGCCATTTGTTACGGAACGACAAAGGCAGGATGCAATTGCAAAGAACGCTATTTATTATCTCAAAAGGTCAGAAAAGTACAAACACACAGGGAACACAACACAGAGGAATGGTCGAGCGGACACCAGCGCAGAATGAGAGGTGACGCAGGGACCTCGGTGGACAACTGGTGATGGTGCTCGGTGATCCAACGATGGTGCTCTGTGATCCGGTGGTAATCCCAATAAGGTGCTCTGTGGTCCAGTGAAGGTGAAGGAATCCAAACAACCCGACACGACGAGAGACACAGGGAAATCCACGATCCAGGAAGACAGACACAGGAACAGGAACACGCCAGGGATACCAAACAACGATCTGACAACATGAGACAGCAGTTACTGACATATAAAGGGACAAACAAGTGGAACCAGCTGGCGCCGCTAATCAAGGATGATCAGCGGCCACACCCACACACACGCAACAGCACGCAGGACGAGAGAGAGACGGTGAATTGATCAACCGTGACAGTACCCCCTCCCCTAGGAACGCCTCCTGGCGATCCTCGACGGACTTACCTGTCGATTGTAATCATCGATCAGGGAGTGATCCAGAATGTCCCTAGCAGGAACCCAACTTCTCTCCTCCGGACCGTAACCCTCCCAATCCACCAAGTACTGGAATCCGCGTCCCCTCCTTCTCGAGTCCAGAATGCGATTAACCGAATAAGATGGTTCCCCATCTACGAGTCGCGGCGGAGGGGGAACCGGGACCGGCGGATTAATGGGTGCATAAAACACAGGTTTAATTTTGGACACATGGAAGGCGGGATGAATTCTCCTGTACGCGGGAGGAAGTTTGAGTCGGACTGTCACCGGACTAATGATCTTGGTGACAGGGAATGGGCCAATAAATTTAGGAGCAAGCTTGTTAGACACGGATCGGAGAGGAATGTTCTTAGTAGAAAGCCACACTTTTTGACCAACGACGTATATCGGAGGCTTCGACCGGTGGCGATCGGCCTTAGCCTTGGTGCGCTAGGAGAAGAGTCTCACGGGCTCTAGTCCAAGTGTGGCGGCACCTCTGGACGAAGGCGTGAGCAGAGGGGACCGCGATCTCGGATTCCGTACTGGCAAAAACTGGTGGCTGGTAACCTAAACTAGCTTCGAACGGTGTGAGGCCCATGGATGACACTGGTAATGAGTTGTGTGCGTACTCCACCATAGAAAGTTGTTGGCTCCAGGAGGAAGGATTCTTGGAAACCAAACATCGCAACACTCTCTCCAAATCTTGGTTGGCTCTCTCGGTTTGGCCATTGCTTTGGGGATGGAACCCCGAAGAAAGACTGACAGTCGCCCCCAGCAATTTACAAAACTCTTGCCAAAATTTGGACACAAATTGGGGACCCCTGTCAGAAACCACGTCCATCGGGAGGCCATGTAAGCGAAAGACGTGATCAATGACAGTTACCGCTGTCTCCTTGGCGGAGGGTAATTTAGGCAAGGGAATAAAGTGAGCCGCCTTCGAGAACCGGTCCACGACAGTCAAAACGACTGTCTTGCCCTGGGAGGGCGGGAGGGCGGTGATAAAATCTAGCGCAATGTGGGACCAGGGTCTCGAAGGGACAGACAGCGGTTGGAGTAACCCATCTGGGGGTCGATTGGAGGATTTACCAGTGGCACAAACCGAGCAAGCCAAGACAAAACTGCGGATGTCACGAGCCATAAGTGGCCACCAGAATCGTTGCCTTACCAAAAAACTGGTGCGATTAGCTCCTGGATGACAGGCCACGCTGGAACAATGCCCCCACTGAATAACGTCGGACCGACACTCTTCTGGCACAAATAAGCGATTCGATGGGCAATCGGGCGGAGGCGTTACCCCTTCTAAGGCCTTCATGACCTTCGATTCGACCTCCCATCTAAGAGTGGAGACGACTAAAGTCTCGGGTAAAATACACTCGGGAGTGGACGGGCGTTCGGATTGGTCAAAAATACGAGATAAAGAATCGGGTTTGATGTTCTTGGAACCCGGGCGGTACGAAAGAGAAAAGTCAAAACGTCCGAAAAAAAGTGCCCATCGAGCCTGCCTAGAGTTGAGTCTTTTGGCGGTTCTAATATACTCTAGATTCTTGTGATCGGTCCATACGATAAAAGGGACCCCTGACCCTTCTAACCAGTGACGCCATTCCTCCAGCGCTAACTTGACTGCCAAGAGCTCTCTGTTACCAATGTCATAGTTACTCTCGGCAGGTGACAAACGATGGGACAAAAACGCGCAAGGGTGCATCTTGTCGTCTGTGGAAGAGCGTTGGGAAAGAACTGCTCCTACCCCCACCTCTGACGCGTCGACCTCCACCACGAACTGACGTGATGGATCAGGGGCAACGAGGATGGGAGCCGAAACGAAGCGGCTCTTAAGTTTAGCGAATACAGCCTCGGCTGTATCGGACCACCTGAACGTCGTTCTGGGGGAGGTCAAGGCAGTCAGAGGTGCGGCTAGTTGGCTGAAGTTGCGAATAAAACGCCGATAAAAATTGGCGAACCCCAGGAACCTCTGTAGGGCCTTACGGGAATCTGGACTTGGCCAATCAATCACAGCCTTAACTTTGTCAGGATCCATACGCATTCCCTCAGACGAGACGATGTACCCTAGGAAAGGAACAGACTGTGCATGAAACACGCATTTCTCCGCCTTGACAAAAAGCCCATTCTCTAACAACCTCTGAAGCACTCGTCTGACGTGCTGAACGTGTTCCTGGAGAGAAGATGAAAAAATCAATATGTCATCCAGTTAAACATATATGAATTGGTCGACCATATCTCTCAACACGTCATTGACGAGTGCCTGGAAGACCGCCGGGGAGTTGGACAGCCCGAACGGCATGACCAAGTATTCAAAGTGCCCCCTAGGGATATTGAACGCGGTCTTCCATTCATCGCCCTTCCTTATGCGAACCAAATGATAAGCGTTACGTAAATCCAGTTTTGTGAAGATGGATGCTCCCTGTAACCGCTCGAAGGCTGAAGACATCAACGGCAAAGGATAAGTATTCTTTACCGTGATGTTGTTCAACCCCCGGTAATCAATACACGGTCGCAGAGATCCATCCTTCTTCCCCACAAAAAAGAACCCCGCCCCCGCAGGAGATGAGGAAGGGCGAATGAACCTGGATGCCAGAGAATCAGAAATAGATTTCTCCATAGCCTCCCTCTCTGGGACAGAGAGTGAATATAGTTTGCCTTTAGGCGGAGACTTACCTGGCACTAAATCTATGGCACAGTCATAGGGACGATGCGGAGGAAGAGAAGCAGCACGAGACTTACTGAACACTTCCCTCAGGTCCTGGTACTCCTCGGGCACGTTCGACAAATTCACCGCCTTCTCCTGGAACACAGAGACTGGTACAGACGAACACGCAGACACTAGACATGACTCATGACACATATTACTCCACATAGATACAGAGTTGTGACCCCAATCGACTCTGGGATTGTGTTGTGTGAGCCACGGGTGACCGAGTACAATGGGTGTAAGTGGAGAGTCCATGAGGAGGAATGTTATTGTCTCAGTGTGATTGCCAGATGTAATGAGAGTGATGGGTTCAGTGGTATGTGAAATGTTAGGAAGTTGTTGTCCATTGAGAGCATTGACGGCGATCTTGTGCGTGAGAGTAGAAACAGGAATGTGAAGACGTTGTGCCAGTCCAGAGTCCATAAAATTACCTTCTGCCCCCGAGTCCAGTAAAGCCTTAGTGTCGTGCGTGTGAGTTGCCCACCTAAGTCTTACCGGGAGGAGGGTAGATGATGATGGTGATGAGGTCTTCCTGGCGGAGATCCCACCCGATAGTAGCCTCATTGTTACTACCGGGCTTGATCTTTTACTGGGCACGAGTGAATAAAGTGCCCCATCTTCCCGCAGTATAAACACAGTCCCTGGGATCTCCGCCGTTCTCTCTCCTCCCGGGAAAGCCGAGCTCTACCCACCTGCATGGGCTCGGGATCGGAGACGGGGCTGACCGTGTCCACGTAATCAGCGCGCGAACCCTCCGCGCCACGAAATGGCTGGTTCTGTAGGACGCGACCCATCCTACTCAGGCGTGCATCCACTCTCAATGCCAGTTCAATGAGTCCATTAAGTCGAGGTGGCAGATCCAGCATGTAGATCTCTCGTTGGACACGGTCAGCCAACCCATGCAGGAAACTATCCCACTGCGCCTCCTCGTTCCATCGGCACTCTGCAGCCAGGGTGCGGAACCGGATGGAATATTCCGACACCGAGCCGTTACCTTGGCGGAGATCAGTGAGTAGTCTGGCTGCCTCCCTACCCGCTACCGCGCGATCGAAAACCCTCCTCATCTCCTCGGAGAGTGCCTGGAACGAGGCGCAGCATGGGTCTTGATTCTCCCACACCGCCGTTCCCCAAAGAGCCGCTTTGCCAGAGAGTAGAGTAATCACAAACGCCACTTTCGACTGTTCTTGACGGAACGTCTGGGGCTGTAAGACAAAATGCATAGAGCAACGAGTCAGGAAAGCTCTGCAATATTCAGGTTCACCTGCATACCCTTCAGGTGTGGGAAGTCGTGGCTCTCGCTGATGATGCGGCTCCGGTGGAATGGGTTGAACGGGCGGTGTGGGCGGCGCAGTGGGATCTCTAAGTTGTTGAAGCTGTTGGGTGAGCTCGGACACCTGCGTCACAAGCGCTTGGACCGCCCGACCAGTGTTGGCGATCGACTCTTGTTGTTGATCCATTCTCGAGATGCTCATGGCGGCAAAGTCACCCCAGCTCGTAGCGCTTGCTGCATCCATGATGTGGTCAGATCGTTCTGTTACGGAACGACAAAGGCAGGATGCAATTGCAAAGAACGCTATTTATTATCTCAAAAGGTCAGAAAAGTACAAACACACAGGGAACACAACACAGAGGAATGGTCGAGCGGACACCAGCGCAGGATGAGAGGTGACGCAGGGACCTCGGTGGACAACTGGTGATGGTGCTCGGTGATCCAACGATGGTGCTCTGTGATCCGGTGGTAATCCCAATAAGGTGCTCTGTGGTCCAGTGAAGGTGAAGGAATCCAAACAACCCGACACGACGAGAGACACAGGGAAATCCACGATCCAGGAAGACAGACACAGGAACAGGAACAGGAACACGCCAGGGATACCAAACAACGATCTGACAACATGAGACAGCAGTTACTGACATATAAAGGGACAAACAAGTGGAACCAGCTGGCGCCGCTAATCAAGGATGATCAGCGGCCACACCCACACACACGCAACAGCACGCAGGACGAGAGAGAGACGGTGAATTGATCAACCGTGACACCATTGCATTCACACACTCAACAGATATAGTTGTGATTGGCAATGCTCAAAAAACACATTGTAAATAGAAACCTTTGTCGCTCAGAGATTTGGTGATCATAGACTTCAACTATATGGGGAAAAAAACTATTCCTTTAAGATGATCCTTTGCTCACAAACTATCTTTTAGATTTATAGATTAATTCCTGCACATACAGTAAGGAAAATAAAATAAATAGACAATTGAATATCATAGTTACTGTTTATTATTATTATTGTTATTATTATTATTATTATTATTATTGTCATAATGATTTCATGATCCTACCAAGTGTCATCTTTTTACCACTTTATCTCTTCATCTTCTTTTTCTCATAATCTTCTTCTTTATTATTATTAGAAGAAATTCTATATTAAAATATAGTAAAAGTTAGAATCAGCTATTTATTGTTAAAGTTTTAGAGATGCGAGGGACACAAAATGTATGTGTTTTATTAAGGTGCCCCGGTGTTTTTTTATTCTTGTGGGGTCTACCACTTTTTTCCAGGGAACATTTGTGGCTGTACTTAAGATAAAAGTTTCTGCTGTCAGATTAGAGGCAGAGGAGAGATGTCAATGAGAAATGTGCCTACAGGCAAGCTAAAGGTCAAATGAAAAAAAATTTTTTTTTGTATTGCACCCCAAATAGAGAGAGCACCCCTTAGTTTAATCTCAAAATAATGATTATGCACCTGTGTGTGAATAACTTTGAATGTGGAATAGAGGAGGAGGATAGATATGGGGATTCATTTAGACCAGGGGCAGGCGGCAGTGCTCCACGGCTCCAAGAAAACTGAGCATTTACACAACACAGCTTGAGAGATTAGAATATATGTGTGCATTTATATTGCCTCCTTTGGTGTCTCCTAAATTATTCATATCATCCAGATCAATTCAGTCAAAATGTGTTCTGTGATGGAGGTCGTGCATCTAACAGGGGTTTTTCCTCTACCTTCATTTCACTGTAATACAGATCTCTGCGATCAGCGGCAGACGCGCGCCAGAGCTGTTTCTGAATGACCTGCTCTTGTGTTGACATCGATATGTGGCTATACTGCACACGTCTTTGTTTTGCAAACACGCAAGGTGACGGTTGTTGAAGGACCCTAAGCGGTTTTGATAACATTTGATAGACATGAGTGAGAGCAGTGCCTGAGGACTTATTTGCAAAGAGATGATGTCTAATGGGGTGAATGGTTTAAATGGGGTGTAATGTGAGTTGACGGCAATTCGAACCTGTGAGTTAGAAAAATGTAACAGGATATAATAAACAAAGTTGAACCTTTCAAGATAAAGCAAGAGGCATCCGGGTGTCATTTTAATAGACTTGGAGGTTTTAAAAAACATTATATACTATAAATGTTTGTTTTACTTCTAAATGATTTGATTGTGTTGGTTATTTATTGTGTCTGACTGAATGTATTTCTATGTGGTGGAATTGATTAGGACTTTAAACTCAAAGATAGTGCACATAAATCCCAGGCAGTGTGCCATCGTTCCTTATCTTCATTACCGCATAAATATAGCTGTTGACGTTCCCAGGTAGATCAAGATGTTTCTGTAGGGGAATAAACTCTGCTGCTGACACCTTGATTTTTAACATATGAGCAAATAACTGGGAACTATGAATTTATGAAGAGCAAATAGATTAGATTATTACGATGTTAACGGGTGGGAGGCAAATGTGTTTTCCGGCTTGCCGGTTCAGCTTCCCGTGCGCGTCTTTCACGACATCCAGCCCTGTGCCCCAGAGCTTAATAGATCTCTGTGAATCTACTCCTGGTGTCAGAGTGGGCTTCTGTCATCTCTTTTTGTCCTCTTCGTCCCCGCTGAATTTATCTCCCTACGGACTGAGCCGGCCCCCTCCCTGCTGGACAAGTGTCCTGCAGATCTCCAGCAACGTCTGTAGTCTTCATTACTCCTGACCCCAGTTTGGTCATCAGTCACTTAGTAAAACAAGCCCAGAATTGGTCCTGACTGTGCTCCTTCGGCTCTGTGTGTGATGTGTTTCAGATCCAATTATCTGCCCCGTGAGCATGACAGACACCTGAAGGGAGAAACTCAGCATGTCAGTCTCACCTGTCCACTGACTGAGTCGTCCTGTCTCTATTTCTTTCTTTCTCTCCTGTGGGACCAGAAGCCTTTTCCCGCACAATTACAGGTGTCATTTTGTCCTTAAAAGTAGCTTGAAATGGATTCAATTGTAGTCAGTAGTAACACTGACATTTAAAGAAGTGAGAAAGTGAGAATTCCACTTAGGACAAGGGACTGCACTGTAAAAAAATATATTAATAATAATAATAATATATTTTTAGATTATTATTTATTTGATGTACTTTAGGGTAAATCGTTGTCAGCTTTTAACAGCTTTAAAGTTATTGTGTCTGATTTTAATTAACATAATACAATGTTTCAATTCAATACATATAGATCCAAGTATCCAAATATTAATACAATTTAATGTATTTTTTACTCCACTTTAGGGTAAATGCTATTTAAACTCAATAATAAAAAAAATCTTTTTACATGTAGATCCAAGTATCCAAATCATTTTAATTATTTATTGTTTATTAACTTTTGGGTAAATCATTGTATCAACATTTAACAGCTTTTAAGTTATTGTGTGCTTTTAATTAATGCAATTCAGTATGTTTAGACTCAATAGAAATGTACATTTTTACAGCAGACACAATTTCAGTATTATGCATTTGATGTTTAGTTTACTGTATATATTGTGTGTTCCTGATGTAAAAATGCTTGGTCATCACTGTTTTTTTTAATTCTCAAGATAGAGTGAAGATGGACATGTTTACACCAGAACGTCCAGGTCCATCCTCAGCCTCCTCACATATTCTTACAATAACCCTCAAATATTTGATTTTCAGTTCATTAAGGCATTTAGTCGACCTGAGACAATTGACCTTTAAGATTTTTTTTTTGTCCTGTCCTGAGAAAGGATTTTATCTCTCTCCATCCAGATGATAAGATCTCTCAGTGATGAATCCACAATTATCGATGGTTTCATATAAGCAGTGAACTTCTCCAATCGCCCTACATGGTAATTGTAACAGAAGTCATATGCATAAAATTAATTATACCGAACCATAAGGGCCATAAATCAGTTCACTATCAATTCCGGGAAAAATGTTTCAAGCACACATTCTTTTACATATTTCAAGGTAAAAGAGGGTGGATTTTACCCTCTATCAAATGATCTTTAGCAGTGTCCATTTAATCTGTCAATCCATCCTTTAAAGCTGAAGTGTTTAATTTTTGTTTCAATGTTAAAATACTTTCTCCTATCAACTATAGCGATTTGTAAGTTGCACTGTTTGTTTGTAAATGACAGCAACTTAATCAATGGGAACTTTTTTTTTCAACCAATGGGAGATGGGTGAAGTGTTCTGGTAATCTGTTTAAATTCGAATACAATTCGTATTTTTGCCATTCTGTTTGGTGATGCTAATGCAGAGATTACTAACTACAACTAAACTTTTCCGAAAAATGAAATCATTAATCAGGCAAAAACTGACATTACGCTGATTATTGTTATAAATATTGTCTGCCTAAACATGTATTTGTAAAAGAAACAAACCATTTGTATTATGATCAGTGAATCTGATGGTGGTAAAGGCAGTTCTCCGCCGGGTTCTAAGGCGGTTTTGGGAAATCATCAAAAGTGTTTAAAGAGGAGTGAAAGACAAAGACAAAAAGAATAAAAGAGAGCAATGACAATACTATAACAATAACTATCGCACACTTTCAGCTCATTCATTTTCCATTTGATTTTTATTTGATGTATTTATTTTAATGAGACATTGCAATACAGTTAATTTCAGGTGCTAGCTAGCTGTCTGCAAGTCCAATTACTGGAAAGTCATTTATTCTGTCAGACTTAAAGGAATCTAATTGCCGAAACTGAATGGCTAATGAGCACTTAGGCAATTAATTCCCCAGCTGCTGAAATCTGTATATTGTAACCTAATTGAGTCATTTCACTTTAGCACTTCCTTTTACAAATGATATCAGAGTGTAATTTCACATTGAGAGGCAGTAGATCATGTTTTGTCTGGTTTTATGGGGCTCCCACAACCTAAGAATTCACATTTCTCATATGCTAAAAAATACATCAACAAATGTGCTTTGGATATTAAACCGTCTTTTGTACTCCATGAAATGATAACATAAATAACACATTCTGATTTAGTCAAATTCACCAGTGTCTATAAACACCATACTATCTTCATAATTGGCACATTATGTTACAAATGCAGATTCTTTTTTGTCTTCTAGCTAAAACTAACATATAACAATAATATTAGTTCAAGTATGTATGGGCTATTCCAACCTCTTGAGCCTTATCAACTAACACAAACTGAAGAGTTTATAATTGTGAGTGTTTGGTATTTTAATGAGGTGTCAGAATGTTGAGTCATTCCTTGTATTTCGTTGGCTCCTCCTAAACAGCTTGGCTCTCTGTTTTTATAAGATGATCTAGTAGAGGAACCCCAAGACTGTGGGAGTTTCCATTGCGAGATAGAACTGAACTCTCTGCTTTTGAATGGATAAAAATAAGAAATATGCATAAAGTTAATTTTTATGCTTTTTAAAATAATTATTATTCTCAGATAAATTAAAATAATTCTTATTCTCTAAAATAACTCACCAAGGTTGCATTTATTTGATCAACAATACAGTAAAACCAATACTATTGTGAAATATTTTAACAATTTAAAATAAATTTTTTTCTATTTTAATATATTCTAAAATGCAATTTATTCCTGTGATTGTAAAGCTGAATGTTCAGCATCATTACCCCAGTCATCAGTCACATGATCTGTCAGAAATCATTCTAGTCTGTTGATTCACTGCTCAAGAAACATTTCTTATTATTATCAATGTTGAACAGTTTCTAATATTGCTTCTTATTATTTTTGTGGAAACCGTGACAGTTTTTTCAAGATTCTTTGATGAATAGAAAGTTCCAAAGAACAGCGTTTATTTGAAGTAGCAATACAACGTCTCAATTGTTAACATAAGTTAATGCATTTGTTAACATGAACTAAAAATGAGGAATATATTATTACAGCATTTATTAACCTTTGTTAATGTTAGTTAAGATGTTTATGTTCATGTTAGTAACAGATACAACTTTTGATTGTAATAATGTATTAGTAAATAGGGAATTTACCATTAACTAAGATTAATAAATGCTGTAGAAATGTCAACTAACATATTTTGTAACAATGTCTTTACTGTCACTTTTTGATAATTGTAATACTTTGAAAAAAAAAAAAAAACTGACTGACTGACCCAAAACAAAAATGTTTATACACTGTAAAAAATCAAATGATCCGTAAGTCATGACAATTCCAACGTTTTAAAAAAGTTAAATGAGATTCGATTTTTAAAATTATAATTATATTATATTTTATATATTTTTAAAAAATATATATTTTATATAATATATATTTATAATTTATGTTGGAATGACTTGAACAGCCAATTTGGTTATACCTAATTTAAGGCACCAACTTAAGTTTTTAAATTGAACTTTTGTACCGTGTACAATAGAATTTATAAGAAAATAAGAAGTGATTCGAATTATAGCTATAGAAAATTATAGAAAAATACAGATAATCTAAATGAATTGATAAAGAATAAATAAAGAAACACAACAATGGAAATGTTTTCCTCCCTCCGTTCAAGATTTTGTCTGGGTTCCTTTTTCATGGTAATTTTTATAGGGCCACTTTAGCAAAATGCCCTGCCAACATCCCTCTGCAAACAGCAAAGCCCCCTCAAGACATTTAAAGCTGGATAAACTCCTCTAAAGGCTTTAATTATCTTAATGCAGCAATTTCACAGATTATTTAAAATGCTGTCATTTACTTTAGCTTTTCACAAGGGGGTGGGGTACAGGGGTCAATAAAACAACGACCGACAGAGGCTCATATCGGAGATACGTGATGACACAACTCTTGTGTTAAACTCTATGGATCAGCTGTATCGCTCTGTGGGCATCTAAGGGACCTCTTCCCGGTGAGGAAAGTAATTGATTTCAATTCAAATGGGTTTCCTATGAGGATTTATATGCTGGATGGTTTTATGAGGGTTGCAAAGGAAAACGGAATAATGGGCTCTTTTATTGTTGCATTTAACATGTATGTTAAAGCCACAATTAATCAAAAGTGGCAGCCGTGTAATTTATCTTTTAATTTTGTCACATGCTGTGCAGGTTGCGTCAGGCCGGCTAGGGTAAAATTTTTTTGTGTCCATTAAAAGGACCAAAAAAAAAAAGCCACAGAATGAATGATAATAAGATTTGGTTTCCTTGGGTGCCCACTCGTCCTTAAAATGTAAATTCAAGGATATAGTCCTTCTAAATATAAGGAATTATACTTTTTTCCTCCATGCTTGATGTATTATAAATAATCCTTATAATAGCCTGTTTTACATGACCGTTCGTCTAATACATAAACATAAACATGACCAGGACATATATTTGATATGGTCCAGTCCACATCTTGATACTATGAAATTTCATGGGCATTGCTGGCGGTAATCCGGGGGATTTTGGACATTCAGGTCCATCATGCATGTTCGTGTACGGATGGACTTTAGGTACACAGCTTATCCAATGTAAGTTCATGGATTTTCTGCTTGTAATAATGCTCCTGAAAGCAAACATGTCTATTTTTATGAAATTATCAGCATTCTAATCATTAATCAGATGAGATAAGGCCAAACCAATAAGTCAAAATGACCTCAAATGTTTGACCATCATGTCTTAGTTGTCAGCATGAGCTCTAAAGAGTATGATATCTTGCAATCCGAAAGGCAAGCACAGGGCAATATACCACACAATTGAATCCATTATAGCACTCAGAATTACAAATTATCATTGCTCTCTTCTCAGGCGAAATCATTTACAAGCCAATGGGCAGGCACAGTGTCAATCCACACGCTGCATTCCAAACTGTGAAAGCTTAGGGAGAATAAAGAGAGCGAGAGAGAACACTGACCAAAGCCTTACAGGAAATTATACGACTGCAATGTGAAGGCACAACAATTTGTGCCCATTTTGTGTGGCAGAGAGAGAAAGAGATGGTGGATCTCTTAAAATGTCTGCACTGTAAGGCTAATTTACTTAATGAATGCTTCCCTCTCTTTTGTCTCTGAGACAACCCCCTCTATGAGCCCTCCTCGCAAACAGAGGACCACCCAAGAGGCCCTCAGAGGCAGGTACAGTGGCATTGTCTGGGGTTCAGAAGTTCACACTATCTAGGAGCTGCTTGACTGGACTCTAGGACAATCATTGTTGTCTAGCTTAGAATAATAGGAGAGGCTCTTGTGACCCACTATCAGAAGTATTAACATATTCCATTAAGTCAGTTCATCCTTCCTCCAGTTGAATAAAAATTGACTTCTGAACCTCGGTGAGAGGTGTTTTATTTGGACAACTCTTACGCCTAAAAGCCGTAGCGTGAGGTTCTTAGGACAGGGCTTTGAGAATATCTTTACAGCTTGAGTATATTGAGGCATCATTTCAGTAGTTTTTTTTGTTTTTTAGTTTTCTGTGCAGTGTCAACGATGTATGTACACTTTTTGATTATATAATAGCATTGAGTTTTTAAAAATATGTACTTTTTCATCATTCACTATGTGTTTTTTTAACATGACAAAAAAGTAAAATAAACCCGAAACATCAGACTTATTTTTTCATTTTGTTTTCATTATTTTATGTATTTTTTTGCCATTATTTTGTTATTGAAAAATAAATAATAGATGAGAAAATATATTAAACACAACAGTCAACATTTATATTGTTCACAAGACAAAAAAATAAAATAGCTAACTGAGAAGTGATATGACTCATAAGTTTCAGTTTATTTTTTCATAAAAAAAAAAAACATTTACAATTTACGGAGCTCCTAAAGGGACAATGGTCACGGAAAATCGCAAAGCTTTGCATTCCCCAGATAATGTTTTGTCTTCACTCGCAGAACTTTTGTGTAGAGAACGTAAAAGCATTGACATAATTTTTCCTCCCACCTCATATTATTACCTTCACCATGTTCATTTTGGTGCTCTGTAAAAAATGTATTCATAAAATAAAATAGAAAATCAAAATAAAATCAGACTGTATTTTGTTTTAAAAAATATTTTCAAAAAATGTAAATAAAACAAAATAAAATAATACCAAAATGTATCTTGGCCTAATAAAATAAAATAAAATAAAATAAAATAAAATAAAATAATGTTTCAGTTTTTTAGTCTTTGCATTCAACAGCCTGCAGGGAAAGGAAAGCTGGCACATGCAGCTTATTTATAAAGCAGATCCATTTAGCTATTAGAAATTCTTTTGGTCAAATTATGGTTTGCCTAAGTGGACCTCCACACGATCCAGCCCTGGCTCTTGTTAAATCCACTGTTTGGATGCTATAATTTCATGACTGGTTAACATTCATTACCGCGGGATTTCTTTTTCATTGCTGGGTGAAGGGGAGGGGGAGGGCAGAGGGGTGGAGAAAGAAAAAGAGCAGTTTAATGCGTCCTATTCATTACACTGTCTTAATTCAGCCAAAGAAATAACATACAATTTCTGTGGCCACCCGACACCCAGACTTCATTTAAAAGGCTGTATCGATGGACCTGCTGCACTCTGGCTTAGCAGATTGCTGTTCTGTGTGTGTGCATGGCGTGTGTAAGCCTGTGCGTGCATGCATTTGAGCGTCCACACTTTAATTTTATTATAAAATCCGAGATGTGTGTGTGTGAGTGGGCGTGCCACAGTCAGAGGGGTGTGGAGGGGGCTCGGGGACATCTGCTCTTCCTTTAGCGTGGAAGCGAACACAAAGGCCATCAAAGTGACAGAGGTTAAGTCAACCCATGGCATGGCAGCTGCTCACCCTCCCCATACATATCACCCTCTTGCCCATTCATACATCCCCTCCCTTAGGAACTCCCTCCACGTCCCCATGATATCATTAGCCTAAACATTCAACTAATTATACAAAGTCTCATTTTGGTCAGACTCTTAAAATTTTATAAGTCACCTTGTGCTTTAATGAATTTATTAAATTTTCTGAAACAGGATTTACATACAGTGCCAGGCGGCCGATGAGTGTAAGGCAGAAGAGGAAAATCAATTAAGACTTAAACTGTTTGCCATTTATTCAACCGGGGAGGGACAAGCACTGCATGCATGGAAGTTAAATCAATTGCATGAGGCTTTTCAAAGGAGAGGGTAAAAAGAATTTAAATGGAGGTTAATAGGCCCCCACAAAATGTGCGCAACACAACTGTCTTTTTGCAAACACAGGTTGTTTAACTGAGAGGCTTATATGCTTTACAGAGTGAAATATGAAGTGGAAAGGTTTTCGAAGTGTATTCCAAAACACACATTTGTTACAGATTCAATTGCGTTTACAGGTTGTCTGCGTTTAATGAGTTTTTGAGAATGTTTAACCATCAATTACACAAGCGTGGCAAAATAAAATGCTAAATCTGATCAGTAACATGACATTTTGTTACAGAATGATAATGTATTATTATTATCAGTTCAGACTTTTTGCTGAAGTTAGTATTTTCTTTAAAATAGAAATTATTATACAGGGCACTGTATAATATTTACATGCTAAAATTGTATTTAATTTATTTATTTCTTGATTATTTTTTTTTCTAATTTCTTTTAATCTTCTTTTTATGTATTTAAAATCTATTCAATATCGGTTTTGGGTTTGAGCACTTATATTTTCACTGGGCTGATGTCATATTATGAGGCAACATAAGAGGCATGTTTATTTTTGGTCAGTCAATAAATAACATTTGAGATGATTTCCCATAGTGGTTTTGTAATGGCATTCTGAATTTCACATCTGAAAGCTGTGCATTTATCTTGATATTGTGCCAAATTACAGAATATAGACCCAGTACAAGTCTCAGTTTGGGCTATAAAAATAGTTTCAGTTCCTTACACTGCCATCTGTAGTTTACAGAGGGAAGTACAAGCTTATTTTTCCTTATCCTTTTACATTTCATGTCTGAGATAGAGGTATGTCAGTGTTTGTAGTGTATACTGAATTAACTTTGATCATTTTGTTTAGGCAATAATGCACAACTGCAATTAAATCTGTTTAAACTCTTTAAATCGTAAACATTCATTTGCAACTATTTTATTTATAAAAAATAATGTTAAATGAAAAATGTTTAGTGTAATATACACATATTAGCTATAATACATAATACTACATTGTATTATTATTATATAGGAACTTTATTATATTGAATAGCCCATAATAGCACACTGGATAATGTGTGTCCAAATATTGCTTCAACATTTGTAGGTTTTAAAACATTATTAGTTTTTCTTGCTAAATCTGTGTATGGCAGATGTTGTCACTTAACCTCTTCATTTGTGTGCTTTTCATTTAAAATGTCATAAGTTTATGCCATGTGACAGCACAGCAGACTAAATTGCATGATTTAAGGTTTGATCCGTGTAAATCAATTGAGCCTGTGAGGGCAGGTCAGGCGATTAGTCAGTGTTGTCTTTGAAAGTAAATTCCTTACAGAGCAGTTCAGACTGTTTCTTCGGAGAGCTGAGTCACTCAAAGAATTAACATATTGACTTGCATTTCATTTTCATGTTGTGCAAGCATCGTAAGTGAAAAAGTGTAATACAGATCATTTATTTATTTATTATTATTATTAGGTTTGGATTGTTGGTTAATTCTGGTACTGCTGCAAGATTGATTGATATTCTGGACTATTTATTTATTTATTTATTTATTTACCAGTACAACACCAATTTGTCTAAATTATCTGTGGTAATTTTAATTGTTATTGAGAGCTACTAGATATACACCTGCACCAGACATTATTACATAACAAGTAAGGCAAATCTATTCTCTCCAGGCTGGGCATTTAGAGAGATATTTGTTGCCCCCAAGCACACCTTCGCCTCCAGGGCCGACAAAAGACATAACACAAAGACAGATAAGCTGCGTAATCTTATCCGGCAGACCTATCACACACACACACACCACAGAGAAAATCATAAATTTGTTCCGTCTCTCTCTGTCTGGTTTCAGTCACATATGTGGAGCAGAACTTGGTAATAAAAAGCGAGGAAGGTCCAATTAGGGCTTTAAGCAACAAACACAGACGCCCCCCTATGAGGTTCAGTTCTGAGGGAGACGGGATTGTCATACTGAGTATTCAAATAGACTTCCCAAGCCCCTCCATTTGAAAACTCACTTTGATGTAAATGTGTGGACGGATGTTCATCACTTGAGCATCGTCTAAAGCAAACAACAGAGGACATTTTCGTCTCTGAGCAAACATCACAGAGCCTTTTATGTCCTCAAATAGGGCAGTTAATTTATCTACAGATGTCAAAAGCGGGTCATTTTTGAATCCCAAGACGCACGTGACAAAAAATGAATTGAAAATATATTTGAACACAAGCATAACATTGTAAGCAAGATATTTACATGGCCCTGAGAGAACTGTGAGAGAGCTGTCCAAAAATAGCACTGGACAATAATCGTTCACTTGCCAGCAATGTGTTCATTTTGTACATTTGTTTATTATGGATTCGGGACGAAATGTGCCATGTTGATTATTGTGGAAGTACGACGAGTGTCTAAGAGCATGTTTACTCAGCGTGGCCATTGAAAATCATGGACTTTGATGAGGATGATAATTTCTCAGGGGGGGTGTACTTCTCCGGGAATCATAAAAACACTCAATGGGAACACTTTCAAACGGAGGTCAGGCCTGCAATAATATTTTCCCTGCACGATGATGGTTCTTTTCCTGCGCAGAGCGGCCATCTGCGAGATGTGATTCCAAAGCTGAGTAAACTTTTTCGTAGAGGAGGTTGGAAAAAAACAAAAGACATAACAAAAGGGCACGATCTCCGTCAGAGTGTGTGTTTGAATGCGTGTGTGTGTGTGTGTGCTTGAGAGAGAGCTTTGGCTACGGACAAGACCCTCTTGACGGTGTTGCAGCAGTGACATGGCATTGCTTATCTGTAGAGGCTCATCCAGGGGCTTAGATCACGGTTAGGCCCAGGCATTTGTTCTGCCTCCACCTCTTACACCCCCCCCCATGTCCCTTCTCATTATTTGCGCTCCTTGACTTTCTAGCCTTCGGTGGGATGAATCCCTATGTGGAGCTTAGCGCATCCCAGGAGGTGAACTGCTCCACGAGGGGAAACGTGAGGCACACATCAGAGTGACAAGACGAACACGCTCTCACTCTTGCTCTCTCTCCTAACCGGCCCCTTGAGATGAACCATCTCTGTCATCAGCAGGGACAGCTGTTAGTTAAATGCAATTATGGATGCAATTAGTAGCATGATCATTATGTCATACAACACCTTTGAGGAATGTCACAGATTCATTTTTGGTTGTGTGGAATCGCATCAGTTTACATTGACTTGACTCTGTCGGGTGTGTCTAATTTAGACTTAAAGCTGAAGTATGTATTGCCATTTGTAGGATGATTTAGCAGAAAGGGCTTTGTAGTGCTATCAAAACATTGTTTGTTTGTTTGTTTAGAGTACTTCGACCAGTCTGACATGGCAACACTGGATCAACCAGAGCATTAGTTTGGGGTTGGGAGGTGTGTTTGTGAAATTATTATTATTATCAGTATTTTTGCAGTTCTATTCAAGGCCGCACAATATATCTGAACCATAGGCTTGACCCGGTTATACTGGCTACAAGGGATGATTCTGGTGCAACATTTTAGATTGTCTACAAAGGGGAAACATTATGAATAAAACTTCCTTGATAACAACAGTTAACAGATGCATTTAGAAGCAAAGACTATTATCGGAATGACCAAATGCTGTGAAATACGGTAATCGCTGCATCCCTACTTACCAACGCAACGTCATTTCCATAGAAGCCAATCCAGATATTCCCGAAAATGAAAGAGCTTCATATACACACAAATCGGATCTGAACAGTTGCGATACACAATCGGATACACAAATAAGCGGATTTGGACTGACAGTGTGAACGTAGCCTATGTTGTTTTTTTCTGTAAGATTTTGCACATTCAGTTTTTATAATGGAATGTACCTGTAGAGATAAAACACATTTTTATAATAACTTTCGTTAGTTGCCAGTAATATAAACCTTCCTTGTCATTTCAGTGAAATTTTAGGGTCAAAGTAGCAATGCACTCCCCAGTAACATTTCAATTTAAAGCCCATGAAAACTCAACTTGTTTGTTGTTTCAAATGACAACTGCTAAAGTATGTTGTCTGCAGGACCCTCCGTGAACCTCCACTGGAATGAATTCCCCATAACAGAGGCCTAAGTGGCTTGAGGAAGGAGGGAATTTCTCCAGAGAAATGTGCTTTTTCCAGAGCAGTCCACTGAGATGGAAGATGTGGGTGGATGGCTGGCCAGCACTACGACTGTTTGATGTGGGAGGTCTTAACTTCACCCCGCTGGGTCGGACCCCAAGACTTCTCATTAACCGTGTCATCAAAGGCCCCGGCCCAAGTAATCATAACATTGGCGTTGACATTACCACACAGCTACAAGCTTCTTTCGAGCGCTCCACAAACATGCCTGCGCCGGCTGAGTCATTCCTCCGCAGCGAGGGAGCTTGGGCTGAAGCAAACTACGCTAGCCTGTACCCTGCACGCTTCAGCGAGAATACAAACACTGACATGACTGTGGACAAGCACGTAGCACCGTTTTCTCAAGGCGCTAAGGTAGGAGAGTACCTCTCTTTGCACTGCCCTTAATTAAAGCAACAGTCATTGCGAAAAGGCCCTTGGAGGGATCAGCTGTCAGGACTGCTCGGACAGCTCTGGGCTCCTCACCTACACCGTACCCCATCCATTACTCGTTTCTCCCCTCCACCTCCTCTGAGTCCCATCACATATGATCCCATCTCCCGTCCAGAGGTCGATGGGGTTCTTGTGTTCGTACCTTGCTTTTAAGCCATCAGACACCCCCATGGGGCACATGAGGAAGATATATCTCTGTCACTGTCCCTGGATTGCGCCAAGGAAGGACGTGAGTGCACCCATCAGTTCGGTTCAAACCATGTCCCGCCATCTCTTTTGGGGTTGGGAAACCAATTAGAGAGTGTATTTGCCATTAAACGACACATCTGTGACAAACCCAGCCACGGGGTCGCAGGTTTATTATGTCATCACCCCGTGCGGCAGCCATTATTATAAATAAGTGTCAGTGTCTTGAGGTCACGGATGGAAATGGGATCTAGTTTTGGTCTGATTATGCCAATGGCCCTCTAAGTGCTTCATTATGATCGTTCCTCTCAGATTCATATTTAATTCCAACCTAGAGTTTATCTGTTTAATGGGAAGCATTAAATGTGACCTGTGAAGATCACAGAGAGACGGAGAGAACAAGAAAAGGTTAGGGCCAACTCAGCTCACGCTGCTCAGAAAGTCTTTACACATGTTTTCTTCGGTCCCGGAAGACGTCGACTGGAGTTTGATTTGAAAGACAAACCCCTGCTCTCAACAGGGTCGTCATTGTTCCATTTGAAAAAGCGGCTCTCCTCTTGCAACTATCAAACGACTTTTTAAAAGGTAATTAAACAGCAGGTCTCCTCCGCCGAGGGGCCGATGAGTTTCACTTCATTAGCATCACTGCGTATATTAACTCTTTGTGCTGCACAATTATGGAATTATGGACTGCCATATATGACGTGTCTGGCTGCTCTGAGGGGGAAATGAAGATGTGTGGGGGAAAATGGTAATCTGTTAAACACCTTGATTATTTGTTATTCATGGTCTGATTAATGATTCTTTTTAAATGCAACAATAATCTCTGAGGGCCACTGAAAATAAATACACATGTTTGATATGAAAATAACACCTTTGGAGCAGTAGAGAGGAAATTATTGTGAAAACAATTTTCATGATCCACAAATGATGCATGTCAGTCATTGCAGTCTTGGGTGGTTTAATCTGAAAGGGTATACAGTGACCCCTAAAAAGTATTTTGGACACTTAAGCCATAGTTAAATATATAAACACTACCGTTAAGATTTTTTCATTTTTGAAATAAGTCTCTTATGTTTAACAAGGCTGCATTTATTTAATCAAAATACATTAAAATTGTGAAATTTTATTGTTTTAAAATGTAATTTATTCCTGTAATGGCAGGGCTTTCAGTGTCACATGATCCTTCAAAAATCATTCTGATTTGGTGCTCAAGATACGTCTTTTTTATTATCATCAATGTGGATTTTTTTAAGGATTATTTTATGAGTAGAAAAATTCCAAAGAACAGTATTTATTTGAAATAGAATTTTTTTGTAACATAACAATTTTATCAACTCTCACTATATGTGAAACATTTCACAAAAAGAAGTTTGATGCATGGGTTTCAAATAATGTGAATACATTCAAACAATTTAAAGTAACTCCACAGCATATTTCAATGCGTTGTCTTGTGTGTTTAAGGCCATGCCCTGTATTAGTATGTACCATGTGTTGAGGAGAGTGTATAGGCTGGCTGACCCCAGTGCCGATCTACATACAGCTTAGAAAGCAAAGCAGCTCCCTCCATCAGCATGCAGTGACAGCCTCCTCTGTTTAATGCACTCCCTCAGTTTATAAATGCCCAAAGTGTGATAAACATTTCTGCCGGGCCGATGCACTGGTCAGGTGCTCGAAGGTGTAGGTGGTGTGGCCTCTAGATAACCACTCGAAAGAAATGTGCAGCCAGTTGGTCTTTAGAAAGTTAAAGAGCCAAACCGTAGAAAAGAACAACAGTTATGCCAGGCTGAGAAAGTAGCTACACTTTGCATTTTGCTATTGCTTATACAAATAATTTGTAGAAATCCATGTGTTGCCATTGTTTCCCAATTCCATACCTACTGAAGTACAATGAGCTGAAAGAAGCAAAATGAGATGAGGAAATGGTAAGAGAAGTGATGCTCTATGGGATATCTACATTGTAAAGCTCTTGACAGTTGACAAATGAGCTTTCATTTGAGTAAAACCAACCACCGGAGGCCAAGACATCAGCTCCTTGGAAACTAAAGGACAGTCTAGAGACATCTTCATTGCAACTATGACGGTTCAATTGTTGCTTGCATTCAAATTCAACTTGATTGATGTTCCTAATGAATCTTTATACGTTAGTTATAGTTATGTCCATGTCAGGCTCCCATGCTGTAATGTACTGGTTTTGGTGCATTCTGTAGCGTAGAACATCTAGACAACATAATTCAAAAAAGTCTTTTCCCTTTCAAGGGAACTTCGAGCTGCGTCAAACGCTGCGGGAACGCCCCTGCGTTGTGCGTCATGAAGCACGTATGGAATCAGCCCAATGGAGAGATGAAACGTCATAGGCGGGTGACGTCATCGACCAGGAAACTATAAAGCACCCCAAAAACACAAGCGCATTAGCTTCTGTGCTTTCAGTCGCGCTACATGTGAATCTGTCCCTGTGTGATATTGTCTGTCTTACATACCCTGCACCACACAAACAATTTATCCTATATATATATATATTGAGAGATTATGGCGGACGAACAGCAGTTTAGAAAGTGTGTTCCTCCCTGCTCGCGTTATTTAACGAGCGGGGATACACATGATCTTTGTGTTGTTTGTTTGGGAGTTCAGCATGCCCAGTTTGCTCTCGAGGGAGCAGACTGTGAGCATTGCGAGCGTTTGCCGTTAAGGACGCTCCGCTCCCGCCGATCGCTCTTTGAGGAGAGCGGTTCGGTGCGCGCTCCCCGCGGTTCGGGTCCCGCTTCTGCCGAGGCAGAGCGGCGGCGCTTATCGTGGGGATCGCAGATGGATCTCACAGCGGGGTTTGAGACGGGCTCTGCCTTATCTCTCCCTTCACCTGTGAGATCCAGTGCCTCAGTCCCGGGTTCGGAAGCACGCGCTGCGGTTTCTTCCGCTCAGGCTGAGGCACCAATGCTGCAGCTATCCAGTTCTGAGGAACTTGATGTTGTTAGTGTTGAGGGAGATGTGGAGGATTCGCCACCCCACACTCCTGAGAGTGATGAGCTTATGGAGGTGTTAACAAGAGCTGTTGAAAAACTTCATATTGAATGGCCAGTGACTAGACAGGAGTCTGTTTCTAAATCAAAGTTGGATGAGAGATTTTTGCCGTCACGTGTGCAGCCTCCACGCCGGTGCCTGCCGTTTTTCCATGATCTCCACACCGAGGTGTCGAAATCATGGAGAAAACCGGTGTCATATAGAGTGTTTAGTCCCCAGACTTCAACATACGCTAATATTATGGGAGCCAAGGCTCATGGTTATGGTGCTTTGCCTCGTGTGGAAGAGACGCTTGCGAGCCATCTCTCCCCCGAAGCAGCATCATCTTTTAAGGCACCGGCATTACCCACCAAGCCTTTAAGAAACACTTCGGCTTTGGTGGGTAAAGCATATTCGGCAGCAGGTCAGGCTGCGTCATGTCTGCATACTATGTCAATCTTGCAGGCATACCAGGCTGATCTGCTAAGGGACATGAATGAGAGTGAGGAGGTCAGTACTGACGTAGTTCGCGAACTGCGTCAGGCTGCTGATTTATCTCTGCGTGCCACCAGAGAATCGGCCAAATTAATGGGTCGTTCTATGGCAGCTCTGGTGGCCGCAGAAAGACATTTGTGGTTAAATCAGACTAATATTAAAGAGAGAGAAAAAGCTTTTCTTTTAGATGCTCCTCTTTCTCCCATGGGGTTGTTTGGTGATGCTGTGAATTCAGTTATCGATAAATTCCAAGAAGAAAAGAAACAAACTGCAGCTTTTAAAAAGTTTCTTCCCCTTAAAGTTCATGTCCCTGGGGCTGCTGGGCGGGAGCAGCCCCGGCCGTCTATGAGCTCATCACATAGAGCGCAGCAGAGGCAGAGTGTCGCGTCTCGTGCTCCCCCTGCTGGACAGTGGGCTCAGCCGCGACACTCTCAGCCGAAGCCTTCTACCAGTAGAACTGATCTGAGGACAGTTATATTGGCTAAGAAGGCTTCGGCTAAGAAGAAGTCCTGACGCCAAGTCGTTCAGGATACTGAGGGTGGTCCCCACCGAGGCGGAAAGGTGTTCACCTCTTTTTACGGTGCCCATTCCTCCTCGGTGCCCTCAGGGGCTCGTTCTGCCAACCCCGCCTTTATGCCGGGGCACAGACGATCCCAGCGAGCGCTTTCCCGAGGGACGCTCGCTCCCTCTGAGGAGGGTCTCAGAGCGGTCAGACCAGTTGTTCCCTGCCGGTGCGCCGTTACAGGGCGCTGCGTCTGCTGCTCAAGTTACACCAGAGGCCAGTCTCGAGAGGCTGGTACCCTTAGTAGAATTTCTGGCAGAGTGGAAAAGCCTTCCAAAAATATCTCATTGGGTCCTGCAGACAGTAGAAAAGGGTTATGCTATCCAGTTCAGGTGTCGTCCACCAAAATTCAGAGGGGTTCTGCACACAGTGGTGGGCCCCGAGCAGGCTCTGGTATTGGAACAAGAGGTGAAAACGCTCCTTCAAAAGGAGGCTATAGAACGGGTTCCTCCTCCCAGTTTGGAGTCAGGTTATTACAGCCGATATTTCATCGTTCCAAAGAAGGATGGGGGGTTGCGTCCAATTTTAGACCTGCGCATATTGAATCGCTCGGTAGGGAAGCTAAAATTCAAGATGCTCACTATTAAGCAGATCGTGTCTCAAATCAGGTCCGAGGACTGGTTTGTCACGATAGATCTGAAGGACGCATACTTCCATGTGTCCATCCTTCCACAACACAGGAAGTTCCTGAGGTTCGCCTTCGGGGGCGAGGCATACCAGTACAGGGTTCTTCCGTTTGGCCTAGCTTTATCTCCCCGCACTTTCACGAAATGCATGGATGCAGCACTAGTGCCTCTGAGGCTTCAGGGCATTCGGATTCTCAATTACATCGACGATTGGTTGATTTTAGCTCAGACCGAGCAGATGGCGGTTCGGCATCGAGATGTCGTCCTCGCTCATATCAGAAAGTTGGGGTTGAGGCTGAACGCAAAGAAAAGTGTATTATCTCCTTCCCAGAAGACCACTTTTCTGGGTGTTGTTTGGGATTCGGTCTCGATGCGGGCGCGACTCTCTCCGACCCGCATCGCTTCGATTCTCTCAGCTGTGAAACAAGTGAAGCTAGGCCAGCTACTCACTGTCAAGCAGTTTCAGAGACTGTTGGGTCTGATGGCAGCAGCGTCCAACGTTATACCTTGCGGCCTGTTGTACATGAGACCGCTACAGTGGTGGCTCAGGACCAAGGGATTCTCCCCGAGGGGAAATCCGCTCCGCACGTTCAAAGTCACGCGGCGCTGCCTTCGTGCTCTGGTCATGTGGAGAGAAACTTGGTTCCTATCCAAAGGTCCTGTGCTGGGGGCTCTTTGTCGTCGCATAACGCTAACGACGGATGCTTCCCTCACAGGGTGGGGGGCGGTCATGAGTGGTCGCCCAGCCCAAGGTCTGTGGCAGGATCATCATCTATCGTGGCACATAAATTGTCTAGAGATGTTGGCCGTGTTTCAGGCTCTGAAACACTTCCTAACAGACCTGAGAGGCCATCATGTGTTAGTTCAATCAGACAACACGTCGGTGGTCTCTTATATAAATCATCAGGGGGGCCTGCGGTCTCGCCGGCTTTACAAGTTGGCCCGTCAGATCCTCCTGTGGTCCCAAGGGAAGCTACTATCTCTGAGAGCAATGTATCTCCCTGGGTATTTGAATGTGGTAGCAGACTCCCTGTCGAGGCAGGGGCCGAGGCCAGGGGAATGGAGACTCCACCCCGAGGTGGTGGAGCTCCTTTGGTTGAGTTTCGGTCGCGCCGAGGTGGACCTATTCGCTTCCAGGGAGACCACGCATTGTCATCTGTGGTTCTCCATCAGTCATCCAGCCCCCCTGGGGTTGGACGCTATGGTGCAGCCGTGGCCGAGGTCACGTCTGTACGCCTTTTCCCCGATTGCTCTGTTACCAGGAGTTCTGGAGAGGGTCCGCCGGGACGGGGTCAGTCTACTACTAGTAGCCCCGTTCTGGCCGGCCCGAGTATGGTTTGCGGACATGATTTCTCTCCTGGACGGTTCTCCTTTGGAGCTCCCGGTCAGGAGGGATCTACTCTCCCAGGCGGGGGGCACGATACTTCACCCCCGCCCAGAATTGTGGAAACTGTGGGCTTGGCCTCTGAGGGGGCCCAGCTCATAGACTCCGGTCTCTCAACCGAGGTTGTTGAGACCATTCTTAACTCCAGAGCTCCATCCACGAGGAAGCTTTATGCCTTGAAGTGGAAACTTTTCACTTCTTGGTGTGGAGAACACCTGCAGGACCCAGTTAACTGCCCAGTGGGTGCAGTGCTGGAATTCCTGCAGGAGCGCTTCTCCACAGGGTTATCCCCCTCCACACTAAAGGTGTATGTGGCGGCACTAGCTGCTTACCACGTCCCTTTCAGTGGAGTTTCTCTTGGGAGACACCCGCTTATAACTCGTTTCCTCCGTGGCACTTTGAGGCTGAGGCCAGCAGTTCGTACGAGGGTGCCGACTTGGGATCTGGCCGTTGTATTAGAAGGTCTTTCCCTAGCTCCTTTTGAACCTATCGAAGAAGTTCCCGAGAAGTTTCTCACTTTTAAGACTATCTTTTTGCTTGCTATCTCTTCACTAAAAAGAATCGGAGATTTGCAGGCTCTGTCGGTTTCACCCTCGTGCCTGGAATTTGCACCTGGCATGGTTAAAGCTTTTCTGCATCCTAGACCAGGTTATGTTCCTAAGGTTCCTACTAATATCGTTAGACCTACGGTTCTGCAGGCTTTCTGTCCTCCTCCATTTATGTCATCGGACCAGGAGAAACTTAATTCACTCTGCCCTGTTAGGGCATTAGACGCTTATGTCCACAGAGCTGCCCTGTGGAGGAAATCAGAACAACTTTTTGTATGTTTCGGGCCACCCAGGAAAGGGTGTCCTGCGTCTAAACAGAGAATGAGCAAGTGGGTGGTCGAGGCTATCTCACTTGCTTATGAGTCGGCTGGTCAGCCTTCACCTTTGGCTGTTCGAGCCCACTCTACCAGGAGTATGGCTGCTTCTAAAGCTCTTTTGTCGGGGGTTTCCCTGAGTGATGTTTGTGATGCGGCTGGATGGTCTTCACCGCATACTTTTATTAAGTTCTATGACCTAGACTTAAGCTCTACCCCTGGGGCACAGGTGCTCTCGTCCTCTGTGCGCTAGTCTCACATGACGGTCATTTGGTCCTATGGCGACGTGGGTATTCGCGTTCCCGCAGCGTTTGACGCAGCTCGAAGTTCCCTTGAAAGGGAACGTCTCGGTTACGTATGTAACCCTAGTTCCCTGATAGGGAACGAGACGCTGCGTCGCTCCGCCATACTCCCGGCACTCCCGTTAGCGCTTCCTTCAAGCCTATCAGAAGCTAATGCGCTTGTGTTTTTGGGGTGCTTTATAGTTTCCTGGTCGATGACGTCACCCGCCTATGACGTTTCATCTCTCCATTGGGCTGATTCCATACGTGCTTCATGACGCACAACGCAGGGGCGTTCCCGCAGCGTTTGACGCAGCGTCTCGTTCCCTATCAGGGAACTAGGGTTACATATGTAACCGAGACGTTTTTCTGCTAAAACAGAAAATGCAGATGAATAGATGCCAGTAATAGTATACAACATTGATGAGCATAAGGCAACTTCATTATTTCCTAGTTGGAATTTTTGCTTTCGCACATCGGACAGTTTATTCCTTTGAAGAATGAACTTATTGTCTTATTCTGACTTTGATGTAACCTGTGTAATAATGTGGTGAGATATGGACAGTTTAAATGTTCTGACTATTTGCTTTTAATATAAAGTCTGTCTTTTATGACCAGGTGCTGCAAGATTAATTGAGTCGTGGATGTCTGGCTTTCAAAGCCTGTAGTACCTAGGAGGGATCCTGGATCAGGCAAAGCAAAGAGACAATCTCATTAATATATGATTAATAGTATAGCTGGCAAGGTGATTAATTAGTGTTTGTGACAGTAAACGTTTACCAGGCCTTTATGTTTTCCCCTGGAATGTCAATTTGTCTTTCCCCTCCCAGTAACTCTTGTGAAAGAGCACACAACTTTGCATATTCTAGTCTTGTCCCATTTCATTCTTCCCCTGCCCAGAACAGCAGCCCGGGAATTAAACGGCTCAAACATGATTGATTACTTTTCTTTTTTATTTGAAAGCTGAAAATCCAAAGTAGTTGTTTTCTTTCTTTTTAGTTTCTTTTTTCCCCCTTCAGTCCACCTCTTGTTTTTCTTTCTCTCTCGTTCGTTGTACTTGTTCGTCCTGGTCTTTTTGGTGACCCAGGCTCATTGATACAGGAATGTCTACCGGCTCACGCTTTGCAGTAGGATTGATTTGAGTCACTGCAGGAAGAAGTTTGTGTGTTTTTCCCACAGGGGCCCTTGTCCTGACTTTGCCCTAGACTCACAAATACACGTGTATGTGTGTGTGAGGGTTTACATAGCTATAGTTTAGGGAAACATTTGTTGTCAAAAGTGTGTAAAAGTGGACAAAAACTCATTTTAGGGACATCCAGGGACATCCTCAATTAAAAAAAGTTAGGATTTGGATTAGTCTGTAGTTACTGAGCTCCAGACAATGGACATTTTACACTACGGTCAAAAGTTTGGAGTCAGAAAGATTTGTAATGTTTTTTAAAGTCATTTATTTGATAAAAGAAAAAAATCTGTAAAATTGATAATTACAATTTAAAATAAATCAGTAATAATGATAATTACAATTTAATTAATGTTTTGTATTTTAATATATATTTTAAAATGCAATTTATTTATGCAATTGTGAAGCTGAATTTTCGGCATCATTACTCAAGTCTTCAGTGTCACATGATCTTTCAGAAATCATTCAGATATCCTTCAATTTGGTACTGCTTAAGAAACATTTTTTTATTGTAATTATCAATTGTACAAATAGTACAAATCATTACTGTTGTGCTGCTTAATATTTTTGTGGAAATCTTGATAAAAAAGATCAGTATTCTTTGATGAATAGAAAGTTCAAAAGAGCAGCATTTATTTGAAATAGAATATTTTTTAACATAAAAGTCTTTACTGTCACTCTTGATCACATCAATTCAATACAAGCATTCATTTTCAAATTTGGTCAAAAAAATTTGTTCCAATTTGTTGCGGTCACTCTGATCCTAAATGTATTTGTGCCATATAATGGTTTGCCTTTTTTGGGAAGTAAATTGTATAACCAAAAATATTTTTGTAAAGTATGCCTTTTTTATTTATTTTTTTGGAATAGGCTACCATTATGAATTTATATAACAAAACTCTATTGTAAATATGTATATTTATTTACACTCTTATCATATAAAAAAATCACACTAATATTTCCTGGTTAATTCCAAATCAAACATAACTGAAAAATGACTTGTGGTTCAGTGAAGAGTCAGTTGTGAAGCCAGTAATCATGGCTCTGAATGAGTCACTGACTGAGTAAACCTGATTCACTCCATTAACTTAGGTTTGAGGCTGTTTCATGAATATTTTTTGACTGACTCATTATACTTACAAGAAATATAAATAAAGTAGTATGTTAGTATGCTATTCCGAATGTAGCCAATACTTTTCAGACTGTCGTCAATGTTCTATTGTATTTTAAATGACTCTTGCACAGTTTTATTTTTTTAAGGCATATGCAATAAAATAATCTCCTGGAATATTAAGACATTACAAAGTAAGTGTGATTTGGACCATTTAGGTTATCACTATTTTGATTAGTTCTATATGACATGCCTTCACATCGACGAGCAAGAGAACTACAAAATATTTCATTGGTCTAAAGAGGCCTCAAATCATTATAAAACACACAATTGATACCAGCACAGTAAACCATTTAAAGGGTTAGTCCACCCAAAAATGAAAATTAAGTCATTAATTACTCACCCCCATGCTGTACCAACCCCGTAAGGCCTTCGTTCGTCTTCGGAACACAAATTAAGATATTTATGATTAAATCTGAGAGGTTTATGACTGCTACATAGGCTCCCTAAGGGAATGACACTGGACGGCCCAGAGAATCATTAAAGAACATGTTTAAATATTCCATGTCACAACAGTGGCTCAACTATAAGTTCATCAAGCGACAAAAATAACGACTTTATTCGACTATTCCTTTTCTTCCTTATAGGCCTGAAACGAGACTTCAAGAGATTTCCGTTTCAGGCCTACAAGGAAGAAAAGGAATAGTCGAATAAAGTCGTTATTTTTGTTTGTTTTTTCGCACAAAAAGTATTCTCGTCGCTTGATAAACTTATAGTTGAGCCACTGTTGTGACCAGTAGCGGAGTGGCAATCGGGAGAGTCGGGAGTTTTCCCGGTGGGCCGGTAGTGTTTCGAGGCCGCGAGGGCCGGTCTGATAAAATGTATTTATTGGAAGCTCGCCATGCGCACTTGGGGCCCAAGTGAGGGGAAGAAAACTTTTTTTTTATGAATATTATCTAAAACGAAACGTAGTTTTGCACTAAGCTTTAGTGGCGTAGGTCGTAGGCTGTGAGCCTGAGATACTCAAGTGCAGCTTTTGATGCGCTCGACGCGAGTTCGAATCCGCCTTTTGCCGAACTCTCTCTTCTCCCTTTTCCCAACACATATGTAAAGATGTAAAATTTATAACCTAACATTAAGGTCTCTAGCGTTATATTTTGCCAACGAACTAAAATTGAAACCATGATATGGCTTTGTGCATTTATAAAACAGCACAAGACGTTTAGAATAGCATCCTGTTTGCGCTGCGTGATTACTTGCTCACGCGATCAGCATGGTGTTTTCTCCTAAATAAAAGCTCAAGGGTTTATAGTGAAGAAATTAGGACAAAAGTATTTTAATTTTCCTATATTATAGTGTAATGTAGGCTAAAATATACTTTTGAAATATTCATTTTCATTTACATATAGTACATTTATAGGCTAAATGGATTTTACGTCATAGGAATAATTATATAAATCATTATTACATTATTATAATAATTGTTTGGCATCCTAAAACACCATTGATAATGTAATGCAGACTGAGACTCTCATAACTAAAAAGATGTTTGAGCCCACTTTAAATCAATGCTTTTTCTTTGTTCAACGAGCAGTTCATGGGTTGAAGCTCTTAATTTTGATCTCTCAGAGAGCACGAGATTGATGCATTTAACCTTAAAATGTACAAAATTGTCTTGCGGGGGATCATGCCCCCGAACCCCCCTAGAGGCACAGAGTCCACCCAACATAGTTTTACAAATTTCTATGGGAAAGAACGACCATTTATAAACTTTACTCCAGCATAGTACAACAAAGTTCCTTTTAAATCAGTAAAACGGTAAATGCTAGCCTATATTAAAATCCTGCCGGCGACGAGGGCCGGTGGTGTATGAAATTTCCCGGTAGATTTTTTGGTCCCACTCCGCCCCTGGTTGTGACATGGAATATTTAAACATTTTCTTTAATGACTTTCTGGGCCGTCCGGTGTCATTCCCTTAGGGAGCCTATGTAGCAGTCATAAACCTCTCAGATTTAATCATAAATATCTTCATTTGTGTTCCGAAGACGAACGAAGGCCTTACGGCGTTGGTACAGCATGGGGGTGAGTAATTAATGACTTAATTTTCATTTTTGGGTGAACTAACCCTTTAATACATTCACTTCAGTGAGCCATTTACCACTGCTATTAAACAGCTCTGTCAGTCTGAGATGGCATTCTCTGTTTGGGACATATGGCCATGAATAGTTAGGGTTTTGCATTGCGACCATGCACACAGATGGGGTTGCGGTTTTACGATGCTCGCCACTTTCTCTGATCCAGCGTTTTTCATAAAATGACTCTGAACTGCAGTTCTCTGTTGAACAATAAAGACAACAGCATAAATTTGTTTGTTTATAGCTGTACATTGGAAATTAAGACTCGCCATTAATTGAGAAAGTGGCATCTGTTCGCTTTATTCTGAGAAAGGCTAGCAGGATCCTAAATCTTATGTTGTATGGTGTTTCATCTTTTATTCTGTTCCTCAACTGACAGTGATTTGAAGCATCACTGTGCATGACTGTCATTTTTCAGGTCACTTCTCACTCTTTTTGATATCATACCATCTTTTTATGTCTTGATGCACTCAGAGCCTTTATTCCATCGTGGTAAGCGCACGTCAACTATAAGAAAAAGACAAATTCATCAGAATATATGGCTTTTAATGTAAAAGCCAATCATCCTTCCTATCGTTTTTATTGAGTTTGCAGATCGGATTGACGCGGGCCGGGATCAGGGGGCTAAGAGGATGGCTACCAGTACAGGACGTTTGGCTCCTGCCCACTTATACAATAAAAAGCCTTTTCTGGGAAATTGTTCAAAAAACGACAAGACTTTTCATCGTGGCTGCAGCTCAGAGTAACTTTTCTTAGATTATTTTCATTGTTGATAATCTCTTTAACTATAGAGGTGAGTCGCCACACCTGAACCTCTTTATCCGGGACTGCGGATATGGCGTGGACGTTAATCCCATAATTCTTTGGGAGGGCACTGCTGTTCCCCCCTTCCACATGCCTATGTATGTCTCTGCAGAAGGAAAGCATGAGAAAAGTAGATTGAGAATGGCTCCATTTCATTTCGATATACATCTTGCCCTTTTAGCAGGATACATCCACATTCTAGTTCCCGTGTACAGTTGAAGATAATGGTACATGTTTGTTTTTTTATAATTGTATGATTTCTTTCAAGAAATAATGGACAGAATTTATGATATTTTCTTATCATGCATCCCAAAAAGACCCAATATAAAATAATAGGTAGTTGATCAGATCATTTGATATTGATTCAAGTTTGATTTATAATGGGACCGTAGACTAGTATCAAAGTAAGCTAGTGCTATAGAATACTAATGACAGGCTGACAGTGATAGATCCATGAACTCACTGCTTTCATTACCTGCTGTATTTATTTGTGTGCGTATACCGGTATGTGTGTTAAGTTATATTGTTAGCCTTGCCATTGAATGTTTCCATCAAAAGGTGCAAATGTAACTTATGCACAAAATTGGAATATCGAATAAAACATTTGTGAATAAAGGTGCATTCACGCCATGTCGTAATCACCGTTATTAGGAGATTCAAACTTGTAAAAAGCATTCACGTCTTTGTAGAATTCGTCATTTTCCAACATGGCCACTGTACCACCTGACCGCTGCAGATTCTTTTTGCCTTTGATATGTGATAGAAATGCATAATTCCTAGGACGTGCTCAGAGTAGAACGACTTATTTTGTCATCTCATAATTAAGGTAATTATGTAATGGCATGAACCCAGCATAAAGCACCAGGAAATTTCTGCAATATTGGCGCAAGTTGCAGCACTCCCCGAGGCTCTTTTTTTCGTCCATCATATTACTTGCGCCTCAGAGCGTGCAAACAAAACACAATAAACACTGGGAGGATATTATACCAAAATCAGACAGACTTTGGGTCAGGCCTGTCAGAATGGCCAAACCACCATTTGAGATGTTGCAATGAAAGTGGTCCGCTGGTTAGTCCAGTTAAAGTTTAAGTTTAATCATTGAGTGAAGCCTGCTCCTATTTCCATTCATAATTTGGAAAGGGCCATTTTCCCTTTGCTTTTGGCTGTTTGTAATGTAACTGATTGTTACTGTACGTTCACACCGCCGCCGACTTGAGCGTCAAAGAAGCTCTGGCCGCCCTGTCAGGGACACTTGTCAAAAAGTACGGGGAAGCATGTTGACGCTTTGGACGCTTTGAACGCTCTGGCGTAGCAGGGAAAATAGAAGTGTCACAACATGAAATGTAATAAACAGAAAAAAGCAAAAAAAGCAATACATTAAAGAAACCTTTAATAATGACAAGCATTTTTATAACCGTTTTGGTCACATTTGGTCGAAAAAAAAGAATAGTTAGCTATTATTATTATTTGCATTAGGCTATATATGCAATTGGTCAAATCGGTGTCACCGTGAGCAAATGAATTGCATTCCCGCTTTAAAACGAGCGTTCGTAAATATTTCAAATAAAAGTTGCGCTCATGCGGTCCCTATTAGAAAACAACGTCATGTCATAAATGATAGGAAACCTGTAGGAAACCCAGCAACGGCGATTATTAGCTTCTCTTCCATTTTCTCGGAACTAATGTTTTGGAAGAAATGAAGGTTTATATTGTATGTTTCTCCGGAATCAGCCTGCGCGAAGGACGTCTATATTTCGATTGGTTGCTGGCATTTTGGTGCTGCTTGCCGCTGAACCGCGTCATAGCTCATTACCATAAAGTTGAGCTTCTTTCAACTTTCTGATTGACGCTCAAAACGCGACGACGATGGATTTGACGCTCCTTGCAGCTGAGAAAAGCCAGCTTTCATTGAAAATGAATGACTTCCGGCCGCTTTGGAAGCTCAAGTCGGCGGCGGTGTGAACGTACAGTTACTGTTGGTTGCCAAGGTAACATATGGCGCTTTTCCATTACCAGTACCAGCTCGACTCGACTCGACTCGACTCGCCTTGGCTCGCCTCGACTCGGCTCGCTTTTCGCTCCGTTTTCCATTGCAGAAAGTACCGCCACAAATAGTACCCGGTCGTCATAGCGACGCCTTTCGTTCCTCGTTGCCCCATCAAGCTCTCGCTGGATCCTCTCTTCGGCAACCAAACAAAGGAAAGTCTGCACCTCCTCGTTTGACCACGGCGTATTCTTCCGAGTTGCCATAATAATAGTAGTAAGTTTAGTGACTCTGGCCAAACTATTTAAAAATGGCGGGGTTATTTATTCTGGATACTCCATCTGGCGCGTGCAATGATGACGCAGATTCTCTGTGACCAATCAGCAGTCGGCATTGTTTTCACGTCACATTTTAGTATCGCCTTAGCTCGCTTAGAACCTCGCCGGAGGTGGTACGAAAAAAAGTACCCGAAAGCAGGTACAGGTACAACTTTTACACAGTGGAAAAGCAAACAAAGGCGAGTCGAGTCGAGTCGAGTCGAGCCGAGACGAGCTGGTACTGTGTAGTGGAAAAGCGCCAATAATCTTAGACCTAAGTTAGCCTGGGGGTAAGGTGTCTGTTTTTTTTGGTCTAAATTAAGTCAGTCTTTATTTTTGTGAAACAGTCTAACTTGCATTAGACTAGTCTATGGGCAAATTTTAGACTTGTCTAACACTATAGTCTAAAATAGCTTTGTGAAACTGGCCCCTGTTATCCAATCAAATCCTCTACCGAGGCAAAGTCAAGTCAAGTCATCTTCATTTACATAGCGCTTTTAACAATGGATTGTTCCAAAGCAGCTTTACAGAGATAAACATATAATTTGAGGTAACAGAGATTGTTTTGGCTTTATAGCGGTTCTTGAATAATGTTATTTCCAGCTAAAGTTAGTTTTGATTGATTCACCTTGCATCATTTGTTATTAAATTAGGGGCCACTAAGATGATGCCGTTCTCTAAACAGACTTTAAACGCGAACCTGTGATTAACGCTGACGGCGTTCACATGCGTTCACATGCGCATTAAGAATTGTTTCTATAGTTATGTACTTTTGAAAATATGTGCTCAGGTTTGTAATTCCATACAACCCATGCCTAAACAAACTACTTGTCTTGCCTATAAATTTTGATACCGAATTTTTAGGGGTGTAACGATACCCTCATGTCACGATTCGATACATATCACGATACTGAACTCACGATACGATAGTATTGTGATACTCCAAGACATATGATAAAAGGTTAAGAAAAAATATACTGTTGATTAAAATGCTAACTTTGATATTACATTGTGTGTGTCCTAACCCAAGGACAATGGTGACACCAGAATAAAAATATTCATGATCTGAAGCTGAAAATACAGAACTATTTTAGAATATTCTTGCACTTTTTCACTGACTAGATATATTTAAAATAATGTTGGACACTTTTTTACTGGTCAGGTAACATTTGGTATTATCAGGACCCACAAATATTCCCCCATTGCATTATTATACATTATAATCAACATTATATATAGTAGTTTAATGTAGTACTGACACTAAAACTCTGAAAACTTGAATTATTTTCTCACACAGTACATTTTTTTAGGGGGGGAACTATCCACGATACATATTGTCACTATCCACGATACGTATTGTTGCATTTTTGTATTGCGATATATTGTGGCACGATATATTGTTACACCCCTACGAATTTTGTTTTATTTTATCACTTCGAGCCGGATTTTCAACAACGCTTTATCTGTAGAGTGGGGAAGGGATCCTCCATAGGTAGAGGATAGTTGACACTTCAGCACTGCATTGTCATCGGGTAAGCTCCTTCGTCAGATCTGGATACGGCCTGGATCCGGCAGGCTGCGGGAAAACCTCGGGATAAACAAAGACACTAATATTAGCGTAGATGCCATTCTTCTTATGATGTAACGAGTACATCAAGATTTAAGGGAAGTGTTTCCAGTTCCGGCTGACCTAATCTATGCAGCCTAACATTGAATTATAGAAGTCTATAATGTATTATGTGTATGCTAGGTCAAAGAGATGTGTTTTTTTAGTCTAGCTTTGAACTGACAGAGTGTGTCTGCTTCCCGGACAATAGTAGGAAGACTGTTCCAAAGTTTTGGTGCTAAATAAGAAAAGGATCTACTGCCAGCAGTCGATTTAGATATTCTAGGTATTATCAACTGGCCGGAATTTTGAGATCGCAATAGACGTGAAGGACTATAATACGTTAGGAGATCGCTCAAGTACTGAGGAGCTAAACCATTTAGTGCTTGGTAAGTAATCAACAATATTTTAAAATGTATACAATGTTTAACAGGCAGCCAATGCAGTGTTGACAGAACCGGGCTAATATGGTCATATTTCCTGGTTCTGGTAAGAACTCGAGCTGCGGCGTTTTGAACTAGCTGTAGTTTATTTATTAAGCGTGCAGGGCAACCACCCAGTACGGCATTACAATAGTCTAGCCTTGAGGTCATGAGCAATTATGAACTAATTGTTCCGCATTTCCCAATGAGAGCATATGGCATATTTTAGATATATTTTTAAGATGGAAAAATGCAGTTTTACTGATACTAGACATGTGACTTTCAAAAGAAAGGTTGGTATCAAAGAGCACACCCAGGTTCCTAACCGACGACGAAGACTTGACAGAGCAGCCATCAAGTGTTAGACAGTATTCTGGGTTATTACGTGTGGAAGTTTTTGGTCCAATAATTAGAATCTCTGTTTTTTTCAGAATTTAGAAGTAGGAAATTACTAGTCATCCAATTTTTTATATCAGCTATGCATTCCGTTAATTTTGTGAATTGGTAAGTTTCGTTAGGTTTTGAAGAAATATACAGCTGAGTATCATCGGCATAACAGTGAAAGCTATATTCAAAGTCACATTTTTTTGTTGCTCAATGAAGGATTTATCTAGCAAATGTGTTTCCATTGTAGTTTATGCGCATATCTTATATATATCTTATACATATCTTATATTATATAAAAAAAAATTATCCTCTTCAATTGAGCGCATGTTTTTTATGCACATTTTTCAAATTTATGCGATTTCTTGGTTTCCATCCAGCATTTTTTTAAGCAACATGCCAAAATTCACATAAAAATAGGTAGATGGAATGTGGCTTAGCTAGTATCATTTAGACAAATTTCAAGTTTTGTGCTTTGGTTTAATGTGGTGGGAAACAATTTAATTGGATAGAATTTAATGATTTATTTGACCCGTGATGAATAATATTATGAACATAATTAAACAAACAGTCTGAATGTTCTGACAGGTCAAAGAAGCTTCACTGCTTTGCTTGTTGTTTTTCCTAAAACAGAAATACAACTTTTTGTGATAGATTTCTTTTAAAAATGAAAAGAGAATAGTAGCTGTTTTTTTAATAACACACTTGACATCAGAGCGACATAATACCAGTGAAAATTAAAACTCGTCTGCCGCTTGCTCACTTTTATTAGGAATCCTGAGATTGCTTTGTTCTTGGGCTGACATCATATTTGAGGCTTGGTTTATTTTTGTGTGGAATAGGGTTGTTCACAACAGTCCATGCAAATCAAAAGCCTTGATTTATGCACCTTTCTAGTGGCGGCTGGAACATTAAATTTAATTTTGCTGTTGCAGCCGTGTTCCACCTTGCGCAGGCTTGACACGGTGAACTGGGCCCGCCGGAGCACGGGAATTCATTACTACTTCCACAATATGCGAAAGCCACATTTGAATGAAACATTTGTCTCTTGTCAGAACAGTGTAAGATCTACTCTCTTTATACAGATATATTAAAAATAGGAGGGGAGGAAGGCCTCGCACTTGACTGTAACAAAGATAGAAGTCGCATGGCCGTGGCACATTAGAATAAGGCTTGTTGGATGTGGGCTGGAAAACAATCTGTTTCTTGCCATGATATTCCATTACTGTTTTGGAAAAAATAGCACCAAGCAAAGTAATGAGATTTGTTTTCCTCTCCTACTTTTGTATTTTAGAGTACTGGAGGCACGCTGAAATACAAATATCATTAAATACAAGACACAAGTAGCTCCAGTAGCTCATTGCATTTATTTATTTGTATTTTCTTCAACCAAATTAACAGTAAGTTACATACAGTTAGACATTAGTAAGACCTGTAATATATTATTATCATCAAGGTCTCATTTGTCAACATTAGTTAATGTATTAACTAACATGAACTAACAATGAGCAATACATTTGTTACTGTATTTATTGACCTTTGTCAATCTAGGTGAATCTAGGTGTTAGTTCACAGTGCATTAACTAATGTTAACAAATACAACTTTTGATTTTAATAATGTATTAGTAAATGTTGAAATTAAAATGAACTAAGATTAATAAATGCTGTAGAAGTGCAGTTCATTCTTAACAAATGTTAACTAATGAAATCTTATTGTAAAGTGTTACCGCACTAATTTTGCAATAATTAGAGACATTTTAATGACTTTTTAGTAGCAGCATACGTGCAGTCCAATAACTAAAAACTATATTAAATAGGCCTAAGAATATTAAACAGACAAGAAGTGTGATGGAAAAAATATGTCAATGTTTGACAAAGTTTGCGTTTGCTCGCAAAACCTTTGAGTTCCCTCGCGAAAGTTTAGCGTTCCCCTGAGAAACGCACAAAACTTTTTTGTTCTTTGCGAGTGAACGCAAAGTTCTCGGTGGAACACGAAACCTTTTTGCTAGTGAACGCAAAGTTTCTTGAACGCAAAACATTTGCGAGAGAATGAAAAGCATTGACATAATTTTCCCTACCGTCTCATATATTTTTCCTTCACCATGTCCCTTTAGGGGCTCCGTATGTTGCTGCTAAGTAGTATTGCAGAAAACTCAGAGTATATTAGTGTAGCGTCCGCATCGGTGGAAAAAATGCACATGCGAGAACCGTTAACTGAACGGAACATCGTTCTGTGCGGCTCTAGATTACATCCGCATGCTGTTGACTTGAGAGCAGCAAGGTTGATTACACGACCAGTGTAGTATGGCAGGGTGCCACCCTTTGATAAAGTGAATCCTTCATGCATGCACAGTGATGGCTGTTGACTTCAAGGGCATGCTGAATATTCCAATTGACTACCCACCCTCCACTAACCCTGACGATTGTTCCATATGACCCCTATGGCAACAAACACCCTGAACGCCCAGGTAATTCAGATTTCAGCCAAACATATGACTGATGGTGTTCTTAAACAATAGAAGTTTGCTTTTGTGGCAGTAATATGCTACTTTAGCCCACTCAATGTGAGAGAACGCTTATAAACTTTCTGGATACTATGCTATTCTATTTCAATGTAAAAAATCCTTAAAATTGGTTGTTATAGTTTTCTAGAATGTAAAAATGTGATGTAGCAAACTGCTAAATTTCTTTTGAGTGACCTGTAGAGATCAGAATTGAACACTATGTGCATTGAAACTTCCAAAAGAGCATTATCATCTGATTTTTGTTATGGCTAATCCTCTTGCTTTTAGAGGATCATTGCGGAAGGTCTATCTCCTCCATCTTGCCTGCTGTGGCATTCCGATGACTCTGGATCCCTTGGGCCCTTTCAGAGCCAAAGTGTGCAGCCGATGTAAGGATGCAAATGACTTTCCAAGGTCCTTGTGATTGCTCATTAACTTTCAGCAGGCATAAGTCCTTACTTTATTATTGACTGCACAGAACACACAATACACTGACCTCTGCCACGCGCAACTAAATCTCTTCCTGCCAATCCATTGCACTGATTTCTGCAACCGACCAAAAAAATGCAGCCTGCAATTTAGTCCCCTTTAGCGTTAACGTGACTGCCTCCAAGGCTTTTTTTCTTCTTTCTTTACAAAATCTCTGCACACTTCTACTTTTTAATCAACTTTTATCACATTTAAAATTACACACTGGTGTAGAAACAATTTTCGATAAAAAATTGCTTGTAAATTTTACAAACAATTACAAAGATTCGCAATTAACACGCTGAATTAAACCGCTCTAATATTCTTCGTTTTTATTTTTAACTTACTTAAAAAAATAGTTTCTCAGTGTAATCTGGTATCTTAGATGACCTTGTATCAGATTTTAGATGGCTTTATCTTTTTTAAATAAATGTTTTAATTGGCTAATGTGAAAGATTGTTTTGTTGAAATTTGCGACCTATGCAGTACTTATAAAAAATAACTAAAAAAACACAACAAATACTAACCAAAATAATACAATTTATCTTTTCAGGTGCACATTTTTGCTTGCTTATTTATTTCTTTATTTTTTCAAGCAATGTATTAATCCCTTGAAAAATCATATTATAGTAGATGTTCACTTGTGATTTTTTTTTTCTTTCATCCAGATGAATGGAAATGCTAATGGAAAGATTTCTCCAGAAATCATAATGAATGAAAATGAAGAAATAAACCACATTTCCACCAATCCTGAATGTTATTCCACTAGACCAATAGGGAAAAAAATCTAAATTCTTCTGCTGTTTGGCCTCCTCTACCTACGACCTCAAATATTTACTGAAAGCAGGGGGAAATTCAGCAAGGCTTTATAAATCTCCCGGCTCAGCGGGGTTCTGGAGCACTGCGCTTGTGCAGATTAGAGGCGGTGAATCAACATATTAAAAGCACCTGACATTTGTCCTGATATATTGAATCGTTAGCGCGACAGAATCACTTAAGCTGGATCTACTAACATCAAGTTTCCTCTGGTTATTGACCTCTGCACAGCAGCCCTGACAAGTGGAGCTGCAGCAAAGTTCATTAATAATGTGAAATAAATCAATTGTGCAGGAAATAGAGGAATCCCTGTAGCAGGGTCATTTTGTCCCATCTTTTGATCATGTGTATTGGTGCGCTATGACATCTTACCGCTTGTGTTAAATATTCGATGTGCAAAGTATTCATAAAGACATTTATGGGACATGAGTGTGTAGATTACGTTCAGGACCCTTTCACTTCTGAACCATGTGCACGTCAGGTAAAAACTCCCTAAAACTAATATTTTTCTTAGACCATGAATAATAAGTGAGTGTTATTAACTCGAAAGCATCACCGGGCTTAAAACAGGGCTGAGATCTGCCCAATCCATCACACAGGTCATTCCTCGGTTTTTAAACTAAATTTTGAAATGGCCTAAAGTGAGTAACTTTTGCGGTGGTACGTCGAAAACGTCTGTGAAATAGATAGATGCTGAGGGTAATATTTTGTGTTTGCTTAGAGTTACTGGCATTCACCCGCAGGACTGGTTTTCTCAGGGATGGAGTACGAACAAACACTCCCACAAAATGAAGATGAATATGCCACGTTTGCCTGGTGTGCGGCCAAAAGGCAGCCAAAACCTGTTCATTCATCAGTCATTTTCCAACTGCATCACAGGATAATTGCAGTAATGATTGTCGACGTGGACCATCAGAGTAACCAGTCATGTTATATGAATTGTAGCACCACTTAAATAATCCAGAAATCCAAACAGTGGAGTAAACATTAAAATGCCATATTTACTGCGCTAGTTGAGATGGATATGATCATATTGTCCTCAATTAAGCAAATGCAATATCTTATGACTAATGCCTAAATTGTGATGCTTGACAAAGTCCATTGTGTTTTTGTTTATACAGTTAGCAGAATAATCCTAATGGGCAGAATCAGACCGTTTATCATGAAGAAAACGAAATTTTGAGTTTTATCGATTGTGCTAAACCCGTCATATTAAACAATTTGTGTCTCTTTCCATAGGATTATTATTTTTCACCCAGTAGATAAATATTGCAATTGTTCTTTAAATATTAAATGCATTTTTGACATTTATTCATCATTTTAGTATGTAGTATAATTGTAGCATACTACAATTTATTTAGTATGTTATATTCTTCTGGGTTTTTTTATAGTGAAAAAGACTTTAAATAGAAAGATCATTCGTATACCTATTACCGTCTTCCTTTCTGTCTAATTAGTGTTTTTTGTCACAGCAAAAGTGCCACACTCGTTTTTGCAGCTTGTCTGTCTCCCACTTTCATTTCTTCATCATTCTTCACTCCATTGATTCCTTTTCTTCATCAAGTGCCTGCAAGGCAGTGTGAGTTCTCTTGGCAGCAGGCAGACCAGAAGCAGACGGAACTGCAGTGTCAGCTAGTCAAGGCGTCCTTCACCACTCCCTGTCACCGGAGGAATGAAGGACGAAGCCGCTGACAGAAAAAGAACATGGTGGTGGGTGGTGGGGTGGGGGGTCACTTAATTTGTCGTTCCCACTTGAAAACAGAGCAAAAACAGTAGCTAATCCCTCCATGGTAGAGAATGAGATTAGGATTATGATTCAATCCGATTTTAGGCGATTTTTCTTTTATTGTTATCAACAGAAACTTTAAGAGATATTGTGATGTGTTTAAGCAAGACTGCATTTTAGGGCATCTTAAAGTAGACTGGAATTGTCGGGACTGACTATAATGTTTCTGATCGAACAGAGAAATATTTCCAAAACAGAGATGCAAAAAGATCAAAAGTGAATTTCAGTAATTTGATATACTTTTAGTTTTAAATAATGTTTTAGATAGTTGCACAACTACTAAGAGGATCTTAATTTTTAGTATTATTATTTTACTATTTTATATTATTTAATATACTTTAAAATATAATTTATTTCTGTAACGCAAAGCTGAATTTTCATCAGCCATTACTCCAGTCTTCGGTGTCAAATAATTCTAATACCGGTATGCTGATTTATTATCAATGTTGGAAACAGTTGTGCTGCTTAATATTTTTTTGGAACCTGTGATACTTATTTCAGGATTCTTCGATAAATAAAATGTTAAAAAGAACAGCATTTATAACAATATAAATCTTTACCACCAATTTAACACATCCTTGCTGAATAAAATAATTAATTTCTTTCAAAAAAGGGGAAAAAATTACTGACCCCAAACTTTTGAACAGTATACTAGTGTAAATTGTTACAAAAGATTTATATTTTAAATAAATGCTGTTCTTTTTTTTTTTTTTTTTTACTTTTTATTCATCAAAGAATCCTGTAAAAAGTATCACAGGTTATTGCATCACAGAAATGAATTATATTTTAAAGTAAAAAAGACAACCATTATTTTAAATTGTAATAATAGTTCACAAATTTTTCTGTATTTTTAATCAAATACTTTATTCTTTCTTTATTCTTTATTTGGATCCCTAGCTTCCACAAAGTGGAATCAAATGAATACATGCAGGCTTGATGATCATATAAGAGACTTCTTTCAAAAACATTAAAAATAGTAATGTTTCCAAACTTTTGACCGGTACTGTATACTATATATAAAAATGTATTTGATTATTTTAAAAGTATTATGTACTAAGGAAATATTTTTATATACATATTTATATATTATTCTTCGTGCCTAGTGTCTACAGTTTACAATAATTTTTGTAATGATTATTATTAGTGATTTCATTGTTCCAGAGGAGGCGGAGGACATGGATAATGGCCATCTTTGTGAACTGCTGACTCAGGCCTTTCTCGATTCTCAATCCATTTTGTTTTGATTGACCATGGGTAAACATATTTTGCTCCATTTAGAGGATTTATTTAATGGCAGAAAACTGACTAACATTGTTTTCATGTGTTTGACCCCCATTTTCAGAGCTGCAATTTTAAAAGTGCAATCCATTGTAGTACAATGGAAAATAATGCACTGTAATATCCAAGAAAAGATATGACGGAGACAGCATAAGAAAGTCACTAGCTAATGATGTTACATCTCTACTTTCAGATCTGTAGCTACAACCCGTTTACCTGCGAATTAAACTAACACATCAGCACTCCTTTACTGTTATCCAGTATATTCCTTAAAGGGACACTCCGCCCATTTGCATTAAGCTTTCCATTGCTAGAAACCCAGTCATACTATTGAATGGTCGTGCAACACTCTCTCATTTTCCCCTGAGACGAGAGAAATCCGCTATTTACCTTTTTCACTTCCTCCTACAATGACGCAAAAATCGTCATTTTACGTCATTGTAGGAGGAAGTGTAAGAGGGGGGATTTCTGTAAAGCCTACAAGCACTAGATCCCACCCTTTCAAACCCGCCCATAGGTTGGACCTAATGCGCTAACAGAGCTATCACAGATCAGTGCCAGTGCGTTTGATTTCACCGGCAGAAACTTTTAGAAAATTTGTAAACAGACAAATCATAGGAGATGTGTTGCTTTACAGCAGACGACTATGTCAGTGTGTGTTCTCAGTAGCCACTAGCTGCTAATAGAGTCGAGTCAGAAAGAACTCCAGGCAAATGCGTTTAGCGCTACTAGCACTGCTAGCTCCAGACGTTCCTGGCTGTTCGTCGTCATCATCTGACAAGGTAAATATCGACGGAATTGCGGTTTTCACAAGCACGGGTCTCTTCAATCCTAATGGTTTGTTCACACCGAACGCGAATTAAATTATTTGCGCGAGTGGATTACATACAAAGTCAATGCAAAGACGCGAATAGACGCATCATTCGTGCCGGGCGTTGCTAATGACGCGAATTGGGCGACACGTTTGCCGCGAATGTCTTCCGTGTGACTTTTTGTGACTTTTTGCACAAGTCCAAATCTTTGGGTAATCTATGAAAACTTACTCCGTGTATTTTCCTTGTGCTGGCTGAACATGCTGGTACTATGCAAGTGCACACCATTTCGGAACAAAAACGAGGAGTAATTCAATAATTAGTTCGCAAAGTAACTCTTTACTAGATATTGTGTGAAATGATTTCCAGGCGGTAGAGTGGAGCTCAACTCTAGTCTAGATTGATGGGCGGAGTAGTGGGAGTGGCCTGTGGAGCTGAGCATTGCAATGCACTATGGGGATTGTTGTCTAAAATCCACAAGCACTAAAAAGTCATTTTCTGCCTTTTATCGGCCAAAAAGGACCCAAATTAGAAATTTATGCTACTATTCTACTACATATATGACCCACTTTCAATACATATTCATGTCTCCACCGGTGGAATTACCCTTTAAATATACACTGTCAGTTGTTTAAGCGGAAGAACAATGACAAATAACCATCTTGATAACCACTGAATTAAAGCCGCCAGGCTGAATTGATAATGCTAGGGCTAAGATGGCCGTTTCAGTCAGGCAGTGCTGCCAGGTAGGCATCAGCACAGTCTCCTAACAATTCACAGAGACAAACACTGTGATAGCTGTGGAAGAGGGGCTACAGAGGAGCTTGGCCGGTTCCCTCAGGAGAGATTCCACATCATCTCGCCAGACTGTCCTCGGATGGTGCGCAAGAGCTTGACTTGATTAGGAAGAAGGGATCTTAATCCCAAAAAAATAGTGGAGCCACAAGTAATCTTGGTGCCTATGTACTCAAAGCAGATTGTGAGGCGAGTACTAAAGGGAAGAGACAGTTTGGGGCATTCAGACGGACCCCAATACTCTACCAGCATGCTATGAGAAGTGAGCTGAATTCTAACACAAGGAGATGCAGAAAATATGTGATTCTTGTTTCATTGTATGTTCAGACAACTAAATGCATTAGCTGTGTGATTGAATATCCTGAAAAGACGATGAAAGCCTTTGTAAATGAATACTCACCTTTGGCTTCACAATTTTACATTGCTGTTTTCAAAGCTGTAGATGTTTTCCCTATGCATCTGTGCACAATACAGCAGAATTAATTAATCCTGATTATTGCTGCAGGGGTGGTCATTGTGTCTGATTGAATGGTAGCATTTACGGTCAATTTAGCAACGTCCTTATCAGTGAACATTGGCCTCATTTGTAAAGGCCTAATTAGCTGTGAAATACATGACAAGTCAATTGTGGTAAAGGAGGATACAGAATAAAGCAGTGATCAGGCAGATGTCTGGCTGCAGGAGATACACTTTAAGTGCTGTTGCCAAATGTCCAATCAAAGACAACACTACAATGTAGCGTGATGTATTGAAGTGTTGTATTGGTTACCTCACTTAAATGCCAAACAAGTCTTTGGACACTAAAAATTTATTAAATTAGTTAATTCAATTAAATTTGAAATCAAGAGACATTTGTGAACAAATTATGCTAGACATTTTTTTTTCAGAACCAGTTTCAGTTCATTTTTACCTCCAAATAAAATAAAATATTTTTAATTAGTATTAAGCAATATATATATATATATATATATATGAAAATTAAGCTAACTGAACATAAACTTGACATGTATAGGCTATATTATATAAAATTTTATATATATATATATATATATATATATATATATATATATATATATATATATATATATATATATATATATATATATATATATATATATTAAATTTTATATAATATAGCCTATACATGTCAAGTTTATGTTCAGTTAGCTTAATTTTCATGGACTTTAAGTTTGTTTGTCTTCAGTTACGTTTCCTTTGTTCTAGTTTCCCACCACTTATCAGTAACCATGGACATTCATTCATCTCAGCTGTTCGTCATCTAGTTCATCATCATGTTTATTTAAGTTCGTCACCTTCACTCAGTGTTGGTCCGGTATTGTTTGTGCTACGCACTCTGTTTCGTTTTTGTTTGCTCTCGCTTTTGTTTGTACCTGAGTGTATTTAGTTTAATAAATTCCATTTTGATTTTGATTTGATTTGATTTGATTTTCAGAATCATCTTCATCTTCATTGGAACCTAAAAGTTACAATACAATTATATTAATATAATTCAATTTAAATATTGTAACATTTTAAAGAGGGGGGAGAGAGGAAGGTCTGTCTTTGCTTGGATGCAGTGAGGTGTCTATGGAAAGAAAACGCTCCAATTACTCATGTAACCTCGGTTCCCTGAGATAACAGGAATGAGCATTGCGTCAGAGAATCTTCTCTGATCACTATGGGAAAACTCAGTTTTCTCCAAATACTAAAGCCTGATTCATTCACGTCTGTGAATTTTTAAAAATGTCTTTCCCCATACTGATGTTGGTCGAGTCGAGTACTGCCCCCAGGAACGCAATGCGTTTGCTGGGTGACAGCGAGCTATTGCTCGGATTAATTCTAAACCCCAAGCATTCTAAGTGGTTGAGGAGCAGAACTCTGTGAGTGCACAGCTCCTCCTTTAATTGGGCTAAGAGCAGCCAATCGTCGAGGTAATTCAGGATGCAAATTCCCCTCTGTTTCAGTGGGGAGAGAGCCACATCCACGCATTTTGTAAAAGTACGGGGGTTGGGGGTCTGTGAGTGAATATGAACAAGTAACCCCATTTTATTGTCTCTAAAACCCAGTTTGACATTCCCGGAATGGATTCCCTAGAGCCGGAGATGGCAGCCCATTGTACTGTGGTGGGGAGCTGATAATTGCAGCACCATGAAACGGAGGAGAAATGCTCTTTTTGTGAAGGTGTTTTTTTTATTTTATTTGATTCGCTATAACAGTGGGAAAAAGTCTGGACGCCCTTACATCAGGAGATTGGGGTCCAGTACTGGCACCAAACACAACATCTCCCAACGCCCGGATCTGAACAGGGGGTTGGGAGATGAACACACTGTTTTCGCTCCGGCCTCTGCGGTACTTAGACTTCTACTCCTTGTGCCCAAGACATCAGGACTGCTTAGGCGGCTCAGGGTCCAACACTAGCATAGGACGGGGTCCCTGGCACTTTGGAAATGGGCAGCGTTTCGCCTGAGTGGAAGCACTGTTTCACCATGGGTTCTGCCTTCTGCTGGGGCTGAGCAGAGGTGGACGCCGGCTTGGCATGCTGCTAAGTCGGCGCTGTCTGGGTGACTAGAAGCAGCTGAGGAGCTCGCTCTTTTAGGCAGAAAGTGGCGCATGACTTGGGATGTCTTCTTAGCTGCCGTGAAGCGCTCGATGTAGCTGTCCACTGCAGGACCGAACAAGCCCGAAGGGGAAACCGGGGAGTCAAGAAAAGCTGTCTTGTCAGCGTCCTTGATTTCTGTTAAGTTGAGCAATGGTGCGCCCGCTCGCCTGGGCTGTGGTTTTGGTGGCATGCAGGGCGAGGTCAGTTGAGGGCGGAGGCAGCCTGGCCGCTTCCGGTGTACGCTCTAACCGCGAGTGCAGATGTTGTCCGGAACGGCTTGGACGGATGAGAAGCTTTCGCCTTCCAGCCGATGGGTGTGGGTGGGTACAAATGTACAGCGACAGCTTCCTCTAGAGGAGGGAGCTTCGTGTAGCCCTTTTCCTCCGCGCCGTCAACTGTGGTGAGGGCCACTGAAGAGGATGAGTGGATGTGTGCCGAATTTGAGGCATGCCATGCCTTAGTTCTTCGTGGACTTCTGAGAAGAACGGGGCTGGTCACTGGCGGGGGGCCTGCTGGTGGTGCCCCGGTGGCAGGAACCATTCATCGGTTCATCGAGCTCAGAGCCGGTCTCTCTAGGCTCTGGATGGGCAGAGTCATCACTGGAGTTCGCCCAGTTCTCTGCTATCAGATGCTACTAGACACATCGAGTCATCACAATCGCCCTCGGAACCACCGAATGAAACCATGGCATTCGCCCCAGAAGAGGGGCGTTGGTCATCGCAGGTAAAGAGCACTGGCGAATCAGCACACTGTGGGGAGAGCGAGGCATGCGGACACTGGACCGTCGTGAGCTCGCTACAGCCCTGTTGCTCTGCCCCGCGGCTCCGCTGTTTATTTCGTCCCGGCTTGAGAGGACAAGATAACGGGAGAGCGTGCGAGGCGGCCTTCTTTGAAGAAAGCGATCTGTGAGTGCAGCTGTGCAAGACTCATGCACTCGCAGTGAGAGAAGCTAGTCTCTGTGAGTACAGCCTCTGCGTGGGTGCTGCCCAGACAGCTGATGCACTCAGAGTGCTCGTCCAAGGGATGCAGGGCAGCTCTACATGAGCCACATTCGTGGCGCGGCAAGCCACAGGGGAGAGCACTGAGTCACCTGCGAGCCGCGAGCTGTGAAGCGCCTTTGATCTGCTGCAGAGGCTGTTCTCGACAGCGAGTAGAGGCTTCTTCTTCGGAGTCAGTGAGGAGATGAATGCCGTTCAGTGCGACTTATTTAGGCAGTCGGCCCCGTCCATCTTGGCGGGCTAAAAGGGCATTATTCTGTGAAATTCACAGACGTGAACCAATCAGGCTTCAGTTTTCGGAGAAAATGGTGTTTCCCCATAGCGATCAGAGAAGATTTTCTGACGCAATACGAAGTAAACCGTATCGAAAGGGAACAGGAGAACTCCAGGCTTCAGCAGGCCTCTGTTTACTCAAGCAGGTGCTAAGAAATGCTCTGTGCTCTGCCCGACATCTGTTTGCCATATAAAACTCCAGGACTCTGTCAACCATTTATGTACATAAATGACATAGAAATACAAACATTCAAATTTCACCTTGAACTGCAGCTATTTTAAGCATTACGACTCGATTGCTGTTTATAGCAGTTAGTGAAAAGAATGTGGTTTTTGGGGCAGTAGAATAGAGTGGAAATATGAGAATAAAGTGAAAACAATATTTAGTGAACATAAAAGCCACTTATGACACTGTACTATAGGGTTATGCTCTGTGATAAAAAAAATTTTAGGTATAGAAAATGGGACTCGTGGAAAAGATGGGATATGAATCAGTTACACTCACTGTGCTGAATCGAGAATAATTTTATAATATAAACGGCTTAAACTGTTGCATTTGGCAGGCCCACCCTGTGCCCTGGCAATAAAGCATGGATAGCTGTATCCTCCTTAGTGTTGGTGGCAAACAGAAATTTATGAGGCATTTGATCCATCTCTCTGGCTCGCCCATCTGTCCTGTACAACATATTGGCAACAATTCCACAATGGCACAGATTGCAAATGTGCCACAGAACAAGAAATTTTAATACGTTTTCAGCATTTTTTATGTCAACAGCCTTGTGCTTTTAAAATGGTGTTTCATAAAATCAAGTTTAAATTTAAAGAAAATGAATAATAATAATTAATTGTTTTTAAAATGTCAGTTGTATTCCACCAAAATGCAACATTATTAAAATTCTGGCCAGTACAGGTAAGCTGATAATTATTTTCATATTTTGGACAATATGAATTTATGTATTTATGATATATGTATTATGACATTGTATATATCATATAATATAAAATATTAATTTAATAAAACATTAAAAAATATATTTTCTCTAAATAAAAATAAAATAAACACTAAAACCATTTCTTTATTTAGGCATCACAACATTACAATGTACAGTGTGAAAATGTAATATTTATTTTGAGATTTGCTAAAGATTACATTTAACAGTGTTATTAAATTATTAGTTTTTTTTTTTTAGATTGACTTTACATGAGTTTTCGATGATGGCAAAGGTATCTAAATTAAAAAATGGAAATAGTAGAGCATGCACAATTAAATATCCAATAACGGGCGGTACAATGCATTAAAAGCCGATGATGACTGAGGCCCTGTCCCAAATGGCACACTCCGGACTTGTGGACTTCCTCAGAGTCCACACTTCGGTGACGTCATGTAGTGCAGACCTATAGGGCCCTTAGCGCGAGTCCGCGAGGGCGCATTGAGAGGTATTTTTGGGACAGACTCGATCGTCACGCCGGAAACAGGAAGACGGTCTGATTGTTGTTATGGACAGGAGCTACAGGTTCGGGGAAATATGCTGCCTATTGTTGTGTTTACATATGACTCAGTAAAGCCCTGACATTCTGTTCTATTTATTTAATGAATCATAATGCGATCGTATTATTCAGCTTGCTATTATTAGCCTATGTTTGAGACATCAACCACTGGTCGATGATCATAATGTTTGTATAAACTTGTCATAAAAACCGTAATGATATAATTACACTTTAATATTTTTTTCTCAGCCATGTTAACAATTGTCCGTGAGCGAAATCTCCTCCCATCCGTTGTCTGATTGGCCTTTCGCAAGGACTCCTGGGTAGTTGAAGTGCGTGAAGCCTGGATTTATGCGGGCTTCGCGGAAGACCGCTTCAAGGGTACAAAGGGGGCGCTGCTGAACACACTTCAGAGCGTTAAAATGCCAAATGGGACGGCCTACGGACTCGTAGACTCGGCGAGCACGCGCAATTTAAGTCCACGAGACCGAAAGTCCGCATGAAGTGCGCCATTTGGGACAGGGCCTGATACGCAGGGAACTACACTGCGACCTTTTGAAATGTCATTGCGACCCTAATTTTTAATGGGTCGCAAATGTATCACTGACTATTTTTGTACCTACCTTATGTTTTAGGCAATATGCTATGATTCACTATGAGCATTTATTAAAACAGAAATGAGTAGGCTATACGTTTTTATAACGTGCTCTGAGCATTCAACACATCAAGTTAGCTTCAGCCCCGAGAGAGAGAGAGAGAGAGGGGCGCAGGCGCGATAGAACTCTGTGTGTGTGAGAGAAACGCGGGCGCGATCGAACTCTCTGTGTGTGTGTGTGAGAGAGAGAAACGCGGGCGCGATCGAACTCTCTGTGTGTGTGTGTGTGTGAGAGAGAGAGAGATGCGCGGGCGCGATCGAACTATGTGTGTGTGTGAGAGAGAAACGCGGGCGCGATCGAGCTAGGGTTGCCACCTATGTCTGATAAAAAACCGGGACATATCGATGACCAGCCCAACTGGGGGGGGGGGGGGGGGGGGGGGGGGGTGGGGGGCTTTGGAACTTACATTCGCCTCTTTACATATCGATGACCCGCCCAACGGGGGGAGGCGATTACATGCGCTTCTTACATGCGCTTTTCGAGGCACACTAGCAAACACACGCAAGGTCTCTCGCAGTCTCGCTCTCTCCCTCTCTGTGTGCGCGCGCTACACAGTTTGAACACATATTCATGTAGCCTTTCGAAAACCGGGACATTCAGTGTCCCGGGAGAGTGCACAAATTTTCCGGGACAGGTTATTAAAAAGAAGGACAATCCCGGTAAAACCGGGACAGGTGGCAACCCTAGATCGAGCTCTCTGTGTGAGAGAGATGCGCGGGCGCGATCGAACTATGTGTGTGTGTGAGAGAGAAACGCGGGCGCGATCGAACTCTCTCTCTGTGTGTGTGTGTGTGTGTGTGTGTGTGTGTGAGAGAGAGAGAGATGCGCGGGCGCGATCGAACTGTGTGTGTGAGAGAGAGAGAGAGAGAGAGACGCGGACGCGATCGAACAGTGAAAACATAAAAACATACTCCGTCATTTTGTTCATACAGGACATGATTCAAACTGCAAAATGTTTACTTATATTTGTGTACACTCGTAATAAAACACAACATTGTGCTTTTGTCACACTCTAAACTCTTGTCAAACTGTAACCTAACTGTAACCCAACCACACACACACACACACACACCGTTTTAAAAGCAAAACATATTTATCCAACCCCATTTAAAAACAGTCTGTGTGTTCCATCTTTTGGAGATTCATCATATCGCATTGGTTTTCATTTCTTGTCCTCGGTAATCTGTTTATTTTTAAGTTACACATTCTACATTGATTAAAAAAGAAAATCAAATGTGTTTTTAATGGTAATAATGAAATATAGCAAATTAATTTTAAATTTAGTCACGTACAATTACCAAACATATGGTCATTTTGTCTTTTTATTAATTTAATTAATAAACTAATTATATAAAACTATTGTGCACTACAAATAAACTGGTTCTATGCCTTTATTATTAAAACTTATACAACTTAAAAATACAAGGCTTAAGACATTTATAAAAATGCCTTCTGCATTTTTGTTTTGCTTTTCACTCCATTGTACCGAAATCGTACCGAACCGTGATGTGTGAACCCAACCGTGACTTCTGTGTACCGTTCCACCCCTAATGCAGTACAGTTTCATTATTGTTCATTATTATCCAGAGAGCGGCTTACTATAAATAATTTGTGCGACCAAATCATGTTTTGCGCCAGTAACTGAAAAAGTTAGTAGCGCAAGAGCCACCAGTGGAAAAGGTTAGTGTAGTTCCCTGGATACGGTACCGATGTATTGCGCATTGCTACTCTTTAGAGGCTGTGTTGAGTGAAATCTCAGTCTTTAGAACGTTACATTCTTTTGGACTGAAAATTATTGTTGATTTGCTGCTTTTTTGACAGAATAAAAGTGTCTGAGAGCAAAAGATATTTACTCCCATCAAAGAGCAGCAAGGCAAACATGACTAATGCTTTGGACTCTCCGAAGGAAAGAGAAACAGGGAGCAGGCTTGAATATCTGGCTGGCTTGGCCCTGTGCGCGACGTCCTGCTGGGTACCCTGTTTTCTTTCTATACAACTGGCACTGCAGTGCATCCCTGAGCAGAGGCGGCCTGACCCCGGCTCACTGTGCTGGGTTTATTTGAGCTGCGTCGTGTGCGGCACGTAGGAATCTAACATGGCCACCCCTGCTCACGGTCGGCCCGAGACACTCTGTTTAAGCTCTGCCGTGAGATCTTTGCTTTCTGAGCGCGCCTACTGAGTGTTTGTTTGACGTTTGTCATGTGTTTGTGCATTTATGTAAATGGAGGATGTGATGGGTTTGGATTTGGGTGTCTCTGAAAAGACGTGAAGAAGAGATTGTGTGGGATAAGACAGACAAAACTGCATGATATCACACCAGAAATTAATACATGATGAGTGAAACACTATACTGTTCAAAAGTTGTTGTTGTTTTTTTAAAGAAATTAACACTTCTAATTAACAGCAAGGATGCATTTGATCAAAAGTGACAGTAAAGACATTTACATTGTAACTAAAACTTCAATTTCAAATAAATGTTGTTCTTTTGAACTTTCTACTCATTAAAGAATCCTGAAAAAATGCATTACAGTTTCCACAAAAAACTGAGCGGAAACCGATAATATGAAATGTTTCTTGAGCACCAAATCAGCATAATATTATGGTTTCTAAAGGATCATGTGACACTTTAGACTGGAGTAATGTCTGATGACAATTCAGTCTTGCCATCACAGGAAGAAATTACATATTAAAATATATTATTAGTAGGCTATTATTGGAAAAACATATTATTTAAATGTGTAATTATAATTTTTATATTATTACTGTTTTTACATATTTTGACCAAATAAATAAATATTTCTTAGTGAGAAACTTCTTTAAAAAAAATGTCTTGCTGACCTCAAAGTTTTGAATGTGATGCATCATTTCTATCTGCAAAAACAACAATATTTATCAGAAAAGGCAATGTACAATTTCTGTTGCAAACTAAAGCAGCCATACACTGTAAGAACCAAAATGTTTTATAGTTTTAGGATCTCTAGACTGATCATAAATCACATCAGAGTATGCGTAGCTTTTTCACCAGAGGTCGTAGTTCAGAGATCATAGGGCTGTTATCAAGGTCTACTTTGTTTAATTCAGCAAAAATGAAAAGTAAGGCCCGTGGCAGCATCCTGAATCATCTTGGGCAAATGGCGTGGCAGCTGTTCAAAGTTCTACTATGGAAATGCTCAATATTTAATACATCGATTAGCATTAACAGCTCGAGCAGAACTGTCTCAATAGTTCCATTATTATTTGATATCTCTCCGCAGAGCAATGAGAAGTGGCATAATGAAAGGTGGATCTCTATTTCAACCTTGAAGGGGTTGGGCGCCCTGCCAGTAATGAAGACGTATTAAACCTTAATGTAACTTAATGTAGCAGGTGTCTTATATATAATGTACAGTAGCTCTTTCTAAAGCATTATATTCGTCCCTACTACCTTAAAAGCCACTAAATCTTGTGGGCTAAGTTCGTCTGGCTATGATTTCCCTTCATTAATCGATAGAAAAATTGTTAACACACCTTAACTGGGATCCATTAGTCTGTCCCCAGACAATAAATGTGCCAATGCAGCCCAGTGGGGAGTGCAAACTGCCCGGTGCACTCAGGTTAATGGCGAAAGTTGACCACTTAATCTGCAAGGACGTCATATTCAGCAGCAGTCTACTCTCTGCGGGATGACCACAATGAGAATCATCAAGGGAGGAGGCTGAGACAGTCATACTTCCACTTCCGGGTCTCATCCGGGTGCCCGCTAACCGATAAAATAATTATAATATATATATATATATATATATATATATATATATATATATATATATATATATATATATATATATATTAATACATATATTTTCTTAATAGTCTGCACATATAAAAAATATAAAATGTGCATCACAGTTCAAAATTTGTTTTATTGAGTCAGAATGTGTTTAGAGTTTTGTAAAAAGAGTGCATAAGATTTGGAAGTGGTGTCTAACTCCTTGAACTTGTTTAAGGTTTTACAGAAAGAGTGATTTATTCGACAAATGAGTTTAGGCCTTTGAGAATTTGGTTCAGAGAATAGGATTTAGTGTTTAAGCAATTCAGAAAAACTGTACTTAAATGTTTTTGAACAGAACGTTTCAAAACTTTTTTCAGTTGAAGGAGAGTATGAATGTACACAGCACTTTTCACTGTCCACGGCTTGACAGAGGTGAGCTGCTATGATGCATGATTTCAGTACTCTTCCTCATCTTAGAGTGACCACTGGAGGACAAATGACAACATCTTCCTCTCGTTTATAAACCTTGGAGTTTGTGCTGTCAAGTATTATATTTCAGCATTCTGCAAAGAAATTACATTTTTAGAGCCAAAATATATTAAAAATCTTACAGACCCCAAACTTTTGTGTATATATTTTGTTGTATTGGAAAATAGCATTTTGAGATAACTTATGTGAACAAAGCTTCATGATTTAATAAAACAAAACTTTATATTATTATAATGGGTTGTGTTTAAAAAAGTATATATTATAAATTATTCTTACATATTATAGAATTGTTTTGTGAAATGTTTTCTGAACACTTCCTGTTTACCACAGTTACCAGTATGGGGAATTTTTTTTTATTAATTTGTAATTTTTTGGAAAGAAAAAAAAAAACAGTTCAGAACGATCAGTGAGGTTTACGATTTGCACAGTATTTTTAGGTTTTTTTTTTAAATCACTTAGTGGATTATGTGAATTAATCTTGAACTTTTCTTTTTCATCTGGGAATGTTTACATGACAACGATGTACTAAAAACGGAAAAGTTTTTCCTTTGCGTTTTTTGTGTACAGAAACGATTCCCAAACTTCAAGGAACTTCAAAACGATACCCATTCACACACGGATCCGCAGAAACGACTAAAAACGTATTCTGCATGCCAGACCAGTAGTTGGTGATGCCACTTTTTAAAGAAACACTACGCGCTTATAGACTAAACACAAAATTTCACGGTTCAAAAATTGACGGTTTTGTAGTTTACACAGAGACGATAACAGTATGATTTTCAAAAACTTTTAATTTTGCGTTTTCAGGCCCCCAAAACACCGTTGTGTAAATGAACGGCCTAAACGCAACAAAAGTTGACAACAAAGAAAACAAAAGTTTTCTGTTTTTGGTTGAAAATTGTGTCGTCTCACGTCGTTGGTTTGTTTGCGACACGCAGCAAACACAGAACAGCTGCTGTATGTGTGATCAGACAGGCCTGTGTGAGAGTATCCACATAATAGAATTTGGTCAACCAGTTTTGATCTCCCTCTCTTTTTTCATCTGAAGCCACTTAGCGGGCTAATTATTATTGGGATGAGTCATCTCCAATACATCGCATCCATTTAAAAAATCCATGGAGAATATCAGTGGATATCCAGAGCACTTGCTTTTGGCCTCCAAACAGGCTGTGTGAAAATTAGATCAATGAGAATATGTGACAAAGGGGTAATTAAGTGGTGTCACACTGCCAAACCTGATGGGGACGAGAGAAATGTGTGAGGTAATTCCATTTACGTTGTCTTGGATTGTGCCCCATCATAACTGCTAATTCAATTGTACATTCATTCTGCCAACTCCTCGCCATTAAGTATGCATTTAATTGCTTCCATAAAGCTTTTAATATGCAGCGCACAAAACAGGGACATGACATCCACGCTCAGAGCGCAGCTGCCCGGGAGGGGGCCCCGGATTCAAATATATCTGTGTTACACAAATATCTGAAGCCCATTTCACGTCCATAATTCATCTTGGGCATGTATATAGATTGTCCACGCACAGAAAGAGTTGTAATGGCCCGTGCTTTTGTTGTCTCCTCCCTGCAAAAAGCGTCTTATCTTGTCACTAGACAAGAGCTTAAAGGCCGCCACAGCGCACCGGCTCCCTGATAAGGGACAGACACGGTGCGACAAGGGAAAGGGAGGAAACATGACAAACAGGCCACACATTAAAGCCGGACAAAGGCGACAGACCATCAATTCAACGATATGTACACAATCATTACAGCGAGGAAACAAAGGCTGGTGTCAATTGCGCCTGCGTTATGCGCAGTCTCTCAAATTAAAACCTTGTAGCGAACCGCTTGTGATGGCAGGAGCCATTTAGCGGCGATATTTTACAGCGCAGCCAATGAAAAGCAATAACTGTTTTATTTAATGTATCTGCTCCTGGCAGCTGCTCGGGGAAGGACGCTTAATAGAAGCTGTCGATCAATGTCAGGGCAGGGGCAATAACAGCCCCTCACTGCAATAAACATGAAGAGAAGATAACGTTGGTCCTAGCTGATCAGTGCCTTGTTAACTTTCAGTCTCATGCTCCGTTTGTCATTTTATTTTGTAGCACTCATAATTCGTCATGCTAGATCGCTATCGGAGAGCTCCTTTCTTTCTTTTTTTGTCCTTGCCTCTAATTTGCGCCCTGAGGGGAGGTGAGGGGAAAATAGCACAGGAGGAGAACAGCCACTTGTAAATAATGTACATCATCCTGACACGACGGATCTATGCCCAGATCAATGTGTGTATACTGTGAGGGGATTTGCGTACACATGCGAGCACATATGAGCGATCGGAGGACGCCGAGGGCAGATGGAGACATCTGTTGATTCAGGAGATACAGGATGTTTACACCGAGGACAGAGAAATCTCTTGTTTCTTCAGTTAATATTGGGCAGAACATATTGGCCATTCCTCAAAACAGATAAGTGAGTGTTTGTCCTGACATGGGGTCACTTTGTTCTCCAAACTTTATTTTGTTTGGGCATATTTTGATTGGTTTTCTTTCTTTGGTTAAAAAAAAGATGGTTGACATTATTGCCAGGTGATGCCAAAATAAAAGTCAAAGTAAATATGGACCCTTTCACAGACTGATTATGCATATCTGCTTTAATGAAATCATCTTAAATCTGGAAACCTTTTTATTTATTATTATATATGAAAAAATTATAATAAATAATATTAAATAAAATAATATTTTTTTATATATATAAAATTATTACTTTTGTTATTTATATATATATTAAATTATTTATTGATGTTTAAAATTAATTATTAATAATATATATATATATTATATATATATATATATATATATTTCTTTTTTTTTCTTTTCTTTTTTTTTTTATATATATAATGTAAACCAGCTTTCATCTTTCCCTCTTTTGACAAGTTGTGATAATGCAATAGTAGATTTTTTTTAGATTTAGTCATAGGAGCTTTTAACATTTTGGCACACTTCTAAAATTAAGACTTTTTATGTTTTCGTTTTTAAATAATTTAAAAATATGTTTTTGTTATTTTTATATGAATTTTTTTAAAACTTGTTTGAAATAATTTTGAATAATATTATAAATGTATAAATACTACTACTACTACTACTAAAATATAAAATCATATTTATAAAAAACTTGTATTAATGTTTAAAATTATTGTTTTATATAAAATTATATCAACTTTTTATATATATATATATATATATATATATATATATATATATTATTTATTAATACTTTTTTGTGCGAAAAAAAAAAAATTACGACTTTATTCGACTATTCCTTTTCTTCCTTGAAGGCCTGAAACGAGACTTCAAGAGATTTCCACGACGCATGCGCGAGAATTGCGATCTCCTTCAACTACTTCAGTTAAGTTCTCGCGAGTGCGCGTCGTGGAAATCTCTTGAAGTCTCGTTTCAGGCCTACAAGGAAGAAAAGGAATAGTCGAATAAAGTCGTTATTTTTGTTTGTTTTTTCGCACAAAAAGTATTCTCGTCGCTTGATAAACTTATAGTTGAGCCACTGTTGCGACATGGAATATTTAAACATTTTCTTCATTGACTTTCTGGGCCGTCCGGTTTCATTCCCTTAGGGAGCCTATGGAGGAGTGATCCAGCTGTCACATTTAATCATAAATATCTTCATTTGTGTTCCAAAGACGAACGGAATATTTATTTATTATTTAAACCATCTATTTTTTCCCCTTTTGTAAAATCATGGTAACACGATAGTATTTTTTATTTTTTTATTTTAAGGTTTAGTTTTAGTAGCTCTCAGCATTTTTTACACACTTTTAAACTAAAGTAACCATATAGACCATCTGGGAGACACCGCTTTAATCTTTACAAAAACCTTCACCCAAAAGTCCTCTGTCCCAACGGAGTGGAGATTAAATGCTTCTTCACATTAGTAATGTCAGCACAAAATGATTATCTTCTCTGAATAATTTATCCCCTTGCACAGAGTAATTTCCTTATCTTTCCTTTTTTGCCTCTTTTACTGTGGAGGAAACGGTAAATGGCTGTTAGTCTTCAGAAAACCAATGGATCGTCTTTTCCATCAATCAATTAAAAAACACTTACCTCACACTCAACATGATTTATATCTTGTTAATAGAATTGTCTCACCATATCCCTGTATTATTATACCTCTAAATTCCATTAGCTATTTGCTTAATGCTCAATTTAATGCTGACCTCTAAGGGGAGAGAGATAGCTGTATTAGTCTAATAATAGTCATTGTACACTGAACCTCTTTCTGGGAATGCTGTAGGTCAGGGCAGGGAGAGGTCTCCGGATTCTCTGAATATAGTGCCCATCACAGTGACCTCTCTATCAGAGTACACAAACTCCCTGTGCTTTAAAAGAGCATCGGTGCACGGCCATCACACCGAGAGATTGATTTTCCACCTATGGAATTCGGAATGCATCACAGTAAACATGGAGGCGCTGCCGGAGCTGATCTGATGTTCCGGAGATCCCTGGCTGGGAATTTATTCCCGACTGAATGCAATTCCTTGAGGATGGTTGCATGGTGACAAAGCATGTACATTTTCATCACTGTAGATCTAAATGCAACATACTGTATCCAGAATCTGTTCTTATCGTTTTAGATAATAGATTTGGTTGTTATTTAGCATGCAAACAAACGCTTTCTCACAGACCGAAGAGAAAAGAGAGCATTTACACAGTATTCATCTCTAATGGTTTCATGAGTGGCTCTAAAACTGTATTCCACTGAGTGCCCTTGACACAGTTGCATGTAAGATAGATTTTAAATATTCATTACAGCAGGCCCTAAAGACCCATCGTCATCCTGTACCCCCGGGGATGAAGCAGCACTGCTGCACAGGGACAAGTTAAAAACACCGCATAGCCTCGTCCAATAATCAACCATGGAACTTGCCATGATTGCAATCATTTATTACTTTAACATGTTGCATAACATTTCAATACATTAAGTCAGAATTAAAAAAGGATCAGGCATCAAAGCATCCTGCTTCATTAAGTCTTGAAGTGAAGTGAAGCTTTTGTTCATTTGTTTTTGTAGTTTTTATTTGTTTATTTATTGACATGAAAATTAATTCAGTTACAGATTATACAAGCTTTATTTCTATATACATTTTAGGAGACTCTGGTAAATTATATCTGGCTAGCACCATTTATAAAATCATGAGTGAGGATGGTTGGCACATCCTGTGTAAAGTATAATGATTGAGAATGATTTATCTAAATACATGCATTATATTAAGGGTGACATGCATGCTAGTTGAAATATATGTATTTAATAAATTAATTATAAACATTATTTCAGACAAACAAACTTGTGTTAAGCAGTGTTGGTTTTGTTTAAATTTAATAGTTTTAATCCTTTTTTTTTAAGGCTTTTCTGTTTTTTTTTTAGGTTTTTAAGGCCAATTCACACAGACAAAACAGACGCCGACAGATGGGAACAGACATTTCGTCTGGTTTTGTTGGATCTGTTTGCGTTGGTCGGCTCTCGTTTTCGTCCATTGAACATGAACCAGCATTTGTCAGTTCGTGAAATGTCTGAGAAGTGACATTCTGTAATCTGGTGATTGTCGTGTTGGTCTGTGTCTGTTGGTGAAGAGTTAATTGGCCTTTAAAAGCCACAGTTGCACATTACATTAGTTAAACTAAAAAAAGTTTAGAAAATATTTTGTGAATATGTTTACCCAAGAACATAAGCTTTTCATTTATAGTTGGGCTATCTTTATGTTTGTTCAACAAATAATGAACATTGTGCCAACCAACTCTGGTGCACACAGGAGGAGTCCATATATGTGGATATTATTTGTGAATGACCACGCAGAAGTGTAATTTCAGAAGTGTACCTTTTTGCCATTAGCATTTTACCTTTGAATGTAAATACATAAAGGGAAAAAATGGCACCAAAAGATTCTTTTGCTGCTACACACCTACTGAATAACAATTTCCTTTATTTTTGTTCACATCTTGTCTTGAATCTCTGCCAAGAGAAATACTCTAATGTATATTTCTATAGGGAAAGCGCTGTCAGAATCTCACAGAGTCTTCTTTTGCATTCCATCAGGTACTGACTGACCCCAAACAAGGTATTTGTTTAATTTCTAAGACTTATTTATTTTCTCTCACTAAAGAAACATGAATATACTAGAGCAACGTAATCTCCAAAAGTATGTATGACACACACACACTATTCCAACCCCATTCAGTGGATCCCACTTTTCCCAGCACTGGCTAATGGAACATACTGACGGCAAATAAATATTCCACTGAGGCCGTTTCATGTAGAGAGGGGTTTTGAATATCAAATCTGGGTTTTGATCTAGTCAGATGATCCGTACAGTAATAACAGGGCAGAGACAACAGCTCCCCATGGATAAAACACAGAGCTCGTAGACATCAGCCAAATACTGACCACAGTTATTAGATTAGTGTAAATCTTCATGGCATGATCAATAGCAACGTGTTTATTTTTGTGCACTGAGTTATTCATTAGAAATTCAAACAGCCTTAAAGAGGCTCATTAGGATCTGATTTGCTGGGGCTCACAGAGACGTATTGCCCCATTGTGGAGAAGGAGAAAAGGCCACTGGAGACAGTGAGGGGTAGATCCTCACAATGGACAATTTGTTCACATGGTTCAGCTATAAAAATAAGAGGAATGAAATTGAAGATGGTGTCTGTGTGTGTGCAAACAAATGTAGTAAGATATGCCTATGCCATTCTCGATGTAATCCTCCTGTATTTCATGTGTTATAAATTATCTAGGGATGGGAATCGTAAACAATTTAACAATTCTTAACGATTCTAGTTCTTTAATGGATCCATTAACGCTTTCCATTTCCAAATTATTAGATCAGTTTAAAAAATAAATGTAAAACTTAATTTTTGTCGTAAATTTAGTTGTAAATCTGTGTATTTGATAATCAGAGTCATTCTTTGGGTGAATCGGACTGGTTTAGTTGTTTGTTTGATTCACTAAAAAGAACCGACTTGTTAGAGTCATTCATTCTGGAATCACATCAGTCGGACATCGTTGCATGTTGTTGATGCGCTATAAAGAACCAACTCATTAGAATAATTTATCAGGAATCACGCCAGTTTGTTTGCGCTGTATGTTTTTGACTCACTAAAAAGAAATGGCTCATTCGACACTCGAACTGCTGCTCAATCTGTCTGTTTCGTGCTGTGGATTCAGTAGCATTATTGCGACGCCTCCTATACTCTGTCAGAGTATCTCCGTACATTCTCTCCGTAAGGATCTCCGTATACATATTCTCTCCGTAAGTATCTCCCTACATATTCTCTCTGTGAGTATCTCCCTATATATTCTCTCAGCGAAAGTCTGAACATGTGAAAGCCCTTTGGTTCCGTTTTTTTTTTTTTTGATGGAACCAGTTCTTAATGATTAAACGTAGGCCATTATCTGTATATTAAAATGATCAGAGAGAATGAAATTATGTTTATGAAATGTGATTTAAAAACAGGCCAATAAAAATGCATGATTTTGTAATTACTGATAAATGCAGCTCGTTTTGAAAGGCAGGTCTTAAAAGCTATTTTGTCATTATCACATTATTGCATTACCATTACTCGGTGTACAGTAGCCAGTTCAGATAATTCAATTGAATTGCATTAGGGAGCTCAGATCCCATTTGACTGGGGGAAATGGAACATTAATTGGCATTTGTTCAAGCCAAACAAAGGACACCAAGGGAATATTACCAAATTAAAAGACTTTCAAACACAGAGAATAAATCTTCAAGGACTAACACAGCCTCGAAAAATGACCAAACACACTAGAAAATGTTTTTAAAATAAGTGGTTCGTAAAAAGTGCACGCAGCGAGGATTACATTTATAATTCAAAGACATAAAGGGGCCAACCCTCGCTAAACTCATGCACAACAACAATTTATGGGGTGTTACTCCTATTAAACCACAATTATAGTTTTTTCTTCATCGCAGGTCAGATATGAGAGTAGCTTGTTTTCTGAACACCTTCTTTTATAGCAGACTGCTTGTGGGAGGGGAAGGTTTTTTTTTTCCACATTTTTTCACTTTCCATCTATGTCCTCCTCAGTGAATTGATGGAATGACCTGGACTTGATCTTTGAGGTCAACATGCCTGATGGTTCCTGCAGATTGATAAATTGATTCAAAACTATTACCATGGTAAAAAAGCAATAAGGTCATAAAACTTGCATTGGTCCAGCTGAGTAAATCCGGGGCATTTCGCCGAAGGAGTGGCACGGGAGAATGGGAGCATGCGTTGGAATGAGAGAGCGAGAAATGACTTTGAAGAGCTCATCATCTCCAATCTATTTTTCCCTCCTGTGCTTCATGCCGCCGCATAGAGGCACTTCATTACAGGGGAATAACTGTACACAGCCCGGGCCGCGCGCCTGCCTCCTGCTCCTCGCGGCTCCCCTGAGGGGCTTCAGGTGCTTAATACCTCATCACTGGCTTCATTGAACGCTTTAATCTGCACTCCTCTGATCAATAGAATCCCGCTGTAAATTAAAAGGGCCATTCCGTGTAATCAAACCTGTTAATGCTCATTCTGAAAACCATTATTTGTGGAAGGCATTTAGGGGGAATTGCCACACTGACAAGCCCCCTTGCTTGCAGAGATTATCAGAGGACAAGGATTTGGACAAAGACAGAGAGAAGGATGAGAGAAGGGGGATCCAGTCTGTCCCTCGGCAGCGTAACGTGCCCTGCAGACAGAGAGAGGGATTGAGGGAGGGCGAACGCGAGAAAAACACAAGCGGTGGAACTGAGTCTAGTGCAGAACATAATGGGAGGATGGGCGAGAGGGGAGATAAGTTTAGAAAGAGGGGCCGCCTGTCTGCTCGGTCCTCTCCGACACTCATACGCGCAGAAAATGAAATTTTCGAGCCTGCCATTTCTGCGGCAAATTCAATTACGCCAGCCGCTTGTACAAAGAGCTGTAGCTTCCTTGGGCCTGAAATTGAAAAAAGGCAAGTGCTGATGAGATGGTGAATAACTGGCTCAGCTTTGATAGCAGACAGGTGAGAGAGTCTCTACCGATCGCTCACGCGAGTCCCAAAATTTAAAGTATCGTACTGAATATTGCTGCAGAGAGGTCTTTGAGGGTCTTTGGAAATACTAAATGTTGACAAACCCACTCACTTATACGAACACGATATGGTATGTGCCGCAAAATATCACTGAAAGCGATGGTGAGGTAAATAATGTTCTGTCGTAGCATCTCCTTTTTTGATTTTCCACATGAGCACGTCACTTATGTCGTGCTAGCGTAGCGTAAACTACCAGATCTGCACAGCAAGCTGCCGTAAAATTGGAGATCTTTCTTGTAATCCTAATTGTTTGTACAATTCATAGTTTTTCTCATGGTGCACTGACATTCCCAGTTGAAAAAATCTAATTCTAATTTGAGAGAAAATCCTGCAGGGACTTCATAAGAAAACTGCCATTTAAGGCCGACAAGGCGAGAGGAGAGGAAAGCTATTACTGCTGTATCTTAAAAGGTCAATTACATTCTGTATAATGACTTTGACTGTTTAATCCAAATGTATGAGTCTGTTCCTAAGCCGCCTTCTGACATTGATAGACTTGAGTGGCAGAGAAGGATCTTCTCCTGTCAAGACATCAGCGGCTGGGAGATAATGAGAAACGGCACTTGAAAATTTTCCTCGCTTGGCGGTAACTGAATCGGCTTCGGAAGGAACATGCTGTTCTCTTTCTCTCCTGGTCATCTTAAATATTTGACTTGGTGTGGTCAGGCGGGGATCAAGTGCTGGTTTTGTTTGCCGTTGGGGCTAAAATGGTCTGCAGCGTGACCCGAACAACACTTTTTTGCCAGATATAATCTCTCCCCTTTCTGGATATTTAATGCGATGTTTGCTCTTGCAATGCCCGTGAATGCCAGCATCTCATCTGCAATGTAACACAATTTCCGCACCTGAAAAGCAACTGTCTCGAGTCAATAGACTATAAATTGCTCTTGGAAATGGCGTGATCTTAAATAAAAGGTCTGAAGCGGACCCCCGCCTTTTTTAATAATTTGTATGTTTAGCTGTTTGGTCAATTTACGTTGCCGCTGTGATGTTTTACGGTTAAAGGCCATCAATCACATTCATGCTGAGAAAAATCTCCCGCTACAATATTACAGGTTATTAAAAGGATGATGAGAATGCAGCCACATGGGCAGGCAAATGCCCTTTTTCTCATCTTCTGAGAGCGTGGCCTTGAGATAATCTAGTGATTCATCTTCGCCCTGCCCATCAACAAGTGGCAGTGGGCTCAAGTCCCCAATAATGAGCTACTCTGTCCATTTCACCTTCTAAACACAAACATTAGTCACATCACATTCTCAGTCTACTTACTACACAGGGATCCTGTACTTGCTACAGCAATCGCTGATGCATTTCAATTGATCGGCTTTATGAAGGCTATAACTAGATGTGAAGAAATTCAATCTGTGACAAGCTATATAGCAAATATTCTCTCTCACACAAATAATAAGACTTTTGAAAGCACTCTCTATCTTGTGAGGTCCCTGCTCTTGTCAGATGGCACTTGTCTGAAGATGATTTAGACCTTGGCTTGATCAAAGCTTTGATCTGAGTGTCAGTTTACAAGCTGTCCTTTTTGCTAAAGTGACTCTTATCAGGACATAGCCCGGCGAGAGGGAATTTTACAAGGCTCTGCACAAGAAATGCGGAGAAAAAGTGAGATTTCACGAGTGACTATTAAACATGGGGAGGAGATACAAAAACATGCATTTGATTGAGCTTCTCTTTAACTTTGATATGGCACAATGCAATTAGATCTTCCTTGTCGGTGATGAATCATTCCCATCTAAAATATGGGTCATAATCCAAAGGGAATGAATTTAAATTTCAAATGACCCTATAGAGCTTTTTTAAGAAGATTGATGACTTTTTTTCCTAGTTTTGATTAAGGTTTTGTAAAATTGCTGTGATTATTTAACACTTAGAAAAGTCTAGAAAATTAATCATTTTATGAAGTGATATTATTTGATATTTAAATAAGACAAACGATTGAACTGTCATCTCACTGTGTTTAAATAGTACTTATAAGCTAATATTTCTTTTATCATACAGGATATTAATAATAGAATTATGAATTTTCATACAGTCAATCATCCAATCATTTGAAAGCTGAATAAATTTAAAGCAGTCAGACACATCTGAATGTATAATGACAGTACTGCAGAATTATGGTTATGTCAGTGTTTCCTACCACAGAATTCTGTTCAGTTCTCTACTTTTATTTATATTTATTAACTCTGTCACAACTATCTTTAACTACGTTGAACTCAGCCAGCAAATATACTGGCATGAACTTGCTTTATATCGATATGCACATATTTGAAAATAATGATAACTTGTAGTTCAGTAAATAAGCCTCATGTTGATCCAGTAACAGCACCGATAGATTCAGTTTAGTGAAGGATTCTGAAACCGGCAACTTGTCTTATTTGAACTATATCATTTAGACCAATCAGCTTGTTTGTTTGGTAATCAGACTTCACTAAAAAAGAACTGGCTGTAAGTCAATTGGACTAGTCAAGTCAAGTCACCTTCCTTTAGGGCTTTTTTTACAATACATATTGTTTCAAAGCAGCTTTACAGTGATAATAGGAAATGAATGCAACAAAGATTGTTTTGGCTATACAGCAGCTCTAGAAGAAAGACTACTCTTATTTTGCTGAATGTTTTGAATTCACTAAAAAGAAGCAGTTAATTTAAAGAGTCATTTGTTCGTGATTCAAACTGCTTACGATGTATGTTTTTGATTCACTAAAAAGAGCCAGCATAGATTCGTGAATTTGGTCACGTTCATAATATTGTTTGCATGCTGGCTGGAGGACAACTCAATAGAAAGACGTTTCTTACCATTATTTCGCAATGGGCAATGTTTTGTATAGCATCATATTCAATGTGATGTCATTCGCAACAAGGTAAACATTCTGCAGCGAAGTCATGCAGAAAACGTTGCTTGCTTTCCAATGTCAAACAGATGACTCGCTTTCATATATAAAAACATATTTGATTTCCTTTCCTTTTAATACAGTAAATGACGCCCGTTCATTTTAAATTCCTATATTAAGCAGGTCTATTCTGTACTATCTGTACAACAAAACAGTAAAAAAAAAAAGAGATAATCTAATTTTCTGTTGAACGATTTGTCTCTGGAAGGAATGTTTGTAACACAATTTGTTATAAAAATCCCTGGGCTTTGATAGATTTATAACAAAAGAGCAAAAACGGTGGGTGCCACTATCGCTCCCCTGACCCCATAAATCACATCTTTAGTGACCACATATTAAGTGCTTTTCTCATTCCCCGCCCATTAAAAGTAAATAATCTGCAGAGAATGAGGCATTTGCTAAGGAGGAATCCTATTTTTCATATGTGACAGTTATCTGAGTGAAGGTGTGCAGGTGGGATGGGAGGTGGAGCAGAATGATGATGTCAGATTAGGGACGGTGGATGCAGAGTCTCACAGCCTCTCTGTCCGTGTGTATTTATAGAGGAAGGAGAATTTATTGGTGGCTGGTTGCTGGGATTGCAGTCTGGCACATTTTACATCCTAAACTGGATCATCATTTAACACTGATGACGCATAGAATGGTTCGGTAGCCTCTCCAGATGTACAACGCAAATATCTTGCTGAATGTGTTCTGGCTTCCTGTTCATACATCTTGGGTCACCATAAAAGCGTAGTAAGTCACATATATCTGGACTGAATAATTCCACATATTTATAAAATAAAGTTTCGCCCCCGGCAAGTGAAATGAGATGCAAACTGGATTGGTGGAGGCGAGTAATTAAGTTCATTAAGTAAATTTTTTTTTTTTCCTGAGCAAAAAGGAGAAGGAAATAGCAACCAATCACTAATTAAGTCCTCCCTCATCATATTGGGAAAAAATGAACATTATGCGGCTACATCGGTTTCATGTTGTTGCATATTCATAGCATTAAATTAATTTAATACCTCCCATATAAATCATGCAAATTTATGAAGTGAAGGTTTCATTTTATTGCACCATATTAAGTCATGTTCGATGCACAAGGTGGCCGTGAAGTGAGACATTACTCAAGGTTAGTCCGTGTTATTTATGACGTATCTGTCAGTTAATACTCAACTGGCTTTTATTGCACTTTAATGTGCAAGGAAGTAATAATATGAAGCACAGTTATGAGGGGGATGATGGCACAGATGTGTTGGACAGCAGGGCAGAACCAATGCTATCTGAGACTGATTAGTCTTAGAGCTGTGCACAATACATAGATACATCTCATTTTTAACATTTATGGTCTGTTACTTTGGGTTCTCAAAGACCTCAGGGTCATGAAATCATTTTCCACAATTTTTATTTAATTTCATTTTATATTTTATTTAATACAATTTTTGTAATTTCTTGATTGCTGAGATTATTTCATTGTATTTTTTTTTTTTTTTATCATTGAGAGATACTATTATAGTTTTTATTAAATTTTTTGTTTAAAGTAATGACAGTGGTTTTTATGGTTTTAGTTCAGTTACCTGTTATAATATGAAAATGTCCTAAATCATTCCGCCATTATTGTCAAAAATAATTGAAATGAGTGAATTTATGTGGCAGTGCTACGTAGAATCCAGTTTCACTTTTTTTGCGATTTGCTTTGGCTTACATTTGTTTGAAGACTGACAGAAAATGGCATAATTACCATATATTTGAGTTCGTTTTTCCAACCTTTATTATGCTAGGTGAAATAAAATCCCTGCAATCCTCAGGGGATCTGCCATCTTTCCAGGTTAAACATTTGCCAGATCACATCCTCTCACCGCTGTTCTTTTGACTCAGGGACCTCAAAAGCCTCTTTTGAATAACTGGCTCCTTACGTGGAACATTTGACATACAGACCAGGCCGAGCACGCCGATTATTCGTCCTTGGAAAAATGAAAAGCTACTTCATAAGACCCCTGGTTTGGGTCATAACACTACGATTGTTCTTAACTAGTGCGAGTGAGAGAATCCAGCTGGGTCATATCTCCCTCATTAATGAGTCATTGGGGGCCCCTGTACCATTACTATGATCCGGATTGTGCACTTGCTGCAATTTGCCACGATTAATGGAGGAAGGTCAACCCGGGTCACTTTCAATTTCCACCCAGAGGGGCGAGAAATGGAAACAACTCATTTGCACAGATTTGAATAATTTGCCCCCTTGAAAAAATAGAAAATATGGGGCGAGGAGAAAGAAAGAGGCGATAAAGGAATCGGGTAGAGGCCTCGAGCGCTGTTGCACTTTGCACAATAATAAGCCGCGCTGCCGTCGTCGTCTGGCACAAAGGCAATAATGAATATGATGGAGGATATGAATCCAGATGTGGGAATAAAGCTCGCCTTTCTCCGTGCAGTCTCACTTGGGAGCGTCTGCTGCGTCTAGTGAGCTTTTAAACTTATCATAAATGTATTAAGATTGCACCGGGCCATGAAACAGCTGTACACAATTAATCTTCTGCAAATCTTATCTGAAGAATTGCTTTCAGCGAAGTAACATCTGCTGCGAGAGGTGCTTATTCATGGGCGACGCTCGCCTGCCACACTTTTATGTGTAGGGCACGATCATTGCCAATGAAGTAAAAATTCATCGTTTTCCCTGTTCGGTAAAAATAACATTCAGCAGCATTAAAACATCATCCATCAACATTGTCTTGGGGGCTCCAAACCCGTCGCAGCCCGACAAATTAAAGAGAATATTCATTTCTGTGTGAACTTGCAGCGCGCAGCTTCACTGAGCTGATATAGTTTTGATTTTTTTTCTCTCTCTTTGGAGATGAAATTGAAGCGGTGCATTTCAATATCAGCAGTTGGGCCTGGTGCAGGAAGTACATAGTGTGACTGCCATCATTGTCTCTCTGTGACCTAACAAGGGCCTTTGTGTTTGGATGTGAAATGGAAAAACACATCATTGCAGTGTGAATAAATGCTAAATAAAATATCCTCTATGAATCCAGGTTCTCACATAAATAAGCAGAACAACTGTTTTCAACATTGATCATAATAAGAAATGTTTCTAGAGCACCAAATCATGTGACACTGAAGACTGGAGTAATGATGCTGAAAATTCAGTTTTGCCATCACAGGAATCAATTTAATTTTAAAATATGTTAAAATAGATGACAGTTATTTTAAATTGTAATAATATTTCACAATATTTGATGAGCATATCAGAAACATTTAAAAATCTTACCAACCACAAACTTTTGAAGGGTGTTAGTGTATATTGAAGAAATATTTAATATTTAAATAGATAAACTTTTAATACAATGGTGTATGCTTGGTTTGCACTTATATGCACTCCTTCAATGTCAAGCACTGAATTTCACATTGATTAGTTTGAGAGTTTGAGAATAGCTCTTGATTGGTCACATGACGGCAGGCAATCAACCAAACAAGGAGAGGAACTTTTATGCACACTCTACGTCTTTTATCTTCTCAACATTAATTACAATCATGTAATTTCTTAATTCCCAACTGTCGGCACCTCACAGATGGCAATATTATTTACAATACACAATGTTGCCTGGAGCCTGGCCAGATGCTGTCTTAATATGGATTTGATCATCTGTAACTTTGGCAGTTTGTCAATTAGTCTATGTTTTTGCAATATGAAGAAAAAAACAAACAATCTGTCTTCTTTTGCCTTTCCCATCTTCCTTTGTAAACCGATACAAAGAGTCAGATTTAGGGAACTAGACAAAGGGTAATCAAAACAGATAAGTATAATATAAAAAGTTTTAAACAATGGTTATTCATATCATAATGACCATTTTAAAGAAAATTATAATTTTGAGATTTTTCAATTATGTAACTTCATAACTAATAATGGCCATTCGAGGTGATCATCAACCACCCACAACCCCTTCCAAACATCATTTCCTTTGACTTAAATTTTTTTATACTGAGATATTATTTTCTAAATCTAACACAAACTTTTTTTGTGTTTTTAGACTTTCCTAAAACATTATTTAGTATGTTTTTGAGCAGTTTACAGGGATTATTGGCTTGACCCCACAATGCAGGTCATTTCAAGCTTATATTTGGCCTGCGCAATACTTTTGAATACATTCATAAAAATAATTACTTGATAATCTGTAATAGTGATATATTAATATATCATTCATATCAGTCCTGTTGACTTTAAATTAAAGAGAAATAACATCAATAATCAGAAAAAGAAGAGAAATCTTTTGCATGCTGTCCAGTACAACTGTGATTCAAGACCAGTGCCTGCTGTGGCCGTGTCTGCTTTCAAACAGGGATTATGTTTAAAGCTCAATGTGTATTGTTCAATGTGACACGGTCAATTCATCATTAGTTTTGAGCGGAGAACGGATGAGTACACTTTCAATTTAGTTCACAGCCTTTCTTCATTCATCATGCCTCTTCATCATCCATCATTTCCCGCCTTTGATTTGTAGAAAAAAAACACACTTTCATAAGTTTAATGCAATTAATCATGAGGCAGGATAATTTTCTATTAATGGACCACAACCATTATTTCATTATTCATTTGATGAACTTGCACAGTGTGTTTCACGGAGGTGTGATTATAAGCACTGCTCACCAAGCATGAACGGGTGCCACTCCGGATCTTTGTTGCTGTTTCTTAAATGGCTCCGTGTACAATCCGCCTGCTCTGCCGTCCGACTGTAGCTTTTGTCTTCATATAACAAGTCCTGATAAATTGGAAAAGTTGCAGGCATAGATGAGAGCTGACCCGAAAAACAAAAGCAATCACAGTAAAGGGTAGAACGCCTGGAACGGTGAACCGCGACAGCTCTCGCATTCAAGGTGAAATTCTGCCTCCCTCTCCATAAAAAGAGAAACATGCATACGCACAGAAAGCAAACAATTTATGATCTTGTTACTTGAGCTGAATCATTTCAAACCTGTCTGGTTTCTTTGAAAGCCCTAAAAGTTATTTTTAATACTCAGTACTGACACATAATATTAAAACTAGTTCAATTGAATACTTAACCCCTCACGTGAAAGAATGTATGGCATCTAAAGTTTTGTTTGATTCTTAAGCCTTGGTGTTGTGTAAAGTTACTTTTTAAAGTAATGCATTACAATATTGCGTTTCGCCCTGAAAAAGTACACAAAAATGATATGATCAATAAGTTATGAAAGCAGATGTTTTTACATTGCTTTAACTCATCAGAATAAGTTCAGTAATTCCATCTCTAACTCATCAAAAAAGTTGCCTACAAGATTTGTGTAAGTTAAGTTGAAATTACTTAAAAATTTAAGGCAGCAACTTTTTTTGCAGTGTAAAATTCTGAGTTTGCATTTCACTGTTTTTATTCATTTTGAGGAATACTGAATCTGTTTTGGTTCAAGTTCGATGAGGATAAATGCATGCTCACATTTAGTAGAACTAACTACCATGTTTACGCCTCTGCACTGCACCTTACGCCTGGTTTCTCTTAACATCGACAAGAGAAGTGTCGTGGGAAAAAAGGTAACTTTTATTTGAAAAAGTAACTCAGATATTTTGTTGTAAATTTAAAAATAATGCTTTGCTTTACTAGTTACTTGAAAAAAGTAATCTGATTACTTGCATCATTTGTACCTGCTTGGTTCTATGTCTTTTGTTTTGGAAACCTATGAATAGACCTGAAATAAAAGATTTGACTTGAGCAATGATGCTGTATAAAAATTCCAGCTGATTATAAGAACTTAATTATTTTTCAAACTGAATAGTCTTGAATCTCGCCGCAGATCAATCAGCTCTCGGGCTCAAAGAACTTCCAACTCCATTTTAGCTCAATCAAAAAGGAAAAAAAAAATCAATGTGGTCCAATTATAGTCTATTTCATTAAGTTATGTTAAACAGGTAGAATTGCAAATGAGTTGGGCCTATGATTTTTCTTCTTGTACACTGCCGATATACAGTAGACAGTGTTAATAAAACATTACAAGCATATTGACATCTGTTGGATGGATCAAGTGCATAACTCACCTGTTGAATCACACGTTATTTTGAACTTAAAGTTAAATTATAAAGTTATAAAATCAAAGCAACATGTAGGAAGCATTTTCCCCCCAGATTCACAATGCACCATGTTAAGGCATCATGCACATCATTTGGTTCCAGCTATGGCCGAGGAGAGGACATGTCTAAGACCATGACAAAAGCTGAGCAAACTTCTTTCATTGTATTATTTTTCCTCTCCTCAGCCAGCCTTTTCATTTGGACCATATATGTTTTTGGTAATCCAATTTTTTCAGTCTGGCTGGAAACAAGCAAATAAGCATCAATTGTTAAGTGCACTGCTCAAATAAACAAAACACATGGCATGCAAACAGGATTAAAACTGCTACTTAATTGTCTAAATAAGGTCAATTATGCAGTTAAACTGTAAAGAAAGGCATAAGCAACCACTATAAATTAGCAGATGCTTTCTAACCTTGAGTAATGTTTTATTTGTCCAGGTTTGATCATAAAACTGACTATATTTAATAGGGTTGTGTTTGAGAACATTCGACACTAAAACTCCTAGTGAGGTGCCGAGCTTTTCGAGAAAAGAGAGTCTGCAGAGACTTCTTCCAGTATTCCTCTATTGATTTTTCCCTCAGAGACATATTGTACCTCAAGATCTCATGCATTAGTGTAGGAGGTCCACTCGAGTCTCAGAAACGATGGTAGAACAATGTATTTAAAAAACATTCGGCTCTAACTAATGGCAGGTCCTCGGCAAAAGCGAGGTCATTTACCCTTCTGATTAGGTAAGCCAGTCAGTTCCAGGCAAACTGTGATTTAAAATGATGTCCAGCTTGAACTACATTCTCCAGGAAAATGATCTAATTTAGTGATTTATTCATATTTACTGAGTGTACTGGCATTACATTTGTATAGATCACATCTGGGTAAAAACAGAAATCGGGAAAATCGAATCAAAATACAAAGACGTGGCCGCCTGTCGCACAGAGTCTACATTCGAGGCTCTGCCGGGGTCACTTCCATGCTTTTTATGATGTCGCTTTGAAATCTATCCGAATCACATTAAATTGGATATAAAGATGTGCAGACACATACATCACAGTAAATGGTGTGCCAGAGCACTGCTCGTGGAGAATCCCACCTCAACAATCAGGTTATAAAATCGGCTTCAGATCCGATTAATAATTTACAATCCTGTTAGGGGAGAACAAACATTTCTGTTCAAGCAATTTAAGTTGCAGGACTGTTATTAAAGCCCGCTGCTGCTTTTCGCGGGGGCTGGAGGATCGTCTGGGGATGTGCGGTCGGTCAGAGAGAGAGAGAGCGAGAGCGAGAGGGATAGCTAAGCCTGCTTCAGCCCTCTGTGCCAGAGAATAACTATGTTCTATTTCACACTCTATGCTTTCTTTATTAAACTGCCATCCAAGTAAGCACATATTGCTCACCGTCTCCTCTTTGAATGTACCGTGAATGCGCCATGTCCTTTCCCCCGTGCTGGGAAACTTTCTGTCGATTTTCCGTAGCAAAATCTTAGCGCCTAATGACTTTATAATGGCAGACGTTTCAATGGAGCTCTAAGTAAAATGAGCTGGTGCTCGTGCAATTAAAGCTCAATGGTGCTTTGTGCATCACCCATCACTAATTGACACAAGGGAGACAGATTTGCCTTTACGCAGAGGCCTGAAAAGTGCCTGCAGGCTTAATGTAATTATTGTATATTTTATGTGCTTGTTACATTCTACACAGGTTTTCCTCACATTATGTACTTTGTGAATATTACAGGTTGACTGCTAAATATCGTATCAATAAAAATGATTAATGCTTTGAGAGATGATGTTTCATTTCATTATTTTTTTAGGAAAGACAATCATGAAAGTGAGCTGTCTGATGTGGCTCAAATGTTTGGTAACAGTGACCTCTAGTGTCCACACATGAACAGCCCACTGGACCTTAGAAAAGTGTGTGCAGCTCACATTCTGAAAGAGCTTTACGATCTTTAAGAAATCATGTAACAGGAATAAAATGTGATCATGCACAAAGTGAATATTTTAACATGCAAATCTATACACTGTATTGTTGGGGGAACTAGAACCCAACAATGATTGAGAACAAAGTAAAAATCTAACGCGTTTCAGCAAGTATTGTAGCTATGTATCAACAATTTGTTACGATTTATGTACACAAAAAAGGAAAAGTTCAGATCTCAAGAATATATTTTCCAGTTAAAAAAAAAAATGCTGAATCAAAAAGAGCAACATTGCACAGCAGCGGAACTGTGCCGATTTTGTCCGGTGGCTGAGCTAGAAGTGTTTCTCACTTTCAGATCAAGTTCATAAATAATGTGAGCTGAAATTTACATGGGATCAACAAAGGCTTCGTAAGAGTCCGAGCCTACGATCATACTGCTGTACATCTTCTGTTGCTCCTCCTTGTATGACTCCTTGACCTTTGCTCTCTTCAGTCCTCCATCCCTGCAACATAATAATACTTTAATCTATAGCAATTTGTGACTTGCCACTTGCCAGGCTAATATTTGATCATTTTGAGATTATATTGCCACTCATATTAATCATCCTTACACTAGTACTAAAAACTTTAAATGGACATTTAAATATTATGAATAAATAATGAATAATGTTTTCTACAGAGAAAGCAAAAATAAATTAAATAAATCAAATATGCTTACATATATGCATATTTAATTTATTTAAAAAATAGGTGTGTATTCTTACCAGGACAAATCCACCAGTCCTCCCTGATATGCAATTGCTGATTTTACTCTGTTAGCAAAATGAACAGCATCCTCTCCATCCTACAAAATACATAATCAGATATTCAGATACAATGAAATAAAGGAACCAAGGCTCTACCAGTTAAAAGTTTATATAGACCTGAAATGCTCATAAAAGTAATTGAAATAACAAGAAATAACACAATCAAAGTGGGGAATTATGTCACCCTGCGCTTATAATACAGTTCTGCATGCTCTGAAGCTGCACGATTAATCGTTAAAAGATCGCAATCTCGATTCAAACACCCACGTGATCTCATTCCTAAGTGACAACGGTTCGCCTTTGTGTGTGTTAATTAAACATTTGACAAAATCCCAGTGGAACATTCAAATCAGTGTTCGCGCTGCCGCTGAGCCAGAGAGCAGTTGTCATGTATAGGCAAAAAACGGCTTCACAAACAGTATTTTCAACTACACAGAATCGTTGTTTCTGTGTTGCAAATATTAAAATTAGCATATAAGTACTGGGATAAATGTTTAAAGGTCAGATATAAACACTGATGTCTATAGCAGTGATCAAAATAGAGCAAATCACCTTTTGAAAGAAACTTGGCGCTTCAAATAACGATTGTATCGATTACATAGTAACACCACTTGGTGTCAAAAAAGTGACTGTTAAAAAAATGTATTTGTCATTGAATCATTCATTTAAGAGATTTGTTCAAAAGGGCTGATTCATCCAAACCGATTTTTTTCAAAATAATTCATTCAAATTAATTAAATATTTAAAATAGACTGCAGCAATTAACATTTTGTCAGAACTTCTAATAAATTACATGTAATTTTGTTTAGTTGTCTGTACAGAATCGTGGGAGAATTGTGATCTTTTTTTGAAACAAAAAATATCGTGATTCTCAATTTACCCAGAATCGTGCAGCTCTACCTGATGCATTCTGGGATGATTTTAAACAGTTTTGAAATATAAATCAATGAATAAAATAATTGTTTTTGTAAATTCGCGTTTCTGCTTAGGCTCCAGCATTCGTGGAACCTTACATAGGACGGACGGACGGACGGACGGACAGACAGAGATAGATGTTTCTGCATACCTGTCGAGTCATAGGTGGGAGGTACCACACGTTGCACACAATGGCCCAGCTTGTCATCATTCTGAGGATGTAGCTCACCATGTTATACTTGGCACTGTTCCAGAAGGCATCTCCAAACTGAGGGTCATACTGAAAGAGAGAAGTACATGAGGTGTGTCCCTTTCAGAGGGTGCTTGTAATACTGCCGTAGGAAAACACTGGCTTGTTAGCACTCGATACCTTGATTGCAACTGGGTATATAGTTCCACCTATTTCAAAGCTTCCCTTCTTGAACATCATGACTGATGTATTATTAATGCAAGTTCCTAAAATGAACACAAACACAGAGCATAGGGAGTTTGGGAATAGGATAACAAATGGCATTGAGATATATTCAAATAAATATGTGAAATTTGTATATATAAATTAAATACGTATACTATGATTTTTGATATTTTCTTTTATAGTAGATTTACTGCATAATCAATGCTTTACTATAAGCATAAGGACACATGAATATAACTTGTACCCTCTGGGAAGATCAGGATTGGCAGCTTAGTTTTATCAGCAATATGGTCTTTCAACCTGCGGAAAAAGCAAAGCTGAGGCTTTATGTTCTAAGCGAGGACAAAACAACTCCAACAGACTAATAAATACACACTTTGTCACCTTTTGGCAACCGCATGGCGATCTTTCATCTCTGATCTCTCAAACCAAACATGAGGACAGGATCGAACTATTGACCTCTGAATGACCCCCAAGAGGCCTCCATGAACTTGACCTACCTGAGGAGAATAAAACTGAGTTAAGGACACCTGAGACCTCTACAGACACACAACGTCACACATCTGATAAAGTCAGCGTGACTCACCATAGCATAACATCCATCGTTCGCCAGAATGACGATGTCAATCGGGGAGGTGTGGTTGGCCACACAGATACCTCCTTTTTTTGGACGATTCTCTCTGTTATGCATCCCATGAGACAAATATAAGAAACAGTGTTCATTTGACTATATTAGGGAGTGTTATAAAGAAAAAGATGTGTACGCATGGCCGAGAATGACAATGAGACATAATAACGACCACCTTATCCATCTCAGCAAATACATTGTAAGCCACTGTAATTTCTAGAGATTCTAACTAAAACTCTTATCTTGTCGCTGAATTGCTTGTATCCACAGCAGTTGTCCTTTAGCTTCTTTTATTTCTGTAGTTACTTTGTCATATTTTACTTTCTAAAAGTGTTGCAATGGTTGCAAAATGCAAAAACAGATATAATAAAGTCCACAGTAAATGATATTTGATGTACGCCACTGTTTTCACACTTGAGAAGTAGCCTGGGTTTCCCAATGCTGCCTTTGCGCAGCGCGATTTTATTCTCAACGAGACTTGGTCTGACGTTAGCCAGGCTACTCGAGAAGCAGGGGGAAACTGAAAACAGTGAGACAACAATCAAAGTGGAACGACTGGGATAAAAAAAGAAGCAGTGACTCACTTATTATGATAGCGGATGGTTGCAGACAGGCCTCTGGCACATATTCTATAGCATGTAATGTGAACCAAATCACTGAGCCAGTTCTTCGCACTGAAAGAGACACAAACCCTTCCCTTTAAGAATTGCTTCTTCAGACTCAGTCAAAATATTAAAATATCAGTCCATCCATATATAACAAACATATTTGAAAATACTCTTGTTAGTTGAACATATCTTATTCAGTCAGTCCATAAACTGAGGACAAGAGAATATGGTATAATTACTGTAATTATGGCATGCAATATTAATTACTTGCTGTTAGGAAGCAGTCCAACAAGAGTAGTTCCTATCACCAACCAGCTCAATCCGATAGCAGCCAAAGTGATCCTATGACAGAGCAATAATATGATTCATATACATATGGATGAATCACAAAAAAACATGGCCAGGTCACATTTCCTGATCATAATAATGAGAATGAGAAGGTGGGAAATGTGCTTAAGTGTCATGATAAATATATATATATATATATATATATATATATATATATATATATATATATATATACTGTATATACAATTTTTTTAATGTTTTGAAGTCTTTATATACAGTTTTTTATGTTTTGAAGTCTCTTATGCTCACTAGCATTTTAATACATTTTAAAATGTAGTTTATTCCTGGGCATCATTACTCCAGTCTTCAGTGTCACATGGTCCTACAGAAATCATTCTAACGTGCTGATTTAGTGTTCAAACATTTCAACAATTCTGCTGAAAACTGTTGTGCTGCTTAATATTTTTGTGGGACTGTAATCATTTTTTTCTGGATTATTTGATGAATAGAAAGTGACATTCGATGAAAGTAGAAATAATATTTTGTAATAACGTAAATGTCTTTGTCACTTTTGATAATTATAATGCATATTTGATTAATTTATGTCACTTAATGAGTGAAATATAAGTCCAAGCTCACCTGAGAGGCAATAAAATACAGTAACGTATAAAAACTCCCAGGCCCCATATGATGGTGAGCCGCACACTGATGTAGCGAAAGTTGTTGTTGGTTCGTGTGAGAAGGTTCCAGGAAGCCAGTTCCTCCGACGTGAAGCGCTGAGTCACCTGATCCTCGACAATGTTTTCAATGCCGTTCTTACAGAAATAGAAGACATCACACAGAGTAAAGTCTCCCCCCGCCAGATTTTTGGGATGGGACCGTCGCAGTTCTTCGATCTCCTCCTCCATAGAACCGTCCTCTTTTTCAATTATCCCTGAGAAGACATTTGAAATGAGTTCTTTTCTTGAGGATCCCACATGAGCACACAATGCTTTTGTGACACAGTTGCTGCTATATACTTTACTTTCTTTGTTTTCTGGAGCAAGTATGATTTCTAATGTAAGTATGATTTCATGTGTGTCCAAAGATCAGGATTCATACAGTTCAACAGCGAAAATACCCTGCCTGAGACCGGGTAAAGTTAATAAATAAGATCAACTGAAATTATGAAATCCATCACTTGCTGCAATACCAAATACAGCGTGTTCAACAGACCATGACTGACAGGCATCAGGCCAATAAATAAGAAACGCATTTTAAACATTATTTTCTTATACAGAGAGTTAACTTAAACTAAGACTTATAAATATGAGCAATGAATAATTAAATAAGACAAACAAAAGGCAGCAAATTAATCCACATATTTTTATGATTGTGTAATATGCAGCATCAAAAACACCAAAGAGGAAGCCATGGCTAGCCTTCACATGACATTTTCTTGAAATCAAATGCTTGTGTTTTATGCACATGATGTCTCATAGTCATAAATATTTTTCCTCGACAGACACCCTCACTCACCGTTGGCTGACTGTGATGGCAGTGTTGGCTGTTCCTTCTGTCCTCTTTGGATCCTGAGAGTCGCCCACTAAATAGAACATAAGTTATTTATGGGTAACCTTTAACACAATGCTTCCTACATCCACAAGTCAAAGTGCAATGTCTTCCTCTGAAATAAATACTAAAAACAAAACCCCTGAAAATTACATTTATTTGGATTTCATGCCTTTTGACCCTCTTTTGCAAGTTTATCTTGGCATCATCCACTTCTGTCATGTCTAAAGAAAGTAAAAAAGCTTTCCAAGTTTGCAACTACAATTCATTGAAATATTATCAGGCATGGAAAGCAATTAATAGTCATATAACTTTAGAAATGACTTATAGCCTTTACCTCTAGTATCTTAACCAGAACCTTGATGTAGATATCTGTGAACCCCAGGGAGACGCCAAACATGGCAGGTAACATGATGAGGCCCACTACTATGGATAGCCACACCTGGAAGAGAACAAGTGCGACGTCCCAAGCACCTTCCATCTCTCTGCTCTCCTTCCTGTCAGTCTATGGGACTGGGCTCTGGGCTCAGGCCATCTGCTTAAATGGGTGAAGGTAAAAGCCAAAACAGAGGGGGTGCTTGTTTAAAAGGCCATGTTGTAATCAATGTGTTAATACTGTCTCTGGTCTATTTTTTTTCTTCTTCTTTTTTATGTGGTTGGCCTGCTTCTGTATTACTGTACAGTGCCTGACCTATTTTTTTACAGTCTATGTGCCTGACCCGTTTTTGCAGAGTTCACTTTAACAAAATGCACTGTAATCAATTTTAAAACAATCAAGTGGAAAATATCAGCTGATTTGTTGCCTTATTTAAAAAAATAACAAAACAAATCTAACCAATGTTCCTACCTAATATGTTCATTGTACTTTTTAAAGTTATTAATATGGTCCCACAGATATCTGTTATGATTTTACTTAACTAGACTATTATGTAAAATCAAACAGCTTATTAGAACCTATTTTTGTCATTTAATTTCATATAATTTTCTTTAAAGTTGTTATTATAGTGGCAGGTAATAGGCCTACCAGTTTATTTGAGCAACAATAGCAGTAAGTTAGTCACTTTTATTAGTTTTATTTTATTTGTGGCTATCTGTAGTGACTATGCCATTTTTTTGTATTTTATTTATTTTTTTGACATCTGTGGCTAACAGCTGTATTATGTTTTGATATGATATTTGTGGCTAGCTGGAGTAATTATGGTATTTTATATTTCATTTTTTATGACATTTATGGTTTCTATCTGTAGTAACTTATTTTTTTACATTATTATTTACTTGTTATTGAAATTTGTGTCTAAAATAGCTGTGCTGTAGTAACAATGGTATTTAGGCGGAAACTGTACGTAAGGGTCTCCGTAATGTACGAATCCCCCTTAACTTGCTCCTTAAACGACATAATATTATCTAATTACTATTCTGCTGAATGAGTTTGACGAACTATAATGGCACATATGAAATAATCATCGAGAACTTGAGTTGTCCTTCTGTTTCTTTTCCGTTATTAGAAACCCCGTGGCATACGATGAACAGTAAAAAAACAGCAACCAAACAAGGGTTAAGACTCAGTACACACACCTTCACAATACCAGGATAACATTCAATTATTCATTCCCGACGTCTGGAGCTGATGTTTCATACACTGTGTCCCAAATCCCGAAACAATGTCCGAAAAAGTTCCCGTGTAACTGGACACAAAGTTCGGACACATAATATGGTTAAATCATGCACTAGCGCCTCCTTGTGGTAAAAACAAAGGTGTCACGTTTATAACTGCTTTATCATAATCGTGTTGTTTACAGCCCCAATAAACGCTAAAGTTAATCTATTGGTCATAAAAAGAAACTAAAATTGGCAATTTGTATGTGACATAAAATGTTAAAAATATATTAAACAAACAAGAATATTTTAGGTGATTTTTTATGATTGTTTTCTTTAAAAAAGCATTATTATATCTCTCATTAGAATATTCTATATTATTCTAACAACTTTTCAGTAAATAATAGATAAACAACTTTAACAACTCAGTCTTTTAGGGAAGTACAAACACCAGCGTTGTTTTCTTCAAAACAAAATATACTTGAAACCACAAGAGAGAGAGAGAAAAGAGAAATACACACTTCAAGGCTAGTATCTCATAGATACATAGATCCCTCATTGGCAGTTGTTTCTATGGGCCGCTATATGTAAGCCATCCGCCATATTGGAACGGTTAACGCAGGTCCGTGGACATTCGAGATCAAGTTAACTGCGCATCTGCAACCGAAGTTAGATGAAGCATGTATGAATATCTATATCTGCAATAGACTCCAGGAGATGATTTTGACAATACAAGAGGACGAATGCGTCAGCTAACCTGACATTAAAATGTTACCATAGTAAAAACATTGAAACGCACCATTTTGAAAACCAGTAATATTGAATTAATACGCATAAAACACAAATCGACACATTCTCACCTGTGAAAGGTTATCCCATTCCTTCAGAAATTTAAATCTCGGCGGTTTCACAACCAGAAGCAGCGCAGTGTTGTGGCATCATGACTGTGAGTGACGAGCGTGACGACATGCGGAACCGTTCCAAGATGGTGGGTGCGTTGAGCAATAGAACCATATGATAGATGCCTCATTGGCGCCGGAAGCCGTCCGCCACATTGGACCGGTCAGTGAACATTAAAAAGCGATTTGACCGAGCGTCTGCAACATAGTTAGATGCATGTATGATGAATATTAAAAAGACTACATCAGATGATTCTGCTAAACTAACACAATACAACAAGACGAAGGCGTCAGCTGACACGACGTAAAAAGTCCCCATAGTTAAAACGTAAAAACATGTAATATTGAGTTAATACTAATAAAAACACAAACCAACACATTCTCACCTGTGAAAGGTTATTCCATTTCTTCGGGAATTGAAATCTCGGCGGTTTCACATCAATAAGCTGCGCTATGTTGTGGCATCATGGATTCTTACTGTGAGTGACGACACGCTGCCCGTTGCAAGATGGCGGGCGCGCCTACGTGTGCAACGGTGAAATGTGATTCTACGTATACATTTCTATTCCCCGTGCTGCCGACGTGTGCGCGGTCAAATGGGGAATCTACGTATAAATATCTATGTGGTAATGAATTTCTCCGCACCACGTGGTGGCAGCATAAGAAGTGTTTAGCTGTAAACTGTCGTCTCTCGACTGCAGAGAACAACTAAACGAAAACTACGAGCGCAGAAAGTTATACATGTAGCCTAGTAACTCTAACTGAAAACTATGATGTTGTGATAATTAATTCACGGTTTATTCCAAAAGCATGGAGGAATTCAACACAACTGTCCGTATATCGGGTTTCGTGTTGAGTTCACTGATGTTTCATCATTTGAACAGTGATGCGGATGTGGTAAGTGACAAAGGTTCTAATGTGACCATATGACTGGGTTTGCATTAAACTAAGAAGTCAACTGCGTCCGCTAAGCATTCCCTCAGTCCCATAACTCCTATTTACATTTGTACAATGTTTAAAGGAAGGTCTTATTCTTGGAGAGAGTATAGGAGAGGAGAACTGTAGGATCACAGACTCTCAAATTGATCACATACAGTTTGAACACACTATAAGTAAGTTGACTCTACTAAGTGTGCTCAGAAGGAACCAATATCTCATGAATGATAGCCATCACAACAAAACCCTAGTGTCATGATGTTTTCTCTTTTTCAGATATTCAAAAACACATCCCTTGTCATAAACTGCATAGGTAAGTGAAATGTTTAGGATTTTCCCACAAACCTATTTTCATATAAAGCAGTGGTGGTCCTCAACTGGTTTTACTTCAGGGCCTGGATTGTACGTTTGGACATTAAATAGTTAGCCAATACAGTACAAAATTGTTTGTTATAAAGAAATGATTAAATATGTACTGATAATCAAATATTTTGAACTGCAGAATTATTTATACATGTATACAGTGTTTTACTATTTACATTTAGCAGTTTACTTATTTTTGGCCACTGATATAGAGGTTTTTAAAAACTGACGACTTTTTTTTCTTCTTTTTGCCATTGCCTCAATCCTCTTGAAAGCTTCTACGGTAATGCTGGCGATGTGAGTGAGCAGAAAATAAGACAGATTTTGTCAGATTACAAAAAGGTAATTTCCACTTTCTAAATAATTTGGTTATTTTTTTTACTGCTGAATAAATCCACACGTGATTTGCATTAACAAATTGTGTTTTTCTTGCTACACATTCACTCGTGTCAAGGAGAATGTGATTGGGTGGTATAGACAACGAAGAAATACCAAACCGCAAATGACCTTCATGGAACAAGTGATTCATCAGAATATGAGAAAGATTCTGTCCAGTCAGGAACTTGTTTTCATGTTGCTCACACCCTCTCAGGCAACGGCTTCAGGCTCCACACATCGCCTTGAGTTCTCCGCTTTCTTATGGCACAGCAGGTGAGATACTCTCAACTCTGGCACACAGACATAACCAGACCTTTGAAGCTTAGAGAACTAAGGTAATTGAATGTATTATCTCCATGCAGCCAGTACAACAATATCCCCATCTTGGTGAGCAACCTGGGAAACCTTGAACAACAAGACTACTGGAGAGTGTCAGGCACATGTCCATCTTTAGGACAGAGTCAAGCTGTTAATCAACACAGGTACATTCAGAAAATAAGTTGTAATTGCAATTAAAGGCTGTTTAGTAATGCCTGCCAAAAGTTTGAAAACATTCATTTTTTTATATTTTTGATAGAAGTCCTTAATGCACACCAAAGCTGCATTTATTTAATCAAAAATACAGTACAATTGTAAAATATTATTACTATGAAAAATATTTGTTTTCTATTTTAACAAATTAAAAAATATATATTAGAATGATTTATGAAGGACCATGTGACACTGAAGACTGAGGTAATGCTGCTGAAAATTTAGCTTTGACATCACAGGAATAAATTACATTTTAAAATATATTAAAATACTAAAGTTTTTTAATTTGCAATGATATTTTGCACTGCATTGTACTATTTGTACTGTATTTTTTATTAAATAAATGCAGCTTTGGTGAGCATAAGAGACTTCTTTCAAAAACATTAAAAAGTTGTATTGTTTCCAAACTTTTATTTATATATATATATATAATTATTATTATTTTTTGCCTGGTAGAAGATAAAATGGCAAAAACATCCATAGAGTTACATGTAAGGAGGGGCCCGAGCCATATTAAAGAGGTCTGGAGGATCGTGGGCTACTAGCCTTGAAACCACATAGCAATACAATTAAAACACTGCTTACAAAGCAAAACGTTTTGCTCTGGCAAGCACCACTCACACTTTATTCAGAAAATATAAAAATCTAGCCTTTTCTTTAGAAGGGATGAATTTTTTTTTTTTTATCTGCCAGGACCAAATTCTTCTGCACAGGAGATGATTTAAAAGAGGTCAGAAATGTCAGCGACATGAATGATGCTTTATTAGCAGAAATGCAGGTTAGTAACTACATTTCACATTAGTTGCGAAAGTTTCTCCATTGTGATTTGAATATCTGAAATCATGAACTTTCATATCCATCTGTTTTATACAGAAAGTGTGCAAGGAAGTGGAGAAGAGTGAAAGAGCAGTTGAGAAACTTCAAGAAGACATTACACAGCTAAAGGAGGCAATCGGGAAACAGAAGAGACACTCAGAGAAAAATGAATGTAAGAATTTATTTCTAGGACACTTTATATTGATGCCTCCAAGGCCAATCACACACTATGAACTGAGGCTTCCCATGGCAGATTTAAAACATTAAAGAGCTTCAGTCTATTAGTGTGCGCTTGAATACAGATCTTGTTGTAATGTAGCAGTTGTAACCCTATTTTTAATTTAATTGATGAATATTATTCATGCTGTCATTATAGTATTGTAATACTACATTAATTTGTTTTATCAGATTATTATAAGTTTATGTTATGACGAAATTGGTGTTGTGTAAACAGTCCCTTATAGTCTTCATACAGAACCTATTCAAAGTGTTTGATACCATAAATATCCTGATTTTTCTACCAATCATTTGCAGTTAGCACACTAAAGGGGTGGTTCAGGATTTTGGACATCGGGCCTCATTTCCAAGTTAGCCTTAGTGTTATTTATCAGTGGAGACAGTTTTCCAAAAATTTTCATCCAGTCGTTCCAGTTCCATAGTTAGGCTAGCGAGAGTCAACGGTAACTGCTAGCCTGCCATTTAAAAACAGTTTTACCCACTCCACAGAACACCAAAAGCAAATAAATTATAAGAGAATAATGTTAAAAATCAAACTACTCTTGCATCTCAATGGTTGCAATACATTTACAGGAACTAGTTTCTCAGCAGCGGTGGAATTTTACTTTGCTCCGGTTAGTAGTACTGCGCCGAAAAGTAAACACAGAACCGAAGCGCACTACAGTCGGAACTACCTGCACTACCTCTCTCTCTCGGTTGCCTAGGTAACTACATATCACTCTGCCGCTGCTGTAGACTGTGCTAATAAATACAGGGAACAAAGTATAAATATTGCAATGCAATGAAAGGGTAGTTTGATTTCTAACATTATTCCCTCAACAGACATTTACATTGATAGTCTGGCGTTATAATTTATTTGCTTTTGGTGTACTGTGGAGTGGGTAAAACTGTTTTTAATGGTAGGCTAGCAGTTACCGTTGACTCTCGCTAACCTAGCACCGGCGAACTATGCAACTGGAACGACTGGATGAAAATTTTTGAAAACTGTCTCCACTGATAAATAACACTAAGGCTAACTTGGAAATGAGGCCCGATGTCCAAAATTCTGAACCACCCCTTTAAGCTTGTCAGGACAGATCGTAATCCCATGAATAACATTGTATTTCAGCCCACAAATGTGCCTCTCCAGAAGAACCCAAAGAGAACATACCTCTATGCTCAGCTCTGAGAACTCTCTTCCCCAATGCGCCCTCATTACGGACACAGACCCTCACTGTTCAGGGCTTCCCCATATTAGAACTGTGCTGTAATTCTGACCATAACATTGATATTTCCACCAAGCTGCCTCTGATTCTGGAGAATCAACTCACCAGAAGGAAGGACGCAGCCCCCAGACTTAGGAAAAAATGCCTCGCTGCTGGTTTTCCTCCAAGACTTAAAAGGAAAAGGAAGACTAATGATATCAGCGAGTCGGCCTCTGAGAGCGGGTCAGATACAGAGATTGAGTTGAATGGACAGAGCAGAAGTAACTCTCCTGTCTTTTAAAGCGTAAAACTAAGCGTGTTCTTATTTGTACATCAATCTAGTCATGACTGGAAAGCATTTTATACCAGGAGGTTACCTTTATCTTGATATGCAAAATTGTTTTTTAGTATCATTTTTTTTAAACTGTTTGTAAATGTTCCCTAGAAAATTAAAAGTTGAATCCACATTATTTAATTGATCAGTTTTATTAATGTTCCCATTTTAGTAGTACATGAATTTCTGGTTAATCAAATTATCATAGTTATGTTTCACGGTTTAGATTTTTTTTAAACCATTTGGTATGTTTTTACAAACTACAGATTTACACAAACAATAACACAAAGATGGCCTGCAGAGTCACAGTCTTCATACAGAGCCTATTCAAAGTGTTTGATACCACAAATATCAGGGTCTTTCATAAACTGTGGATTCTTCAGAGTGACTGACATAAAACCTGAGGATAGGACAAAGCTTTGTTAGTCAAATATCCTAGTTTGACTATATACATGGATATTTTACTGAAGACATAGGCATATTTACGTCAAAGTAAAAAAATAAAAATAATTACAGCTATAAATTCTTACCCATTGAACGAGCTTTCTTTATTGCTTTCGATACCTCCTTCTGCTTTCGACCGCACAAGCCTGTGAGCAAGAGAGTTACAGTGTCCTAAATGACTCAATCACAATTATTTTAAATATTAAAGTGAAAATGTGAACCCATAGACCTCTCACCTGTTATATGTCTGCCGTATACTCTGCCTGTGTGTGGTGAAATGAACTGGGACAACAGCTGGAGAAAGATTTCCACAAGAGTGCTTTCATTATTATGACAATAAAAAAATATAGATAACAAGTATTCATATTCTTGTTCATTTTACCAACCTGAACGTTTTTGAAGTCTACAGTTATATTGCAGAGGATGCAAGTTTTAGGGGGTTGCTTGTATGGGTTTTCCATTTTGATAGGCTGGATAATACATAATTTTGCAATGTTAGAGCAAATAATTATTCAGATGGTTCTAGAAAACATCATCAATTCAAGTCTCCGAAAGAAACGCTTATAAAAAGCTTGCCATATCATCTTTCTTAGGTGGATCTTGAGATGTTTTCAGACTTCTGATGCATTGTGCTGGAACAGATTAAATGAAACATTAATACATGCTGCCATACATTAAATTTTGTTAAACAGATCAGGACAGCATCTTATATCTTGCTTTAACGTCTATGTTAATCACATCATTAAATGTCTACTACTGATAAAGAAGCGGCTTCTCTATGAGTGTTTACGAAAATGTATTTGTCCTCTGAGTAAGAGAATAACTAACGTTAGCTGTCCTGGAAAACATTTTGCATATAAAATTATTACGAATTTTTTTGCAAAGATACCTGTAGCCCTAGGGGTGACTGGTTGTTTGGGAAAAGCCTGTAATAACAGGCGACTAAAAGAAAGGGCAAACATTCTTCGATCTGTTCAGGAGGCCACCATGACTTCTTTCTTCTTCTGCAGAGTCACTTACCGCTATAATGCATGGGTTTGTGGCGATCTACCGCCACCTACAGGATCGGCGTAAGCAAAATATGTTTCAAAATGGAAATAAATCTAAAATAAAATCTTGAGATAAATAGGACCTTTACATACTATTGAAACCTAACAGATATAGAATATAAATGATAACTGTGCAATGGAAAATAAAATATACTTATAATTATAAAATAATATATTTTATACATTTATAAAAGAATATAATTTGTATAAAACGCTTTAGTAGTTATGCATTCATGAAAGACTTTTTTTGGAAAGAGGTCGTTTAAATACATTTGGAAAAACTTTGACAATTTTAGTTATTGAAGTATACTTGATATAAAATATTTTGATATAACACTTTTTTTAGACAGAGTGCGTTTAAATGCATTTTAAAAAGTGGATATAACATTTAAGCAATAAAGAATGAATAGAAAATAAAATATGCTATTTATATAAATACCTTTTGTGTTTTTACAGTTTTTAGTATTTTGCATTCTAAAGGGACTTTTGTTCTACTTTTTACCGTCTCGACGTTTTAACAGTCACGTGGTCCAAAGGCGAACTTCCATTGGCCATCTCCATCACTCATCATTTCGAAAGTCCTCATTTTTGGTACACATTAGTTACTGTTATTTTGTGCAATAATAGATATTTAGTTATTTGTTTAGGGTTTTTACGGACTGAATAAGGTCAGTTACCTATGATAAAGACTTACAGTAACGTTAAATGAAAAAACAGCTTTGGCTCTTTGTTGCTGTTGTCAGTTACTGACCCTTCGTCAGTAATATCACACAATGCTTTAATCTCCGTGTGGAGGATCATTACAGTAGTAATGTATACTGACAACAACATACACGACATTGTGGTAAAACGCAACCCTTCGTCCTCAAGAAAAAGATCAAGGGATGGCATAAGAAGTCACATCACTCCAGCCAAGAAGCGGTCTAGCTTCACATCAACAAAATGCACTTCCAGTGAAGGACACGATTGTGCTCAAGACATGACTGAGAATAAAGGCACAGAGCTGGTAAGCAGCCTCTTATTTATTTTCATCGAAAGATATACGTTGGTTTCAAGCATAATGATGTTTTTTTTCTGTACTTGTCCAGTGCTGCAGTGACAATGAGGACTTATTTGAGGGTTATGACAGTATTGTGTGTGACAGCTCCTTTCTGGCTAAGCTTGAAGATGTGGAGCCCCAAATGAGGCAGTGTCATGATCAGCAGACTCCAAACCTCTGTGAGGATTATCTTTCAGACTCTATCTTAGCAGAGGATTTCAGAGACTCACCACTGAGAGCTTTACCAAGCTCTCAACTTGAATTTCAAAAAGCTGTCACAACCCCACACAAAAGCCCTTCAAGGGGTGCACATAACACCTCTACCCCTGATTTTATTTATCCCAGGCCAGCTATCAATCATGCAGATCTCAATGTCAACAAGCCACCCTCAAAAGCCAGAAGAAGTATGAAAGATAATCTTAAGAAAGTACTGATAGATAATGCAGCAACATCCAGCACAGTCTCCAAGACAGTACAACAAAAGGAAGCTGTGATGACTGAAGAAATGAGTTTTGCCATGCAGGCCATGGAGTCCATATCAACTGAGGGGGACCTGGGCCCTTTTTTTGGTCTCCCATCCAAAGTTAAAGATTTAATTTTGAGGTTCAAGGAAATCCAGGACTTGTATGGTAAGTATTTCACATTCACATTTCGGTTTTCTTTTCTCCTTATCGGCAACTGGTATCAGTGTTTTAACTCTATCAATTTTTACTATTCTCTTTTGCTTTCAGAGTGGCAGAAAACGTGTTTGAGTCTGGATTCATTGCAACAAAGGAGAAATCTAATTTATTCTTTACCAACAAGTGGTGGAAAGACTCTAGTGGCAGAGATTCTCATATTTAAAGAGCTCTTGTGTAGAAAGAAAGATGCCCTGCTAATTTTGCCATACATATCCTTGGTTCAGGAAAAGGTATGCATTTATGTATATGTATATGCATGAGTTATGTCTTATTATCTACGCAGTTTGACAATTAGAATGCAAGCAGTTTTCGACAATTATTTATGTATTATTATCCATTTATCATAGAATGATAGATGCACTGTTTTGCCTTTAGGTTCGAGGGTTGTCTGGCTTTGGAATTGAGTTGGACTTCATGGTCGAGGAGTATGCTGGTAGTAAAGGGAAGTTTCCTCCAGTCAAGAGAAGAAATAAAAACTCTCTGTACATCACAACCATTGAGAAAGGACACAGTCTTGTCAATTCACTGATTGAAAATGACCGCCTGGACAATATTGGCCTGGTTGTTGTGGATGAGGTGTGTATCACAAATTATTATTATTAAAGTATTTTTTTTTTAAATTGTGTTTTGGTTTAGTTTTGATTCAGGTTTAGTTCGATTTGATAAGATTTTTAATGCATATTCTATTTTAATATGTTTTTAGTTTAAATTTATTCCTGTAATGACCAGGCTGGATTTTCTGTTACATTGTAACAATGTAAAGGCCTTTTCTGCCATTGTTTAATGTATCCTTGCTTAATAAAAGTATTCTTTTTTTTTAATTACTGACCTCAAACTTTTGAATGGTAGTGTATTTGATAAGCTTTTCAAATGAACGTATGCTTTTTATTTTCAGCTCCATATGCTTGGTGATGGGAGCAGGGGGGCAATTCTTGAAATGACTTTGTCAAAGATTCTGTACATGAGCAGTGGGTATTCTAAAACTCACACATGCAGTATACTTCACCTCTGTAATGGTCACTCCTTACAGATTCTGATTACCCCATTGTTGTTTTCCCACAGAGTCAACTCAAATTATTGGTATGAGTGCAACTCTAGGCAACGTGGGAGATCTTCAGACCTTTCTGAATGCTGAAAACTACACCAATGACTTTCGACCTGTAAGAATGACCTTGATTTAGTACGTTTTTAAATTCGATTTGAATAAATAACTGGTGATTTTGTAGGTTGAGCTGAAAGAGTATGTAAAAGTAAAGGACAGCATATATGAAGTTGACCCAAAGGAAGAGACATGCTTCAGTTTCTCACGACTCCTGGATTTCAAGGTATTCTTCAAAGCGTTTTTTTCTTTTTACCTCAACAAGATATCGAGCTGCTGAGCTCATTGAAATTTTGTGCGATGGACTTTTCCAGTACTCCAGTGGAATGCAGAAGATGGACCCTGACCACATCATAGCTCTGGCTACCGAAGTCATCCCACAGCTGTCCTGCCTCATTTTCTGCGCCACCAAGAAGAACTGCGAGAATCTAGCTGGAATGATCTGCAAGTATTTAAAGAAGTGGGTAGACCTTAAGATTCCTTAAAGTGCTTTTACATAATTTTGACATTGATATGAAATGAAACCTCTGCATTTTTCTCAGGGAGTTTCTGAAACACAAGCAGGCAGAGAAAGCCACACTTCTGGGTGAACTGAAGAGCAGTGGGAATGGATCCTTGTGTCCTGTGCTGCAGAAGACTGTGCCCTTTGGCCTGGCCTACCACCACAGCGGACTGACCAGTGATGAGAGGAAGCTGGTGGAAGAGGCCTATTCCTCAGGGGTGCTCTGCCTCCTCACCTGCACCTCTACTCTTGCTGCTGGCATCAATCTCCCTGCACGCAGGTTTGTCTAGGCCTATGCATCTTGAACCCAAGTGGTCCCGGATCAAATTGTTATCAAACCTGGACTAAAAGAGATTTAAAAAATGTTGAAGTATTGAAAGGGGTTTCTTAATCATGTGTGCCAGTTTTTTGGGGGTAGTTGTGGCCTAATGGTTAGGAGTCGGACTTGTAACCCGAAGGTCACAGGTTCGATTCTCAATACCGTAAGGAAATGACTGAGGTGCCCTAAGCCCCAATCGCTCCATGGGCGCCGCAGTGAATGGCTGCCCACTGCTCCACGTGTGTGTGTCCACGGCTTGCAGTGTGTGTAATGTGTGTATGGGTTACCATACTTGTCCTTCACTTCACTTTACTTCACTTCTCAGGGTGATTTTGAGGTCCCCATATGTAGCTGCTGAGTTTTTAAAGAGAAGTCAGTACAAACAGATGGTGGGCAGAGCAGGACGAGCGGGTATTGATGCCATGGGTGAGAGTATCCTGATCCTTCAGGACAAAGATATAAACATGGTAAAGAACACAGATATACAGTCAAACCAAAATTTTTTCAGACACCTTCAACATTTCTTACATTATCACAGTTTATTCGCTATAGTTTAGAAAATGCTAATAAAATATGTCAAGATCTCAGAGTTATCAAATCAGTTGTTATTTGACTGATCCTTCTGTTAGACTGTCTCACAGATGAATTAGGTTGAATAGCTGTCAGCTGTTACATTTAAGTACACAATAAGATAATACCAATTTAGGTCAACCAATTTTGTTCAGTCTGTGGTGTAAAAAGGTCGCATTAGCAATTAAAGAAAAAAACTTAAACAAAACATTGTCAGGTCAAAGTGTCTGAATAAATTTTGGTCTCAAATTTTATACATTTTATTGGTAGTCCACTGTCTGAAGAATTTTGGGGTATAATATGTCACAGTTTACTTTATTTTGCTATCCTCACTTACATAAATGAACTATAGTGTCCTGCACTACTAGTAAAAAAAAAATATCAAAAATTGTATCTGGTGTCTGAATAATTTTTGGTTTGACATATAACTCTAACTAATTATATTATATTATACAAATGTTTCCTCGCCAGGCCAAAAAACTATTGTCTGCACCGATGGAGAAGTGTTATAGTAACCTGCTGCACGATGGAGGAAGGGGCCTCCTCAGTCTCGTCCTGTCACTCATTGGCCTGAAAGTTTGTGAAATGTTTTGATGTAATAATAAATGAGAAATTCTGTCTGGTCTACAAGTGCAAACACTAAACCGTTGCCTTTGATTATAGATAACTACAACTGTAGAACAAGTGAGGGATTTCATGAAAGGCACACTGCTTAGTGTGCAAGAGGCTCTGGTCAGTCCAGAAAGGAGTTTGTGGGATCTTACAGTGGAGTCCATTGAGACATTGAAGCAGAAGAGCCTCATTGAAGCCTATGATGATGTACGTAATGAAACCATTCTCCAAATCACCAGGCTTGGGAGAGCAACATTCAAAGGTAAACACAGAGCGTGGCATGATGATTTAAATAATGTAATGTTTAGTTATTCTGTACATGTATTCATTTACCACAGGGTGGCAATATGACCTTGTTTAGAGATCAGCCAATTAATCTCTACTGTCTATTTTTATTATTTATCACAGTTTTTTTCAGAGCCTCCCCTATGTAATGTTTTCCATTTTAAATTATTACTTGATATTTCAGGTTCAGTTGACCTTAACTACTGCGATCTGCTGTACCGAGACTTATCGAAGGGGCTGGAGGGTTTACTCCTCAATAGTTTTCTCCACTTAGTGTATCTGGTTACTCCATATGACATGGTCCATCAATGCAAGCCAGATTGGATGATCTACTTCAGACAGGTAAGATGCTTTCATCTGGTTAAATCTGTTTTAGTTATACACCATTCAAAAGTTTGGGGTCGGTATGGTTTTTAATTTTTTTGAAAGAAGTCTCTTATGCTCACCAAGGCTCCATTTGTTTGATCAAAAACAACAGTAGAATTTTAGCTGCTTTCCATTTTTATATATTGTAAAATGTAATTTACTCCTGTGAGTGAATGGCAAAGCTGAATTTTCAGTGTCACATGATCCTTCAGAAATTATTCTAATATGCTGATTTGGTGATCAATAAACATTTCTTACTATTATCAATGTTGAAAACACTTGTGCTGCTGCTTAATTTTTTTTCTGAAAAATACAAGGTGCAACAATGTTTGTATTTTTAACATTGTCTGTTGACTATTAATGTGCTTCTCCTTAGTGATGTGTATTCATTCTGAATCTAAATTTTTCATTGTACCAGTTTACAAATTTGTCGCCTGCTGAGCAGAAGATGGCCACTGCAGTTGGAGTGCCTGAAAGTTTTGTGGCTAGAAAGGCAGCGGGACAGAGCGTGAGGAAGGTTAGTAGCATTCCTCTCATGCTTTAGAATACCATACGAGTGATTCATGATCTTTTTTTGTTTGGGATTAAACAGCCTAGGTATAGTAAGCCAAAGACTACAGTAGAAAGATCTCATTAGCTGATAATTGATAGTATAGTATTACTTAAATCCTAATTCTCTTAAAACATTTGCAGTGTTAACCATTTAACCCTACTTAGGTTTCTGAGGGGAAAAAAGTTTTTTTGTGACCTAAGTTATATTTGATTTCACAATGATGGATTTTGTTCCTGTTTTCTTCTACCTGTCTCAGTCTGTGGACATTGTGGTAGTGAATAGGCTGTATCTGGCCCTAGTGCTGTACTCCCTACTGAAGGAGACAAACCTGTGGAACGTGTCTGATAGGTACCAGCTGACTAGAGGCTTTGTTCAGACTCTCCTCAGCTCAGCTTCTGCCTTTGGGTCCTCCGTGCTGCACTTCACTGAGGTTTGGGGCACATCTAAGCAGCATTTAAGGGCGTTTTCAGACCTGTAAATTGTTTGCTTTGTTTTGAAACAGAAACTTAAATTGCTACAAGTTTCTTCTTGGTTCGGTTCGCTTTCACAAGGCAATATTTTAAAGCATACCAAAATGTGTTTATGCAATGCAAGTCACATGTGAGTGGAACTAACCTCTTATTGGTCAACGCACACAACTAACGAACCGCTCCAGAGTTCGTTTTCAAGCGGGCCGAGACCACCTCGTTCTGGTGATCTCGTACCGATTTTTTTTTGGTGAATATCTGAACATGATTTCTGTGTTCATATATGCCAGGTGTGAAAATGCCCTAAGACCTATCATCCCACATATCTATATCTGCTTCTATCCTGCAGTCAATAATTGATTAGAATACTATGAGATTTGTCTGTCCATTTCAGGAGCTGGAGGAGTTTTGGGCCTATAAGTCTCTTCTCTTAGAGCTGACCCGTAGATTGACTTACTGTGTGCAGGCTGAGCTCATTCCACTCATGGAGGTGGCTGGAGTCATGGAGGTGTGTGTTCTTGCTGCTCAGTTTCTCTAGAATAGTTATGACCAGTATATTTGCTTAAAAGTTTGTGTTTTTATTTTATTCTTCTTCATTCTCTTTTGATTCAGCATCGTGCTAAGCAGCTATATAACGCTGGTTACAAGACACTGGCGCATCTTGCCAACGCAGATCCACAAATTCTGGTCCAAACTGTTGAAAACCTCTTCAAGAGACAAGCCAATCAAATTATTGCATCAGCAAAAGTAAATACAGTATTGCACTATATAGCAACATTACACATTCTTCTTCTTCTTCTTCTTCTTCTTCTTCTTCTTCTTCTTCTTCTTCTTCTTCTTCTTCTTCTTCTTCTTCTTCTTCTTCTTCTTCTTCTTCTTCTTCTTCTTCTTCTTCTTCTTCTTCTTCTTCTTCTTCTTCTTCTTCTTCTTCTTCTTCTTCTTCTTCTTCTTCTTCTTCTTCTTCTTCTTCTTCTTCTTCCGTATGGAAGTCTATTGCAGCCCATAGAACCCCTTGCGGGAAAATTATGAAATTTGGCACACTGATAGAAGACAGTCTGAACAGTCACCATAGCACATTTGGAGTCTCTAACTCAATCCCTCTAGCGCCACCAACTGTCCAAAGTTTCACTCATGTTTACGCTAGTAACTTTTGAACCATAAGGGCTAGTAACAAAATGCGATTCAATTGCATCATGTAAAGTCATTTTCTGTCATGTAAATCTTTCCGCCATTTTCATTTTTTTTCGAACTCGTCTTAGATGGTTACTTCGATTTTCACGAAGATTGAACCAGATCATCTTCAGATCATGCTGACAAAAAGTTATGCAATTCAAGTTGATTCGTCAAACTGTTCTTGAAAACCACGCAAACTAATTTTACGTAGCGCTTGCAAAAACAGACATAAGGCTGTATCTCTGCAACGCTTTATTGTATGCATACCAAACTTGGTACATGTCATTACAAGCTTACTTGAGGCTACATGCTGCGTTTTGGCGCAGCGCCACCTACTGGTCCAGAGATACGAAAAATGGCTATTTTTGGTTATAACTTCTGAACGGTTTGTCCAAAAATCACAAAAGTGGTCTCGTTAGATTCAGGGCATTATGCTGAGTCGACTGATATCCAATTTTGGGCATCGACCATTTAGAATTTTGTACTAAAATGCTGCATTTTATGAACGCATGAACGTATCATTACAAAACTTGGTATGGGTCACCGGCACGATGCTCTGAAAGAGTCTGAGAAGTTTCGGACCAGAAAAATTAGTACATGCTTATAACTTTTGATTTGGTTGACTTATTTTCACGGGAGTCACATCTCCTTAGGTTCCTGAATCCTTGCCAAGTCTAACGATACCAAACATTCTAGGTTTTGCCTTATGGTTAGCGCAATGTTGTAAATTAGTGCTTAAAAAACATTTGCCAAAATCTTCTAAATGATCATAACTGCGTCACTTGGTGGCACTATAATAGAACAAAACAAGGACATTGCCATTAATTTCAATATAATATCATGATATTAAACGCAACACTTTACAAATTCATTGGCTTACCGTTACAAAATTCGGTATGTGTCTTGATAATCCATTAAATCATATTTTTAGTTACTGTATATATGATTGTTCAGCCATTGTGCTTAAAATTATCTTTAAATGTCTTTAATTTCTCATTGTTGCAGTTAGTCTGACACTCCCAGCCATGTTGGCATGTCTTATTGTCTTCTTTGCGCTTGGCCCTGATAATTGCTGCTTGCAGTAGGGCTGCACGATTAATCAAATTTTAATCACGATCACGATTTTGGCTTCCCACGATCAAATTCGCGTGATTGAGTGATATTTAAAATGTGTCATTCCGTTCACAGAACGCTCAGAGAGACCGAGTGTGTCTGGGCGCGAGCGACAGTGCACGAGTCCAAGAGCGCGCTCGAAAGTGCGTGAGAGATACCGATTGTGTCTGCGTGCGAGAGAGACCGAGTGTGAGCATTAGTAAATTGCATTAGTAAATTGGTACATACTACATAGTAATATATAATTACTATATAAGAGGCATGAAAGTTCGATTAATGGACTCCAATAATCAGTACTACAAACGTCTTGTTTTGAACTATTGTTTAATAAATAGAAATAATTCGAGCACATAAACTTTCAAATGGATTCAATTCAATCTTTTAAATAGATTAAATTTATGCAGTAAGACTTCACAACTAATCACTAACACTGTACCACAACATTTTACATTTCTTAAGCGTCAAATAACAATGACTCTGAATTCCATCCATTAATCAAACCATAGTGCATAGTTCTGCCTTGACATGTTGTTATTTGGTTACATTCTGTTATGGAATATTTGTTTTTTATTGATTGTATATTTTGCGCGTTTTATTCACATCCATTATGCAGGTACAATGCAAGTTTATATTTTGCTTCCTAAAATATATTTACACAATGTAAAATAGTGCCCTGTTGAAGGTTTGCTACGTTTTCTTTATTTTTCTTTATTCTTTAAGGAGATGCACTGAATTTTGGTGAATAAGAAGACCTATTTTATTTTGATGCACATAGTTGTACATTAGCAGGAATGTAGCACAATATGGATGTGAAAGCAGTTATAATTAATTACAATAAAATTTGTTTTGGTTAAAATCAACAAATAATCGTGATAATTAATCATGATCTCAATATTGATCAAAATAATCGTGATTATCATTTTGGCCCAAATCGTGCAGCCCTAGTTGCAGCTATATTTCCATATTAGCTTTTTTTTTACATGCAAAAGTTTACAAATTTATCCCCATTATTTATTCATCCTCAAGCCAAACCTACATTACTTTATTTCTTTTGTGGAACTCACAGAAAAAAGAAAAATATGCAAAATACTCAAAAAGGAATCATCAAAGTATTTCCTCACACGATCGCAATCATATGCCTCAAGAAGACTACTTTCATGATGATTTTTGAATCCTTTCTGAGGCTTAAAGGGTTAGTTCACCCAAAAATGAAAATTAAGTCATTAATTTCTCACCCCCATGCTGTACCAACCCCGTAAGACCTTCGTTCGTCTTCGGAACACAAATGAAGATATTTATGATTAAATCTGAGAGGTTGATCACTCCTCCATAGGCTCCCTAAGGGAATGAAACTTGACAGCCCAGAGAGTCATTAAAGAAAATGTTTAAATATTCCATGTCACAACAGTGGCTCAACTATAAGTTTATCAAGCGACGAGAATACTTTTTGTGCGAAAAAACAAACAAAAATAACGACTTTATTCGACTATTCCTTTTCTTCCTTGTAGGCCTGAAACGAGACTTCAAGAGATTTCCACGACGCACGCGCGAGAACTTAACTGAAGTAGTTGAAGGAGATCGCAATTCTCACGCATGTGTCGTGGAAATCTCTCGAAGTCTCGTTTTAGGCCTACAAGGAAGAAAAGGAATAGTCGAATAAAGTCGTTATTTTTGTTTGTTTTTTCGCACAAAAAGTATTCTCGTCGCTTGATAAACTTATAGTTGAGCCACTGTTGTGACATGGAATATTTAAACATTTTCTTTAATGACTTTCTGGGCTGTCAAGTTTCATTCCCTTAGGGAGCCTATGTAGCAGTCATAAACCTCTCAGATTTAATCATAAATATCTTCATTTGTGTTCCGAAGACGAACGAAGGCCTTACGGGGTTGTTACAGCATGGGGGTGAGTAATTAATGACTTAATTTTCATTTTTGGGTGAACTAACCCTTTAACATACTCAGTCCTTATTCACATTTATTGCATGCAAAATACTGACCATGGCTGCGTTTCTTAAAAGCTTTGTAAGCCTATAAGTAAATCATTGTAGAATCATTGACACCAATTGTCTCTACGCTCAGCTTGGCTAACACAATGCTTTTGAGAAACGCAACCCAGTACATTCAGGAAATTTTCTCCTTCTACATCAGAAAGAATTTATACAGGTCTGAAACAACATCCAGGGTGTGTAAATTTCATTTTTGGGTGGTGTTTAAAAGAAAACACCCTTGTGTATTCATGTTAACTTTCTCGATGTTCATTTTCAGATGTTAATAAAAGAGAAAGCAGAGGCCTTGCAGGAGGCGGTGGATGACCTGCTTATGCTGCCATCTGATCTCCCATCTTTGTAAATTCTTATGGTTTTTTTTTTATTTATATGCTGTAAATAGTCTGTATATAATTTATATGGCATTATGTAAACGATTTTGTGCCTATATGTCTGGCTGCAATAAAAATGGAAGTAACCCTGATTTCTGTAACATCTCTATTACTGATTACCATGATCATGTGTTATTTTATATCCAACGATTTTACAACTACCAGAGCCGTTGAAAAACAGAGTTGCGACACTCCCATAGACCGCCATAGGAACTTAGGAATGCGGAAGTAACGCGTGTCGTGGAGCAGCCAATAGTTCCAAACACTGATAGTTCCAGCATTGAACCCCATTCATTTTCAGTGTTTCCGAAGTACGCTCGTTGGTAAATTAATGAAATTACTGTATTTTTTTACTTTTACACACATTAGCCGACCTCTCGTGAATCTAGTCAGTAGTTATATTTTATGTAGCCAGTTTTAGTAAATGTTTATTGGAAGATAATAGGTTAATTGCAGCCATAGCTTACGTGACCAACACTTCACTAGCCCCTTCCCTCCAAAATTCAAAACACAACAAAATGTATTCAATTCAAAGGGCTTTATTGACATAAAAGTTAAATAAATCAAAACTTTTATTCATCAAGGATGAATTAAATTGATCAAAAGTGACAGTAAAGACATTTATAATGTTACAAAAGATCCTATTTCAAGATCTTTTGAACTTTCTATTCATCAAAAAACCCTGAAATAATTGTACACAACTGTTTTCAACATTGATCGTAATAATAAATGTTTTTTGAGCATCAAATCCACATATTAGAATGATTTGTGAAGGATCATGTGACACTAGAAAATAGTCATTTTTAATTGTTATATTTAAAAAAATTTTTTATCAAATAAATTGCAATTTGCAGCAATTTGCAGTCCTTGGTGAGCAGAAGAGATGACTTATTATAAAAAACATTAAACATCTTATCCATGCATACGATGTACTGTGTAGCTTCAGTATGTAAATGTATAGCCTACTGAAATTAATCCCGTTAACAGTAACGTTAATGGTATGAATCATTCCACTCAGTAACCATATCTCCAGTTTAATTTCAATATGACCACACTCTCCATCATATTTACAGAAATTTGCTGCAAATGGTAGTTGCTGTATTCTACGTTTCGGGAGCACCCCATTTCCCTCCTAAATAAACACAAAAACGTATTAATGCTGTGTTTCTGCTACTCCCCAGAAAAAAAATTATATTATGCAAGTCATTTAAGTGTCAAAGTAATAATCAATGTACATTATGCGTCAATATTTACCGATTATTTCTGCAAATATAGCTGCTGCTGTCTGCCCCGCTTTAAAAACCATTGGCAACGCGGATTTGTTTGGAACTATGTAGAGCTACATGAACCACGTGACCGCGTGGCGGCGAGATCAAAGTGTGTCGCAACTCTCATATCATATTTAATAGGGATGGGCGATACCACACTTTTAGGATTCGATACAATACCGATACTTTTTCTTGCATTTTCATCGATATCGATACCGATACCGTTCGTTTCATATTGACAATTTTTGTCATTAAAAATATTATTACATTTAAGACAAATCACAAGACAAATACAGACCATTTAAACTAAATTTATTATGGTCAATACATAATAAAATACAATTTTAAATAACATAAATATGAATGAAATAAATTAAATATGAATAATACACATTTCCACTTTTCTTATTTCTCAAAAAATAAAGAAAAAAGACCAATCTTGGTAGAAAAAGCTAAAAGGGGGGAAAAAATGGAAAACCAAAACTAATACATCAACACCACGCTTCGTTTTTTGTCTGCCATAATATTATACTCTTGTAACTGTTCTTTCCCTCCGACTCCGACTCCCGCTTTCGTACTGGACTGTGTGTGTGTGTGTGCGTGTGTAATCGTCGGCTGTGTCGCTCATTCGCTCGTCTCCTGTCACGTGACATGGGCCAGCTCATACGCCGCCAGGTATAGCCAGGGGTGTCGCGGGCTCGCGGCACATAGTAATTTAAAACAGCTGAAAGTGATACATACACCCCCAATTATATATATATATTTTTTAGTTTATATCGATATTTTTTTAAGGAAATCGATGCCAAATGAGTAGCGTGAGCATATCGATCTATCGATACCACAGGATCGATCCGCCCATCCCTAATATTTAACGGCTCTGACAACTACACTACAAACAGCGTGTTACAATTCCAGCACTGCTTCATGTTGAGAGTTTCAGCCAATCAGGTAAGGTATGCAAATAAATAAATGTGCTAAAGCCACGCCCATGAGTCACTGGCGTGAGATATTTCAAACAATGTTTGTCATAAACTGGTTCCTATTTACAGTCAAACAAGAAAGAAGGAAGTCGGTCTTTGACGGTGCCAAAAATATATGTATTTCGCCTATGTATTTTGGATGAGAGCGTGAAACAGATGCAATCAACCACTGAATGAGGACACCGGCTGATTGAACAGATGAAGTCTGCATTCACAGCAGTTTCCACGATTGTCGCTCTTGTTTTGCTTCGCGCATTGTGTGCCGAGGTCAAAATAGTGATATCAGTCGAAGATGTTCAGTCCATACGTGTTGATCTGGATCTGTCCAATGTGGTCCGAAGGGTGGACCAACGGTTTCTCTCTGTGGCTATAGATGCGAGTTTAATAGCCGAGGAGAAGTTCATGAACCTATTGAAGTAAGTCCTTCAAAAGTTCTCTTAAAGCAGACCTCAAATAAATAAAGTTGTGATGTAACTTTAAAAGAAGTGATATGATGTTTATGTAGTTCACCGAAGTTAAGAACCCTTGCCAAAGCCTTGATCCCAGCGTTTCTGCGATTTGGAGGTACCAAACAAGATTTTATGAAATTCAACCCACGCGGAAGATATTTTCAAGCAAGAGAAAACAGCAGCAGGGCTGTTCTAGGTAACCTCTTTCACTTATCATCAATACATGAGATAGTAAACCACATCCTCCAGCCATAACTGACTGCGGTGTGTAAGTCATCAGACTTTAACAGCATGATTCCAGTTTTGCTTTAATGAGGGAACAGTAAACTGATTCACTCGAAATATACTGTTTCTTATGTACTACAATGCCCCTAAATAGCCTGTGGTATCTAAATTTTGTCGTTGCCCTCAAATTTATTTGGACACTTGAACCTTAGCTTTGGGCTTTTAACCAGCTGGGTCCAAGTTGATTTTAGTGTAAGTCGGTTCATTCACACTGTCTTATTAAAGTAACCTGTTTAAATCACGTTACTACTTCCATGTTCCACATTGACAACCAGAAAGTGTCCAAATTATTTTATCAATTTAATTTAATGATAAAGTGATAATATACAACTTTTTATGGCCACTGTAAACAATAACACTTAATGAATATTTACTCATTTTGTGTGTTTTTTTATATTATTATTATATGATTTATTTAATACGCACATCTGATGTCATTCCTACAGGAAATGTATGCAAGAGACTTGAATTGCCTCCATTGCTGGAAAATAGGTTAAAGCAAGAATGGGTCCTACAGTCAAAGACTTTACTTCAGGAGGAACTAGAGGGAAAATACAAAAATACGAAATTCTCTGGTAAGTTTAATTCCACTTCTGTTAAATAATTACCTAACGGGAAATTTATCATGAACCAGTACAGCGAGACAATGTACACTAGCACCACACAAATGTCAAGCCCTCCTTCTGGCCCATATTTTTCAAAAACATAGGCCTGGTTTCACAGACAGGGCTTAGATTATGCCTTAGTTCAATTAGGGCATTTAAGTGGCTTTTAGAAGCATGCCTTAGAAAAAAATTAGTACTTGGTGCAAGTTGCTTTCAGTTAGAACAGTTATAACTTGCTTTTTAGTGTGGGATAGGCTTAAATCTTGTTTGTGAAATATGTGGGATAGTTATATTTTTTATAAAAAGTATATATTATACATTATTATTATTATGTTTCCATGATCAGTTGTAAAGTTGCTTTAGTAACATATTTAATTCAACAACCTGATCAGTATCACAACAACAGTTGTGAGTCCATCAACTGATCCGAAACTCTCTCAGACTGGCCCTGGGCCATCATTATTGTTGAGCCCTGTATTCATGTATTCATATTTTCAATGATATCACAATCAAAACTGTCTAAGAGAAAGTCAAGTGTCTGTCTGTCTTCCAGAATATGCTGTCGACTTGCTGTATGCCTTTGCAAACTGCTCTGGTTTAGACCTCATCTTTGGTCTGAATGCTTTGCTTCGAACCACTGAAAACACATGGGACAGTGCGAATGCAGAACTGCTGTTGAAGTACTGTGAGTCCAGGGAGTATGTAATGTCTTGGGAGCTGGGGAATGGTAGGATTTGAGATATGTTTTTTTTGATTAGGCTAGACATTCTTATTTTGAATGAGCTAATAATTTTAAGTGATCCTTTTTTATTGTTTAAGTTGAATTCTCAGCATTAAATCTCTTGCTTTAGAGCCCAACAGCTACGAGAAAAAAGCAGGGATCAGAGTGGATGGGTACCAGCTCGGTAAGGATTTTGTCCATTTGCATAAAATCCTTCAGGAATCCGCGATTTACAACTCAACAGGTCTATATGGACCAGATGTTGGTCAGCCACGAGATCACCGCAAAGATTTGTTAACTGGGTTTGTGTTCAGAGAAAAGAGTTATTTTTTAAAATATCTTTTCAGAGTAGCTTTTTGTCTTATAGATTTGGGTATCAAATAAAGGTGACATGGTTGAACGTTCACTTTCATAGGTTTTTGGAGTCTGGAGCAGAGGCCATTACTGCATGCACCTGGCACCAGTAAGTTATGATTTATTTCCTTTCACAAAAATCTCAAATAATCTGAGTCTTTGTACTGAACTTGTTTTCCATTTTCCTTCTTAACAGCTATTATGTGAATGGCAGAGACACATCTTTAGAGGATTTCCTTGACCCTCATGTGCTTGATACTCTGGCAACAAAAATTAACGAGGTCCTCGAGGTACCAGAGCAATTCTGCATGACACATTAAAATAAGAACTCTCTAGTGGTATCCAAGTTTCTCACATTCAACAGTAAGAAATATCAGAGAGATAAATGAACTGAAATTAACTAATAAACACTCTGCCTTCAGACCACTGAATCTGTTTCTCCGGGCAAGAAGGTTTGGCTGGGAGAGACAAGCTCGGCATATGGTGGAGGTGCCTTTGGTCTATCAGACACATTTGTAGCTGGTTTTATGTGAGTCCATCTTTTTCACTTCAGACCAGTTTGAAGTTCATCAGTAAATTAAAGCTTCCAGTATGTTTTAATGTGGATTTAAAGGTGCAGTAAGCAATTTCTGAGAAACACTGTTGAAAGTGGATCAGAGCTAGCATCACAACACACTTGTAGCAAATCAGCAGTAAGGGGCGTGTCCACTCGTGATGAGAGAGTGAGTGCGTGAGCGAGATTTGAAGAAAGACTGTAGAAAGAGAAATGGCTGAGAAACATTAAAAAAAAAAGCGCAGAGGAATATCACTGGAAAAAGGAGGGTTATGATCAGGCAAAGAGCTTTAGGACCCTCGTCAATATTAGAAAAGCTTTTCAGCGCTGCAGAGACATAAGCAGGAGGGCCTGAAAACAGACCTGGAGGTTGCTTTGTTTCTTCTCCATACATGAATAACATTAGTTTTGCTATGTTTCACAGAACTAAGATATGCTGTTGTTGTAATGTTAGCTTTAGTAACAAGACATGTTGTGTCATTGTTTGTCTGGAGCTGCTGTGCTACTGGTGACTAACAATGATCTCTTGCTTGTATACTCTTGTGTACTGTTTATTTATTGTTCTTGTTGTTCGTTCGTCTGTCATCTGCACATTATTTTTCGTGAAGCATTATTTTGCTTTGCTTCAACTATGATAAAGAGACATCCACTTGCATTGTGTTTGTGCATTTTGGGGGCGGAGCAATTAAGGGATGGGTGTGTTTGTTTGGGTTGATTTTAAACCTTACTTTAAATTGGTTTATACAAATGACAATAAAAATGTCAGTTCTACTCTATTATTTATATATGAGTTTACATTTGTTATAATTAAAAAATGAAATGGTTTTGCGTTTAAGTAATGGTAATTTAATGTGTTAACAATTTAAATATAAGAAAGTGACACAACCGTTCAAAAGTTTAAGGCTAGAATTTTTTTTATTCTGCATTTATTGGATCAAAAATGTAGCAAAACAGTAATACTGTGAAATATTATTACAATTTAAAATAAACCTTTTCGTTTTAAATGCATTTTAAAACTATTTTTTGTTTTTGCAGCCATTATTCCAGTCTTCAGTGTCACATGATCCTTCAGAAATCATATGCTGATTTGGTGCTCATTAAACATCCCTTATTATTATCAATCTTGAAAACAGTTGTGCTGCTTAATATTTTTGTGGAAGCCATGCCACATTTAAGGATTTTTTGATGAATAGAAAGTACAAAAACAACAGCAATTATTTGAAATGTACATCTTTTGTAAAATTATAAATGTCTTTACGATCACCTTTGATGCATGTAATGCATCCTAGCTGAATAAATGCATATTTTAAATAAAATATATTTAAATCTGTTTCGTTTAATAAAGGTGGCTGGACAAACTGGGACTTGCTGCTAAGCTTGGTTTGGATGTCGTTATCAGACAGGTCTTAATTGGTTCTGGCACGTACCATTTAGTGGATGACAACCTAGATCCCCTTCCAGTAAGTGTTTCTTATGTGTTTGATCTTTCTTACATAATGTACGGTATCAGTCCAGGAATGTGGACTGTTTAATTATACCGTTTTTTTATTTTAAACTATTTTATACATATGGCAGGATTATTGGCTATCATTGCTATACAAAAGGCTTGTTGGTCCAGAAGTCTTAAAGGAGTCATAATGTATTATTAACTTTGATACCCACGCTCTATTATAGTCATTTCATGCCCTTCTAAAAAAGAAAAATTGGAAAAAAATAAACACAGAGCTCGTTTGACCCTTATTTCTGAATGCATTATTGTCTCGCGAGATCTGATGCGAGGTTTTGGCTGTCGTGGACGGTTATTTTAATAATGCAAATGAGGGGCGCGTTGATTGGTGGCAGGAAGGAGGGGGCTTGACACCGCAGGTAACTTCAGCATATCATTCCAAATAGAGATCATGGCCGCGACCTACGGGATTCAACCGTATATGTTTGAGCCAGACTCTGAACCAGAGCTGGAAAGGGAAGATGAACAACAGTCAATGGAAGGACGTCTACATCAACATGTCTCTGAATGGTAAAGATATTTTTTTTGACTGAGACATACATTAACATCAGTAACGAGCTAAAACGTTTTTTGCTATTTTCTCCCACATAAGTTTAGCTTTAATTTAATGTAGATTACATTAACGGAGATGTAGTCTACTTTATTTTCAGCTTACAGTGGTTATAGAGATTAACGTTTGCTATAATGTGTTGTTTTTGCCTTTTTTGACGTTGTGGTTTTTTAGATATTTAATCATTTTCATCTACAGACATGTAACGTTATGTTTTTCTTTATGTTTATTATTTCTTGACTGTTTTTTAAATTGATCTATCCTTATCTATTATATAAAAAAGTGGAAAGATGTGGCTAGCATTCGTAGAGTCCATTCCCCGTGTTTACATCACATACATTAACCACATTAGTAGTTAGCTGCTGTTTGTTACACAAAATATAGTAATAAAAACACAGTGTTACCGTTTCAAATTCAGGCAAGTCCCTGATTGTTGGAATGGCACCTTTTTCCAAACGTAGCTTCGATGCCAACTTCGCCTGATATTGCCCCAAATTTGTAAAAGATTCTTTTGTGAAATGTTTAGCGCAGACACCTAACGTTGAGCAAGTTGAGATGGTTGTTGGAACAGCGTCTTTAAAAATAAATTTCATCCACTTGTCCCTTGTAGTTTGGTCAGTTTTGGGTAAATAAAAAACATTAGAATGTGGATTATGACAGTCAACCACAGAGCAACTCACGTGTGCACTACGTTTCTGCATCTTAAGTTGACTGAATATGATGGGGAGAGGGGCAGGGCGGGCCTCCTCTGCGGTGTCCATATATGGTATATCCGGCCCCGTCTTGACGTCAAGTCAGGGGAGAAATTGAAATCTCGTATTTGAGTGCGCGTGCACGTTGGCTAGTTTAAGAACCCAGGGGTAAACAAACGCTTCACTTTTGAATATCGGCATCCCGGCCAATGTATAATCGTTAGTCAATAATAACATACATGATTCTAATGGAAAAGTGAAAATTGCACATTATGACTCCTTTAAAAGCAGACGTTAATACGAATTCTGGACAAAAGAAACCAATACGGGTATACCTCCACTGCACTAACAGAAAAAGGTACTTCTATTCTCCTGCTTACAATAAAATACTTTTTTCTTTTTTTTTTTAAAGAAACAATGGTTTATCCTTTTTGACACATAATATATCCTTTCCAGTACATATTACAGAGAAGGTGCTGTGACCTTATTTGCCTTAAACCTGAACAAAAATGAAGCCACAATTGGTCTGCCCGCCCATATGGCCAACAGCACCACTGAAGCATTTGTGCTACAGTCAGCTGAGGCCGGTGAACAGAGCCTTTATTCCAGGTAATGTCTTATGATCTCACAGTGTTTGGACTGGACTCCTACAAATCTGTTTGCTAGCAGAAGATTAGAACCACTGTTTTACTTTTAATAGGTGATTTCTAATGTCACCTTAAGACTGGTTCAAATGAGTCAAAAAATTTGATTAAAAATGGTTGAAAACACTAAATAAATTGTGACCAGCTACGAGACCTAATATATACACATTTCCCTTATTTATTCATATAAATGTAAACCTAACATTTATTGAACCTGCTTAGTTGGGGACCCTCAACACTTAATATTCAATTTTATTGATCTGACTGCATCGACGCTATTCTATGAGAACTGAACTGAGCTAGACAATGACAATTTTTTTGCAGAACTGCTTTATAGAGAAATTAACTAGTTTAATAATTGATGATCGTTACAATAGAACTGAATCAATGCTGAACAACAGCTGAAATGCATCATTTTCACTGTAAAGCTGCTTTGAAACAATCAGTATTGTATAAAGCGCTATTATATAAATAAAGGTGACTTGAGTTGAAAACTATGAAAGCATTTGAACATGTTATGCATCAACTATCATAGTAACAACCTAAAGATTGTTAAATCCCTCTTTTTGTCCATATCTAGGTCAGTCAAATTGAATGGGCAAGTGCTGAAGATGGTGGATGACCGAACACTTCCTCCACTGGAGGGACGTGAGCTGCCGCCTGGAGCGCACATTAAGCTGCCTGGCTTCTCATTTGCATTCTATGTTCTGACTGAAGCACAAGCTCCAGTATGCTAAATGAGCTCCGATAAAGACTGCTTTCACTGGAGAATCAGGGATGTGCGACTGTGCGATGACAAAATATTTTGCTTTGAGATTATTTATGTGAGGAAACTTCAATCTTGAATGAAATTAATCAGTCTCTCAATATGAAATCAGCATTTTCTATTTATGAACATTTATATTTATTTAAAATATCGAGCTGAAACCACTCAAGACTATTTTTAATGATCAACACAGACTGGATTTAATCTATTTTACATCTGTTAAAATAAACTGATTTTCAGCTAAGCGCCCATTTGCCGAACATTTTGTTTGACATGTCTAAGTGATTGAGTGTCTGCAGACAGGCAGCCCTCTTCACTATAGCAATCAAGCCTTTTGATTCTTAGTCATTTTCTGTCTGTGTGATTCACACTGTGTGAAAAGCACTACAGGCAGCTAAATTGAATGGTTGAGACATTTTGAGAATCCTCTCAAAGGCAGACTTTAGAGCACTTGTTACTCTGTGTGTGGTGATTATTGTAGCAGAGAGTCTGTTAGTTAGAGGATTGAACCATCTGGGCTTAAGTGAGAACACAGCTGGTATACACTCACCTAAAGGATTATTAGGAACACCATACTAATACTGTTTTTGACCCCCTTTCGCCTTCAGAACTGCCTTAATTCTACGTGGCATGTTGGCCCATATTGATAGGATAGCATCTTGCAGTTGATGGAGATTTGTGGGATGCACATCCAGGGCACGAAGCTCCCGTTCCACCACATCCCAAAGATGCTCTATTGGCTTGAGATCTGGTGACTGTGGGGGCCATTTTAGTACAGTGAACTCATTGTCATGTTCAAGAAACCAATTTGAAATGATTCAAGCTTTGTGACATGGTGCATTATCCTGCTGGAAGTAGCCATCAGAGGATGGGTACATGGTGGCCATAAAGGGATGGACATGATCAGAAACAATGCTCAGGTAGGCCGTGGCATTTAAACGATGCCCAATTGGCACTAAGGGGCCTAAAGTGTGCCAAGAAAACATCCCCCACACCATTACACCACCACCACCAGCCTGCACAGTGGTAACAAGGCATGATGGATCCATGTTCTCATTCTGTTTACGCCAAATTCTGACTCTACCATCTGAATGTCTCAACAGAAATCGAGACTCATCAGACCAGGCAACATTTTTCCAGTCTTCAACTGTGCAATTTTGGTGAGCTCTTGCAAATTGTAGCCTCTTTTTCCTATTTGTAGTGGAGATGAGTGGTACCCGGTGGGGTCTTCTGCTGTTGTAGCCCATCCGCCTCAAGGTTGTTCGTGTTGTGGCTTCACAAATGCTTTGCTGCATACCTCGGTTGTAACGAGTGGTTATTTCAGTCAAAGTTGCTCTTCTATCAGCTTGAATCAGTCGGCCCATTCTCCTCTGACCTCTAGCATCAACAAGGCATTTTCGCCCACAGGACTGCCGCATACTGGATGTTTTTCCCTTTTCACACCATTCTTTGTAAACCCTAGAAATGGTTGTGCGTGAAAATCCCAGTAACTGAGCAGATTGTGAAATACTCAGACCGGCCCGTCTGGCACCAACAACCATGCCACACTCAAAATTGCTTAAATCACCTTTCTTTCCCATTCTGACATTCAGTTTGGATTTCAGGAGATTGTCTTGACCAGGACCACACCCCTAAATGCATTGAAGCAACTGCCATGTGATTGGTTGATTAGATAATTGCATTAATGAGAAATTGAACAGAGTTCCTAATAATCCTTTAGGTGAGTGTAAGTACAGATAAATATGCTACACTCTGGATACTTGTGTAAATCTGTGAAAGAAACAATTCATTTAAATGTCACGGAGGATTGTTACTGTATGACAAGTTTTGTCATTTAAACATTAAAAAATATTTATATATTTAAAGAGCATTGTATTGAAAGAACATAACCTCATCTAAAATAAACCATTGATTATCCCAAAGAGGGAAGCTATTCTTGTAATAATTACGGTTTTATGTAATTGCAAGCCACCTGTCAGTTTGCTAAGGGGATTTAAACATCTTTTTTGCAGAGATCTTCCAAATAGGCCTAATAGAAAATTATGGAAAGGTTAAATTACTCAAACGCTTATTTTGTGAATCAAAATTAGTGGATAAAGAAAAAAACCTTGCAGTGGGTGGTTTTGCCCACCTGGTGGCAATGTTTACTACTGTTGAGAGCCTGAATTGGTCAAGAATAATTTTGGAGGCCGCATTACAGTTCATGTATGAATGAAGACCTCGGGCATTATTCATTGTTGGTGATATTGAGGTTTTAGTTTGGGATAAATCCTTTATCTTTTATTTGGCATACCCTTTGCCCCAAAGATTAAATAAAACATTTATAAAAACATGCTATGGTAAATCATAAGTATGACAGTCAAAATTCTGAAATAAATATGGACCATTTTATAAAAAATAAACATCTCAATTTTTTTTTTTTTTTTGTCATAATTATAACCATTGTATCACAAATTTGACTGTTTTCTTCATAATTATGATTTAGTATCTTATAATGTTATAATTATGATTTACGGTAGCATAAAACCCTTTGATTTTTACTTTTAAAGTTTGGATATAGTAGTATAGTAGCTACATAATTAGCTGGTAAAAATATATTCCTCATTGTTTTATCTTTGTTTTCAAGATATCTTTGTTGTTGTTATTGTATAGTCTTTTGTAGCCTATTACTTGTTCAGTTCTAAATTATAAATAAATAATATGCCATCAGTCTGTACCATTAACATTTGACTGAAAAAATGGTTGACATGCATCTCTCATGAACTCTGCGGTGTTTGTGCTAAGTTGGGCATGGCATTTGCTGAAGGGGTCGTTGTTTGCAGAGGAGCTTGGTAATACACGGCTTGTGTACGACGGGGAGAGCAGACTCTGCCAGTCACACGTCTTCTTCATCTCCCACGAGAAATCCCACGGCCAATGAACATAAGGCCTCACTCCAGCAGCGTGGTGTCCATAGACTCTCAGCTTCATTAGGAGGCGCCGTCTGGAAACTTTAGGGGATTTAGGCGACGTCAGAGACTCAGGCTTACCCTTAGGCTACCCTTACTGAAGTATCTACACACTAATGACTCAGTGAACCGGGGGTTTCAAACTTTTTGATGCCAAGGGCACACATATGAAGTGTGTTAATTTTGTTCCCGTTCTTGTAAACATGTAATGAAGCATAAACATAAAATACATGTCCATTGACAGAACTTTGTATTCTCTCAAATTTCTCAAAATGTGTGGCTCAATAATCTGAAAACGTTCTGTCTCTGACTTGTTTCTTTTTCATTTTTCTTCTGAGATTTCTTCTTTTTTCAACAAGCTGTCAGAGTTGGGTACTCCACTTTAAGATTGTATGGTGTGATGCTAGGTCATTACATTTTCAGCACTCAATAAAAATCCTTATTGAATGTGTGTTTGGCTTTGGCCTCTCTCTCTCTTTCTCTAAACCTTGCTGCCATTCTTTGTCTATATTGCTATACATGAGTCCAGGGGTTTTCAATGGTCTAAGCCAGGGATGCCAATTATTTTATTTTTATCAAACTATTTTTCTTGTGTAAAAAAAAAAAAAAAAAAGTAAAAGAAAACATGTTGCCTATTTGTAATCTTTAAATGTAGGCTAGCTAATCTGTTATTGAAAGTTAATTGTTGTTGCAATGTAGGCTAGCATCATAAAGTAAATTATATGGTATCCACGTGTCATTATTGGCAATGCTCAATTTTATGCAATATCGATATGAATCCTTTGCCTAATAAAAGGCATAATAATAATAAAATCCCAAAGTCATTCACACATAAAGGCGGGGGAAACTCACTAGCACCTCCCACGCACGTTTAATAATCTCTAGTCAATCCGTCAGTCTCTCCTCTAAGCTTGAGGAAACCCGAAAGGAAACTTTGGAAGCTGCTGAAAAGTTATTAGCGACTCAATAAAATACTCGCTCTAAAATGAACGACATGACAACTGAATCTGAAGCAACACGGGGATCAAAGTCTTCAGTTTGAAGCGCAACGCGAAATACAAATGGAAAGGACGCGTATGTTGATTTGGGGAATAATCACAGGTACGATTCACCATTGTTGCTTTGTATTCAACGCCTTTAACTGTGCTCTGTTTGTCTACAAAGCAGCTATAGATTGTAGAAGTACCCGTTTGCCAACTTTTCCTTATAGCTCTTTGTTGTATTTATTAATGTGCTCGTGACATCAAGAGTTGAGTGTCTAACTTCTTTAACACTATTATGCCAGTTTCTATTTTTAGCACTGGAATTTCGTTGATCACATTAGAAGACCTTCTATTGGTTAATCATAGAGGGAGGGATTTTAAAGTTTAACCACGATTAAGAGGCCTATATAACCCAGTGTAACATTTGCCTGGAATCCTGCAAAGCAATCTAATCCCACAGTTCTGAGACATGCATGGAGCCACCTTTGATTTATTTGTTGTCTGCCCTCAGCTGTTGTCCTATGCAAATACTCCCAGGCTGAACAGAATACCACAAATGCACAGGCGAATGGGACTGTGTCCTGCAATCCCCATGACAACAGCAGCAACTGCACAGGTAAATGTCAATGGCACCCCAACCTGTTCTTCTCAAATAATGGGCTAGCCAAGCTTGAGATATTTTCCATTTGCTCCTCTTTCAACATTCCACCTCATGCAGAAAGCATGTTTTGAAGCTGTGCTGGGGTTCTAACACTGACTTTGAAGACATTAGATGTAAGGAGGGGGAGGGGGTTCCCCTGGGCCTGACATAAGACTTGATAGCATGACCACCAGTTTAGGAGATAAATAGGGTATTAGATTAAATATATATTTGTATAGCATTAAAAAGCTGGTGTTATTTGATTTCAAAATCCTGTCAAAGCATTTGCTTAACATGAAGGATATTATAATCTGTTAACTGAGGACAATTGGACTGTTATGATAATAATTCAGCTTCTTAGTCCCCTTCAAACCTTGTAATTTTATTTAAGAATATATAATACTTTCAAGCTCAGCATCTCTGTATACCAGGTAATCCTCAGATCATGTTACATGTGGCCAGAGGTTGTTATTAGATCCTTTCCCATACAACTTTTAGTTCATTCTGAAGTCAGAGCTCAAGTTTCAGTTTCTGTAGAGCGGTTTCTTTTCTAGCTCAGTCGTTTGAACTGAGTTTGGCTTTCACAGTGCCTACGACGCACACAAAATATTGTAAATGAGTACACGGACAACCCTAATAATAACATTACTCTGTATTTTAAGGATGCGCAATATATAGACTGTAACGGTTCCACCGAAGTCGAGTCAGTTTTCTGAGCCCAAATGCAGTTTATTCCATAATTCAAAAAGTGTACAAACAACGCAATGACTTAACCATTACCTTGACTAAGCATGGGATGGACATGAAACTCACAGCAGTGGGCTACAGCTTAAAATGTGAACAAAGCTAGACTAAAACATATGGCAACATGAGGGCTATAAATACATAGACTACTGATGCGCAAATCATAAACACCTAAACGCAATGAAACAATTAACCAATGAAAACGTAACAAATGAAAACAAAAGCACATGGGATGAACACAAGGGAAACTGGGAATCATGTGACAACAAAGAGCCCAACCAAGCACCAGCCTTACATAGAGATTATATTTGTTATTGACTGTTATTTTTACATTTAGATTACCTTTGCCATAAGCTAACTCTCATGTAAAGTTTACCTTTAAAAACACAAATAACTCTGTTAAATGTAATCTTTAACAAATGTTTTTTTCTTGAATCCCTAAATTCACTTGACTGATTTTAGTTTTTGGTGTTTATTTTTGATTTAATCAGACAAAACATTAATATCGATCATAATAACATGAAAATAATTATTGGACATAATTTTTGTTTCTATTACACTACTTTTAATTGCTTTTTTAAATTTCTATTTCAAAATAAATGCTGTTCTTTCGAACTTTCTATTAATCAAAGAATCCTGAAAAAAAGTATCACAGTTTCCACAAAACATTAAGCAGCACAACTGTTGTCAACATTGATAGAAATAAGAAATATTTCATGAGCACCAAATCATCATATTAGAATGATTTCTGAAGGATCATGTGACACTGGAGACTAGAGTAATGATGCTGAAAATTCAGCTTTAAAAAAATATTAAAATGGAAAACAGTTTTAAATTGTAATCATATTTAACAGTATTTCTGTATATTGACCAAATAAATACAGCCTTGTTGAGCATAACAGACAGCTTTCAAAAACATTAAGAAATGATTGATCTTGCAGTTTTGAACATTAGTTTACATGTTTGATGGTGATATATCCCTGCTTTAAATCTATACAGATTCAAAATATGAACACAAATGGAGTGGTCACTTCTCTAAGTGTCCAAAGGAATATAAGCATTACTGTATCCACGGTGTTTGCCGTTTTGTGGAGGAGCAGAACACTCCTTCATGCAGGTGAGACTTTGACCTGTCCATCACTCAACCAATCAGAGCTCAAGTAAAAGTTTAATCTTTTTTTTTTATATACTTTTGCACAGATGTGAAATGGGATATATTGGCTCTAGGTGCGAATATCTTGATCTTAATTACCATGTGGGAGAACGAAGAAAAATAGTCATCGCATGTGTGGTCGCAGGATTGGTCTTTCTGATTTTGCTCATCGTCTTCATATACGTCTGTACACAGTGAGTGATGTGTTACACTATTAAGAGCATTGTACCTTCAAGTGTCGGTCTTCAGTGTTTATTTAATCTTTAATGTTGTTCTTTTTACCGTCCATCTTCCTACTTTTTCACAGTAAACGATATAAACCATGTAGAAAGAAGAAGAGAAAAAAGGAAACAAGTGATGAAGATGAGAAGCTCAGTTCAGTAAACACACATGAAGCTTTAGCTGCTCCGGTCGACACATGCGACACTAATGCTGTATGAAGTGAGTATTTATTCTTCTCTTGCCTCATTCATTTTGCATTAACCGCGTATTGCATTAGGGCCACTCTCTGTTCAGATCATGGAAAAACAGTGGTTCTTATAGTTTAGGACTCAAGTGAAATCCCAATGCAATACCAAAATTGTTTATCATACATAACAAAATATTTTAATGAATTGGTTTATTATTGGTTTCTGAATGTCTCTTCATGCTGTTTGCAACTAATATTTCACTGCACAAAACACATTGTGTTCAGTACAAACTAGGGGTGGGACAAAATATTGATAGGGCGATATATCGTTGTCCTTCTCGATGCCATACGAGAATCATTACACTGGCGCCAAATATCGATATTCTAATTAATAAAACAAGGTGCTCTAAATAGATTTCCCTGCTCCTAGCATCACTACTTCATGGCTCCTCAAAGCGTGAACATAAATTAACTAGCCTAAGAAAAAGAGGTTTTTAACGGGATGGCAGACAGCAGTGCGAGTAAAATAATAGAAGCCTCAGCCACGTTTAAGTTCAAAGTCTGGACGCACTTCGGCTTTTATACCATCGATGGGACAAACACATTTTTCCTTTGCTTTTTTCGCGTACAGACGAAAACGTTGTCAAAACGATCGCCGTTCACAAGGATCTGCAAAAATGGCTAAAAACTATTCTGCATGCCAGGCCAGTAGTTGGCGATGTCACTTTGCAAAGAAACACTACGTGCCTATAGACTAAACACATAATACACATGCGCATGACATCACCGGTTTCTCAAAATCGCGTCATGATTTCAAAAGCTTGCGTTTTCAAAACGTCGTTCTCGTATAAATGAAATACCAAAACGCATAAAAAGTTTTCCATTTTCAGTTGAAAATGGTGTGGTGTAAATGGCCCCTTAGGATGTCTATATTGGCATCTGATGATTTTGTCTAGCCTTTATTAAAGGGATAGTGCACCCAAAACATTTTTAATTCTATAACCATTTACTCTCCCTTATGTCAATCCAAAACTTTGAGGTTATGAGCATTAAAGATCAAAAGATCAAAAAAATGGATTTGGATACACAAGTGTTGACGCCAGTTTTCTCCTTTTAATTAGAGAATATATCTTTTTTTTTTCTTTTTCTGCTTGATCCACCATCATAACCACTTGTTCTCTGATTCTTATTAAACAAAATGTCCTTCTTATTATACAATTAAATATTTGCTCCAATCAGAAATTGATCTGTATTCTGCACTAAGCTCTATAAAACTGCATGACAGTTTTTCCATACCATACAAGGACCTTGACCTGTCATCCTCTCTTAGTTCATGCCAAAAGCATTTTAGATGTGCACAGCAAGCTCTGTAAAGGAAAGTATGGACACAATAAGCGAAATGCTTGTTTGACGTGTGGAAATATTGTGACGCTGTTCTGACCTTGGTTGCTAGGAAGTCAGGTAAACTTTTAGTTCAAATAGATGGGTCTAATGACAACTCTTTTTTGTTTCAGTAAAAACAGTGAAGTGATCCTGGCAGGGTTGGGAATGGCCTGGAAATGTGGACTTGTCCTGCCAAGTGATGAATGCAGTGCTTTACAGTATAATCCTGAGTGGACTTTAAATGAATTTGGGAGATATGGTGTGTCAGGCAACCTTTGCCAATCTGTGTGCTACTGTTTACCTCATTCTTCATGCCACAAAAGTTTTTTATACTTTTCAGAAAAAAGTGTCGATGAACTGAACAAATATGCCTTCAGAGTGGCTGTAGTGACAAAGTGGTGCCTTCAATATGCTGAATGCAAACAAAGCCTATCCATGTTGGTTTAGATATAGGCCTATTTCTATTGCATACGAAGCACAGAATATTGAAAAAATAAATCCATATAATGGTAAATTGAAAATGAAATTATAACAGTTTAAGCAGTTTCTGAAAGTAGTTCTCCTGACAGTAACGGACCAAAATATTCTAATAACTTTGATTTATTTATTAACATGTAAATACAAAATGTTTTGCTTTGTTGGATTTTAAAAGAATATATTAAGTAAATTGTGGAGGAAAATTACCATGTATATATGTGACAAAGTATTTTTGTTTTCTTTATTGAGCTTTTTGACAGAAAAGTATAAATAAATAAATACATTTGCAATTTGTTCAGAAATATTTAGTGATAAACTTTAATGAAAAAGAATAATTGTATATATTTGTGTTCTGTTAGATACAGTTTGGAAATATGTTATTTGCTGGTGATGTAAAGCTAGGTGTATGTTTCACATGCTGTTCAGATTTCGAAGCACTAAACGTTTTTGAGATTTTCTTTAAATGCAAAGCTATATTTACTTTATACCCTAAAATGTCTTTATAAATTCATGTGAGTTTTGTTACACAAGAAAGTCTGATTTTCAGTGTGTGCTCCAGTGGTTTTAAGTGATGGATTTGTTTTTGTAAAATGTAAATGCTTGCATTATGTTCTGTAAACAATGTGAATGTGGCACATAAACTGATCATTTCTTCACACCAAGGTGGAAAATGTCCATGGAATGTGCAAAGGTGCTTGGTTAGAATAAACTGTCGCCCAACCCTGCTTCCAAGAACTGTTCCATCTGCTTTATTGTTTGTTTTTCGCCCTAGTTTCAACTGCCCTCAAACATCCAGTCTGTGGGATTATTTTGCCATTATCATTATAGATAAAGCTTTGAAGAGGTCTTAAGAACCTTTATTACTCATAAGTTTTCGAAGCTTCAGTCTGTGCTGATGCCAATAGAAACTGGCTGGTATGACCAGCACGGGCAGACCTCGTGTTTCAACACAGCCATAAATAGCTCTTCTTGGCTTGATGTCAGTGATTGGAGAACGACAGGAATCCAGCACCTCAGTTGGTGGAACCTTGTGAGGCAGAAGTTTTTCATAAAGCCATATGATATCTTCATCAGTAAGTTGAACTCGAGAATCAGTCCGATTTGTGAGAATCACTCAGACTGCTTTTGTGAACTGAATCAACTGATTCATTGACGAGACAAACTCAAAAAACAATTAGTTAGAATTCTTATGAACAGTTTTTGGAAGAACTATGTTTTGTGAATAATTACTTAAATTAAGCTATTTAATTGCTTCAGAAGTCTTAAAATATATTTTTTTTTTCACCCCACGCCAAAAATAGTCTGGGGAGGAAGGACGGGGCCCCTGGAGTGATGGAAGGTAACAGGCAGGTGTTCAGGTTGGTGCCGGCAGGCTAGGAAGGCTCCAGGGTGATACCGGCGATACAGGAGCCAGAGAGGTGCCAGTAGCTCAAGGAACCAAGGGGGCGCCCCCTCCAAAATTTTCTTGGGAGGAGCTATGGGGTTTTGAACCAGAGCAGACTCTGGAGCAGGCTCTGGGAATGCTTTCTCTAGAGCGGGTTCTAGACTTTCAGTCTCTGGAACGGACTCAGGGATTTCCTTCACAGAAACCATCTCTGAGATTTCACTCACTGGAACGGACTCGGGAATTTCTCTCACTGGAACAGACTTGGGAACAGACTGTGGATGTTGGGACCAGACTGTGGATGTTGGGACCTGAGAGGGGAAGATGTCTTCAGAACCTGCCGGATGGAAATAACTGCAGGATCAGGCACCTTTGCTACCAGGTCGGTGCTGTTCAAACCCATCTTCCAGGCTTGAGGGGAGACTGGAGGGATGGGTGAGATGGTCCTGAAGTTGAGATGTGGCGGATTCAGTAGCAGGCTCGGGGTGAGCTGAAGCGCCCATATGCTCTCAGGGTGGGACTGGATCAGCGTGTGTAGTGTCATCTTTAACTTAATCACGAAATCAGAACAATTTAGCCCGAGGATGTAGTTAATATAATTAACTAGGGGTAGATAACATTTAGCTGGAGCAAGAAACTGAAATAAATCATCATCCAGTCCTATCCGAAAGCAGGCATTGAGTGTAGAATTGCTCCAGCTCACCAGATGGGGAATACTCCAAAAGGTCCTCCACATACCGCTCTAGTGGCTGACCGTTCTGGCGGATGGTGTACAGGAGATGGTCCTCAGCCCTCTTTCTAGCCTCAGATCCATGCTTGAGTCTTTAGCCCTATTCAGACAGGACTTTTCCAGGGGATTGTTAGAGAAATTCATGTTTCACAGGCGTACTTTGCGATTTTAATCCCATCTGAATCTGCCAACTCTGTGTTTTTCCTCACACAACCTCTGTAAAAATTCCAGAGCAAATTACCTCCTGTTTTTTGGCAAACTCAACAGTCCTCTGAGAAATCTAAACCCGTCCGAATGCGAATGTCTGTGGTTGCTGATGTTGTATTATTCTAACGCTTCTCCTCATGCGTTTTTGACCTACCTTCAGCATGCTTTCATTTAGATTCAATATGGATGCTGTCAGATGAAAAAAATAAACATTATAAAATTAATAAATAGAGTAAAATCGTGGAAACTGCAAAGACTACCCATTTTAATATCAGTGTCAGTTCTAGATTTCTCTGCTTACTTGTGTGGGTTTATTATAAACAGCCACTTCTATGAACTCGTGAAATGTAGGCTACTTAAATAGGGTTTTTATAATACATTTTAATTTAGGCCTATACGAAGGAGCAGTTGAATGCTTGAACTGGATTGGTTGACACACATGCAATTATTTTCAGGGAAATGTTATATGAACATATAATAAAATACATATATGTCATATTAACACAAGCACAGCAGATGACCTTCTGTAACACCCATATATAGAAAACACACTTACCTCTGTAATAAACAGGGAGATGTTAGTCCTGCCTGAATCAGTACATGGAATGTTACAGACGTTGAGTGATAATTGTAACTCAAAGGTCCTTTAAAAAACTAGCCCCGTCTGAATAAGGTATTTGTTGGGTTCTGGATTCTGTCACAGTGGGTGGCTGTAATGAAGGTGCATGACAATGTAGCAAACTAAATAGTCTTTTAATTGTAAATGGAAACACGCAGGAGATTAACTTGAAGACACAGAATAGAACAACCACTTCAACATAGACATAAACAACCAAGGACAAGGAACAGACTGAAACTGAGGGCTTAAGTACAGAGGAGCTAATGAGTTAATTAACAAGGAACAGGTGAATGAGATGAATCAATTAAACACTTGGGAAAACCAGCAAACAGAAAGTGAACACTATGAAAACAAAACAAAACCCTGACAAGTATACCCCCTTATGATTTTTTTTTAAAGCTTTTGCTTGTGTTGAAAAGGGTGGTTGCTAACAAGTGGCTAAATGGGACTACAGAGATTGTCAGGAACATAAATGTCATTACACCGAACAGGTCACCTCATACTCACTAGTCCAATTTGTGTTCATGATCATGCTTTTGCAAATTATTCCTCAAACATTTGGGTAAAATGTTTAAGTCATGCGATCGTGGTGTACAGTAGTTCGTTTAGCTTTTTACTTCTGCCGATTGTATTTATGGCTTCAAAATTCCTAAAAGTTGTGTTAATTTGTGATTATTGATTAATAAAATGTGTAAGAATCATAATCTTTTGTTAGTCAGAGCTTATTTTCTGCAATAATCCAAAAGCCAATGGAAAATTATTTTGGGTTTTTTGTCAAAGGAGCCAGGGTTAACTTCCAGGTTGACCTGTACACTGCAGCACTCTATTATACAGACTGCTGGAAATTCACATTTTGTGTTCCACAGAATAAATAAAGTCATAAAGGTTTGGAATGGCATTAAGGTAAAAAATAAAATAAAAAAATTTCCCAATTAAAATTTTTGGGTGAACCATTGCTTTAAATGTTAAAACGTACTCGGTTACTAACGTAACCTCGGTTCTCTCTAGAGAGGGAACGAGTACTGCGTAATATCTTACGCTATGGGGGAAAACCTCTTTTCCACGAGATATTGAAGCCAAAAATTATCCTTAATTTTGATTTAATGTAAAACGCTGTGCTGCAGCATGCAGACATAGGCAAGACGGCTCACGCGCCTATTGGCTGCCCTGCGGCAACAGCAGCAGCCTATTGAGAGAGGCCCTGCGGGACGCGATACCCAATGGGAATACCCATTTCGTCACGTCCCGCCAGAATAGGCGTGGCCTTGGCCTATAAATACACTCGACAGGCTGATACAAACTGGTTTTCAACGCTGAAGCGAACCAGCGCGGTTGTATGCACGGCAAGATACGCAGTACTCGTTCCCTCTCTAGAGAGAACTGAGGTTACGTTAGTAACCGAGTACGTTCTCTTACGAGAGTATCTCTCGTACTGCGTAATATCTTACGCTATGGGGAACACAATGCAACACGCCGTGCGTACTGGGATCCGACACCAAAGTTCCAAGGGCAGTACCCCGGGGCTCATGTAGTGCATAATTACCGTAGACTCACAGAGAGTCGGAGAAGAGAGGCTACAAGCATCATTCCCATGAAATAGCATCCCACAGGAGCTAGTTATGTTAACAGTGTTTCACGTAGACAGGGTGAACGTGTTCAGCCTGAACTGGGTATAAGTACGGGTTATTCAACACCCATGGAACTGTTCTATCGATCAGTGAGCGATGCCCAAGCAAAACTCAGCATTCTGCGCCGGCGCAGCGGGCAGATAGTACTGAATTCTAGACCGACAGCAGCTTAGCCTGTAAGGCGGGAACCTCTAGGTTATAAAACCTTATACATGTAGACAGCGAGGCCCAGCCTGCCGCCATACAGATATCTTGCAAGGAAATCCCGCTAGACCACGCCCACGACGAGGCCACGCCTCTCGTGGAGTGCACTCTGACACCCAAAGGACACCTCAGGCCCTTAGAAGTGTAAGCCAGCGCTATGGCATCGACTATCCATCTGGATAGGCTCTGTTTTGATGCGGCCAGTCCCTTGGAGCGTCCGCCAAACAAAACAAAGAGCTGCTCGGTCTGTCTGAAGACAGACGAGCGGGACACATAAGCTCTCAGCGCCCTGACGGGGCAAAGGAGATTAGCATCCGCCTCCTCATTATTCACCGGGAGGGCGCACAGGGAAATAACCTGGGCCCTGAACGGTGTGTTGAGGGATTTGGGTTCGTACCCGTGCCTTGGTTTGAGTATGACTTTAGAGTCATTAGGCCCAAACTCCATACATGACGCGCTTACTGAAAGCGCTTGTAAGTCCCCCACGCGCTTCATTGAAGCAAGAGCCACAAGAAATACCGTTCTGAAAGACAGGTGTTTCATGTCTGACAAATGGATTGGCTCGAATGGGGCACCTTTCATGGCTTCCAGAACTGTAGAAAGGTCCCACACAGGGACTGAGGGGGGTCTGGGAGGGTTCAGCCTCCGAGCTCCCCAGAGGAATCGTACGACCAGGTCGTTTTTCCCCAGTGACTGGCCAGACGTTGGTTTTGCAAACGCTGCTATGGCCGCCACGTATACTTTGAGCGTGGATGGGGTTCTACCCTTATCCAGCAGCTCCTGAAGAAAGGAGAGCACTTCCGTAACCCCGCAGTCTACGGGTGAAAAGCCCTGAGCTTGACACCAGGTAGAGAACACTGACCATTTTGAGGAGTAGAGCCGTCTAGTAGATGGGGCCCTAGCCTGCGTGATCGTGTTCAGCACTCCCTCCGGGAGGTTAGCGGGTACCCGTTGATGGCCCATGCGTGTAGGGACCATAAATCCGGGCGAGGATGCCAAATCGAGCCCTTTGCCTGAGAGAGGAGGTCTCTCCTCATCGGTATAGGCCATGGAGCAGTGCTGGTCAGCCGCATCAGGACTGGGAACCAAATCTGGTTCGTCCAGAGCGGAGCCGCGAGCAGCACTGGGCATCCGTTTTCCCTGATTCGTTCTAGCACTTGAGGCAGGAGCGAGACGGGGGGAAAAGCATAGAGGGGGCAGCGGGGCCATACGTTGGCCAGCGCATCCCTGCTCTTGGAGAAAAAGTCCGGACAGTGAGCGTTTTCCTGGGACTCGAACAGGTCCACCTGCGCTCTGCCGAATGTCTCCCACAGCAGTTGGATCGTCTGCGGGTGCAGCGACCATTCCCCTGCTGGGACATTGTCTCTGGACAGTCTGTCTGGTCCCAGATTCAGGTGACCAGGCACATGCACCGCTTTCAGTGAAAGCAGGTTGTGCTGAGCCCAGACCAGGAGGCGTTCCGTCAGCCTGTAAAGGTTTCGGGACCTGACGTCGCCCTGGCGATTTATGCCACCATTGACACATGTTGTCCGACCGGACTAGGACGCGGTCGCCGTAGCGCGTTGTCGACTGCCAGCATTTCCAGACAGTTTATGTGTAGAAGCTTTTCCCGTTCCGACCACTGGCCAAAGAACGGTCTGCCCTCGAGCAGCGCTCCCCATCCCGAGGTGGAGGCGTCCGTAGACACCACCGTCACACTCGAGAGAGTCCCCAGACTCACGCCTGACTGATACCAGTCGGCTATTTTCCACGGTTCCAGAGCCGAAACGCATTTCATGTCGACCCTGAGGCGAAACAGACCAGTGGTCCATGCCCGGGGTGGAACTCGCGCTTTCAGCCATAACTGCAGTGGGCGCATGCGAAGCAGGCCCAGCTGAAGTACCGAAGATGCTGAGGCCATGAGACCCAGCATTTTCTGAAACCTTTTGAGCGGGACTATAGAGCCATGGCGGAAGGATTTCGCGGCGCGCTGAATGTCCAGTCCGCGCTCCGGCGACAGACGTGCTGTCATAGACAGCGAGTCCAGCACTGTTCCCAGAAAAGAAATTTTCTGGCTGGGAAACAGCGAACTCTTCGCCCAATTGACTGTAAGACCCAGTCTCTCGAGATGTTCGAGTAATGTGGCCCTGTGTTCTATGAGCTCTGAGTGTGATCGAGCTAGAATCAGCCAATCGTTCAAGTAGTTCAAAACTCGCATGTCCTGAAGTCTCAGGGGTGCGAGAGCCGCGTCCATGCACTTCGTAAATCTACGGGGTGCTAGGGACAGGCCGAACGGTAGGACTGTGTATTGATATGCCTGGCCCTCGAAGGCGAATCTCAAGAATCACCTGTGACGTGACGCAATCTGTATTTGGAAATAGGCGTCTTTCAGATCTATTGATATGAACCAGTCTCCCTGGCGAACTTGCGCAAGGATTTTCCTGGTTGTCAGTATTTTGAACTGGCGCTTTAAAAGCGCTTTGTTCAATTGCCGTAGATCTAGAATGGGTCTGTGACCCCCGTCTTTTTTGGGTACCAGAAAATATCTGCTGTATAGCCCCCCTTCGCTCTGAGCCTGAGATAAAGGTTCTATGGCCCCTTTGCTCAGTAGTTTCGCTATTTCGGCACGAAGTAGATGAGATACTTCTTTGTTTACCGTGGTTTCGACACGCGCCGTGTAACGGCGGGGACGTCGAGCGAACTGTAGCGAATAGCCTCTCTTTATAGTGTTCAACACCCATTCTGATACCCCGGGAAGCTTTGCCCACGCGTTTGCGTGAATGGCTAGAGGTAGAATGCGATCCGGGCTCTGGCCGCGGCACAGCAGCGGCTGCAGAGCGTCGGTGTGCTGAGACATGAACACTGTGAATAAAGTGTACGAGGCGGGGGGCTCGCCGATCACGGTGGGCAGCCTGGTCGCGCTCGGTTTCTCTATGACAGATTGTGGAGAGAGAGCGAGCGGGACAAACCCCGTGGGTTTTAGCGTGTCTGTGAGAGAATGTGGGCGCGGGACAGCGGGCACATTTACTGCACTAAAAACACCGTCGGCTTGCGCTGACTGAATGTGTGTTGGTTTCGTTTTTACAGAAACCGTGGGACACGCATCGTGTAGTGTTTGTGGGCACTGTGTCGTGGGCACATTCACTACGTTTGCACAATCGACATGAGTCGATTTTATTTGTGCTAGCCCTGAATTGTGGCGGGCTGTGTCTGTGTGTGGGAATGGGCACTGAGGCGTGGGCATTCTTACAACACTCATAACACCATCGGCTTTGGCCGGGACACCAGAAAATACACTCTTTTTTGGATTTATCTGGGTAGCCGTAAAAACGGCTTTTGTGTGCAGGCAAGCGGGTAATTGAACCGGCTTGTTGACTGCTAAATACACTGGAACAGTCACATTGCATGGAACTGGACGAGCGAAATGTTTCGGTGAAAATCCGTCCGCAGCGAGATTTGAACACCGTCGCTTTCCTAGGATGGCTAGGAAGGCTTTGAGGCCTCGGGCTTGATCTCGATCCTCGGCCGGGGCCCGCGCTGAGGGGGGCGGCGTCCAGCAGAGCGAGAGCGCGGTCTCTGTTCTCGGGCCTGGCGGCGCTGAGAAGCGGCGGGGGGTGGTACGGGCTGCGGCTGTGAGCTCCGGGCAGACGGCTGTTTCGAGCGACCTGCTGTGGAGCTAGAGCGCTTCGGGAGGAAGTGCTTCATAGCCTCCGATGTCTTTTGAACCTCCTGGAATCGGTCTCCATCGAGTGTGGCTCGGCACGAGCCGCAGGATCTTTGCATCTTTAAAAAGACGGTAGCTCTTTTAGGATAATAGAGAGAGAGAGAGAGTGTGAGTCGCAGCGGCGAACACACACTAGCAGTGAAAAAGGATATTAACGCCGGAAAGCGTAGCAGCGGCTTCAGACTCGAAGGCACATCCCGCTGTAGGCTTGCACTCAGACGGCGCGGCTTCTCACTCCGGATCCAGCGATGCAGTAGAGCTTCGCTGAAGAGTTGAAAATCAGTTTGTATCAGCCTGTCGAGCGTATTTATAGGCCAAGGCCACGTCTATTCTGGCGGGACGTGACGAAATGGGCGCGAAGCGCCCCCATTGGGTATCGCGTCCCGCAGGGCCTCTCTCGATAGGCTGCTGCTGTTGGCGCAGGGCAGCCAATAGGCACGCGAGCCGTCTTGCCTATGTCTGCATGCTGCAGCACAGCGTTTTACATTAAATCAAAATTAAGGATAATTTTTGGCTTCAATATCTCGTGGAAAAGAGGTTTTCCCCCATAGCGTAAGATATTACGCAGTACGAGAGAGCATACTAGCATATTAGCATGTGTCCTAAATAGCATACTCTCTTGATTAGGTACTTATTTTGAATAACTAATTACTTCATGACCACTAAAAAATTCTGAGTATGAATGTGTGTAGTATGAATCTTATCTGGACGTACTACATTCGCTACGCTGTCATTATCAGATGATTTACCAGAATCAGTTCAAATCCTCTCCTCTCCCGCGCAAGGTCTCATGGGATAGTAAAGTGTCCATTGCACGTAGTAAGTCATCCGGGTACTTTTGCCTACTCTTTTACGGGTATAATTCAGACATACTTCTTTCGTCACATACTGGTTTTTGCCTACTATATAGGGAAGTATGCGTTTTTGGAGGCAGCCCTCATCATTTAAAAAAAAAAAAGATACACTGCCATCTACAGGACAACATGAGAAGTTATTGTGCATTGCTAGCCAATGGACAGCATAATCGTGGGATAGCTGGAAGTCCATCAGCTTTTTGTGAGAGAGGTGTGGAGAGCTTGACCAGAACTCAAGATTGCTCTTGTAGCAGGTGGCTTTGAGTAACTGACCATCCTTTGACCAAGTGAATAGAGATTTGGTCCATTTGGCAGACTCTAAATTGTGTGGTTTAAACCTGGTTCATCATATTATTCTTAAGGTCTTTTGAACTGATCTTGACATGGTCTTAAAAGTGAATGATGTTTAATTCCTTCTAGTGTGTAAAAGTATACATGGGATTGTCATCATGACTTACACATTTTATATAAGGGCAAAGACCTTCAAGAGGTGACTGCAGGAGCAATTCCCTTCTACAATAACAATTGATCAAAACGGTAATGGAGGGTTACATTTTAAAAAAGTCAGTGGATGTTAAGGTTGTTTGGGCAATGATGTGAAACACTTGTAACTGGAGTGTGTTTCAGGATGACTTAATATTGAAAAAAGGTAAACAAGAAAAAGCAGACTGCTTGATGCTGTCTTATAAATAAAATGTTTAGCTCTTCTTGTAGGTTTTAATATTGTGAGCTCATATAGGCACAGTTATAAATAGTTTTGAGTTTTACAGCCCTACTGCTGTTTTAAATTGTCATGGTAACAGCAACATTTTATGTTGCGCAGAATGAACATAGTCAGAAATGCTGTTTGTCTCAGAGGCAGATTAAATATCCTGTTCCTTCACATTCACAATTAATAATAACTTGAAAATACACTATTTATCATATATTCTTTAGTCAGAAACCTGAGAAAATGGGGAGATTTAAAGCAATTTCTCAACCAGTGGTCTGGGCCATCGAACGAGGGCCAAAAGATAAATATTTACCCGTGCTTTGATAACTGCTCAAATAACTGGTAAATAATAAAAATAATTCAGGTATATGTGGCTTGTTTAAAATGATACAAATAAAAATCTATTATTTAAATGAATATGGGCATCTAATGAATAGAAGTAAATTGCAAATCACAAGCAATTGTTATACATGCATACAATTAAGTTGTATTTTTCTGTCGCAGTAGGCTAGATGTGTTTATGTTTGACTTGTCAAAGGACAGTAATCAATAGCAGGATAGTCATTTATTCAGAAAATTGCTAAGCACAGGGAACAAGGGGAATATGTTTTGTGTAGTGAACCATCAGAGTGCATTTTCAAACACATCCGTCACACTATCATTTAATTACAAGGATGTCAGCTGCAGAGTTGACTTTGTATCGGAACAGATGGGGCTGTATATAGTTTGCTTCTCATAAAAGCCTTTATAGCCATCATATTCACACCGGAACTTTGTCACACTGACACTTTGCAAGGATTCACAATTCACATCAAGCTATAATTATTTCATCCAAGGTGAGATTCATTGTCGCTTTACTTTGGTGCTTTTGAGATGACTTGTTTGCTGAAAGCACAGGCTGGGACTGAATGATCTCTTTGGTCTGAAGTTCACGTAGTCATTCTATAACTTATATAACTACAACTAACTTATATAGTAATACCAAAATATGATTCACATTTTTTGCTGGTGAACTGTACAATGGAAGGTGAACAGAACTTGTGGAGCAACGAGGGAACAAACACAATTTAATATAAGAAGAATAAAAAACAAGACTATGCCCAAACACTGACTGCTCGAATAAAGCAGCATTTTATATTTTTTTGAGGAAAGAGTGTATTGTGTTGTATTTAACAAACACATGCATCATGTGGTGCGATGTGAGATAGGTGTTGCTCATTATTCTTATTTGGCTCAGATATCATGCTGACAGCGTGAGAAGGAGCAACTGAATTAGCATCTGAGTAAGATTTCCTACACGTCACAGTTGGCCTGTATGAAGACATACAAATTTATTGCCCTTCTTTAGTTTAAATGTCAGTAGTCAGTTATCTTAAACTTACACCATTTATTTTTCTTAGTGTGTAAATGTTGTATGCTGAAATATATGAGATCAAATGGTTGTTTGCCTTGAGGCATAGTGTTGAAGTTTAAATTAGTACTTTTGGCACCAAATATGAGCTTTAGTAATTTTCACAGCCATCATCAAGCAATTAAAAGAAATTGATTATTACCTGATATACATGAACATTACAGTTTTTAAATATTTGTGGACTGGATTGTGAAAGTTCAAATCTTATGCTGGAAAAATGGAATCACAATAGCTCATAAAGACGTCGATCATCTGTTTTCCTCCTGCATGAATCAGTGTTTTGAACCAATGATGCAAATATTCACTCATTCACTTGTTTTGTTCCTTACGGAGCCCCCCTAGTCCCACTTTGTCAAAAAAATGTATTATAACTATCTCGTGTGGGACTAGGGGGGCTCCGTAGGTTTCACGCATGTGAAATTGTCTACGCATGTGTGAATCTTGTTTTTTTGCGTGAATTATTAATGAGTCTGATCTGGCTCCATATTTTTTCCGTTGAGACGTTTCGTTGCTATGATGAATATCCGCAGCACAGTTTACTTGTAACTGATTTCGCTGATAATTTGTTTCATACTAAAAATGTATTGTTCATCCATTTTGTTCCGTTAGCTCTGCTGGTTGATGTCGTTGTACAGAATGAATGTTGTGACAGTTGGTCGGTGTGGTATTAGTCCCGCCCCTCCTCTACTGTGATTGGACGGCTGGGTAATAAGTGACAGTGATGAGCGCTGCGTTTTATCCACAATTGTTGAACCGGAATCGATTGAATGTAGATTCATCAATAACTGACACAATGCACTAGCTTTAGTCAAACGTGTTCTTTGTTTTTCTTGCTCTCGTTCTCGCATTACACTCCTGCAACCCCTGCACTCTGGTTCCCCCGACCACGCTCACCTTCCCATGTAACACCACCCTTAAAGGGCTATAGCATTTATCAACTATGATATAACATTTACCAACACTACATCCCTTCCCTTAAGCTAACACTCACCAACTGAACATGTAAATAAGCAGTATAACATTTAACACTGTAACAAATGTGGCGGGCATATTTAACCAGTTACATAGTCCTGATAACGTGGGTTAGGATGGCTAACTCTCCCTGGACGAGTCACTACAGGTTGGGCAGTTTCAGCGACAACACCAGTGGCAGGTGCTTCGCTCTGAGATGGTAGCATTGTAGATGACGAGAGGTTTGTAAGAGGCGGCACTGGTGGAAGTGGCCTGTAATCATCTTCTGAACAATCAGTGGGCGCAGGCTCTTGAACACCGAGAAGCAGACGTCGATTTCTTACGTATTGTCTGCCCTGAGAGGTCACCACATAGCTGTTAGGTTGAGCAGCATGGCCCTGTACAACTGCCAGTTTGTCGAAACTGCGAGCCGTCTGCATCCTTACTGTCTGACCCTGTTGTAGGGGTGGAAGGGTATGGGCATTGCGGTCATAGTATGCTTTGCTTTCCTTTCTCCTCCTGGTAAGAGCTGCCTGGACGTTGCTGCATACAGAGGGCATCAGTCGGTCTTTCAGCTCAGGAAGAAAAGTTCTCGTCCGTCTAGAGAGGAGCAGTTGGGCTGCAGTCAGAATGTGCTCAAAGCCCCATGCACGAGCAAAACCATAAAATTCGCTACATACAAACTGCCGTGCATTGTCTGTCATGAGCGTCTGGGGAATGCCATGGACGGCGAAGTGTCTCTTAAGTTTCGCAATTACAGTGACACTTCTCATGTCGGGTAGATGGTCAAGCTCAAACCAACCAGAGAATGAGTCCACTAGAACCAAATGCATTTTTCCATGCCATTCAAATATGCCTGCCGCAGTGAACATCCAGGGAAGATCAGGAACATTGTGTGGTTGCATCGGTTCATGTGATTGATGGGGTCTAAGGGCATTACAAGGAGCACAACGAGAGATTGCTCTCTCGATATCATCATACATCGTGGGCCAGTACATTGTTTCTTTTGCCCTGCGTTTTGTGGCCACCAGGCCTGGATGGCCCTGATGTAGCTGAGTCACGTAGTAACTTTGTAGCGATGGTGGTATCAGGAGTCTCTGTCCTCGAAAAATCAGTCCATCTTCAACAACAAATTCCTTTCTTATGGAAAAGAATGGGCGGAGATCATGTGGGAGCTCTTTGAAGGAGTTTGGGCAGCCATGTTAACAAGTCTTTGGCATGTGGGATCAGATTTTACAACAGTTCGGAGTTCCTCTGTCCGCTGTGATGAGAGAACTTGGAGTGTCATTACCTCTAGCAGGTCATCCGAAAGGGGAGGGTCAGTGGATGGGAGATGAGCACGTGATAGGGCATCAGCGACAAAGAGTTCCTTGCCCCGTTTGTAGATCACGTTGAGACTGTAATGTTGGAGCTTGAGCATCATACTTTGAAGACGTGCTGAGGCGGTGTGTAGCGGCTTTTTTAAGATTGTGATGAGAGGCTGGTGATCTGTTTCCACGGTGACGGGTAGGCCATAAATGAAGTCATGAAACTTCTTAGTTGCAAATACTAATGCTAACATTTCCTTCTCGATTTGGGCATACCGAGATTCAGTTGGTGTTAGGGCGCGTGAAGCAAATGCAACAGGAGCGCCCTGTTGAAGACACACAGCGCCCAGTCCAGGTTGGGATGCGTCAGCTGAAATGATGACAGGTTTGGTGACATCAAAGTATTGCAGAACTGGGGGACTGGATACAGCGTCCTTCAGCTTTTGGAAAGCGGCATCCTGCAGCTCATGCCACGACCATTCCACATCCTGCTTCAACAGTTCACGTAGAGGGCCTGTAACGTCACTATAGTGTGGAATGAATTTCGATAAGTAGTTGTTCATACCAAGAAACCGTTGTAAGGCCTGTTTGTCCTCAGGTTTTGGCATTTGGCGGATAGCTGTGGTCTTGTCGGGGTCGGGTTTGATGCCATGAGCAGTCAGGAGATGGCCTATATAAGAAACTGAGGTGACACGAAATTTGCACTTATCAGGGTTTAATTTCATGTTACAGCTGCGAATTTTGTGGAGGACCTGTTTCAGTCGCTCATCATGTTCCTGTAGTGTGCAGCCCCAGACAAGTATGTCATCTACCACAATTTGACATGGTTGTGCATCAAAAAGCTGCTCCATGGATCGCTGGAACACTTCACTGCCAGTGGAAATTCCGTAAGGCATGCGCAGGAATCTGTACCTGCCAAAAGGCGTCATGAATGTGGTCAGCTTCGAAGATGCCTCGTCTGAGGGGATTTGCCAAAATCCACATTTTGCGTCGAGGATACTGAAAACCTTGGCACCCGGCATGTCAGCGATGACCTGCTCAATGGTTTTCAGTGGATGGGCCTTAGGAGTGCCTTGTTGAGATGTACTGGATCTATGCAGATTCTTACAGAGCCATCTTTCTTTTTGGCAACGACCATGGCAGACACCCATTCAGTGGCGTAGGTTTCAGGGGTGATTACACCCAATGTAGTTATTCTCTCAAGCTCTGCCATGACTTTCCCCTTCATTGCTATGGGCACTTTCTTAGGTGCGCAGACAGAGGGCGCTATTGACATGTCTAATCGCATGTGATAAACAACAGGCAGTTTGCCAAGTACTTTGGTGTCGAATAGATCACTGAACTCTTGTACCTCTGGTTCTTGGTTTTGTACTCATGCACATGTGGTCCTAACTGTATCAGACCCATAGCTATACTGTCTTGCAATCCTAGTAGTGGTCTCACATTGCGATTTACAACATGGAATTTCAGTTGGCCTTGTTCACAATCTAGCATCGTTGTGCCCTCAGTATTGATGCTTTGCCCACCATATGCAACAAGATTAACTTTTTCAGTGGTGTTTATGTGAGCTGAGGGTGCGATGAGGTATAACTGGTGGGCAGATATAACATTGCATTTGGCACCTGTGTCCACCTTCAGTTTCAATTTGCCAAACCCGTGTGTCAGTTGCACTGTTGTGAATATTTCACCTTTCTGCGAAACATCATCCACTGTCTCACAATAGAAAGTGTCCTCAGGGGCATCCAGATTCGTGCCTAATTCATTCACCTGATTAGGCTTATGGTTTCTGAATTGTGCAGTAGTTCGTTTTGGATGGTAGTCACGAGTTTGTGACTGTGGTGTCGTTTTGTATGATGGAGTTGATCTACAGCATTTTGCAAAATGGTTCCATTTTCCACAGTTGTTGCACTGTTTATTAAATGCAGAGCACTTGAGTTTATCAGGGACATGATATCTGTTGCAATTGATGCAGCGATCGTGTATTGCACAAACTTCAGACTCATGTTTCAGTTCTTTGTGCTCTTTTCAGATTGCTCATATAACAGGCATATATTAACTGCAGAGTCCAATGTCAGATTTTTTTCGCGGAGCAGCTGTTTCCGCACGCCATCACTTTAAATCCTGCACACTTTGCGCTCACGGATTAGCTCGTCATTTAAAGTTCCAAAGTCGCATTTTTTTTGCGAGTAACTTTAAGGTAGAAACATACGACTGAATGGACTCACCAGGTTTTTGATTAGTCGTGTTGAAAACGTGTCTGTCCATTATAATGTTCTTTGTGGGCAAGCAGAGTTCTGCAAACTTTTTCAGTAACACGTCGGGATCTTCTCTGTCCTCTCCCTCTGCAAACGTGAAAGCCTCGGATTTCTCCACCGCGTCGGGGCCCGCTAAATTCAGCAGAGTGTACGCCTGCACTTTTTTCGATTTGTCTGATAGACCAGCATTGCAGTATATGCGCCATTTTTTTTCGAATTTGCTCCAGTTGTCAGCAATGTGCTCGTCGAATATTAGCGGATCAATACGGCGGAGACCTTGTGCCATGTTCGACCACTTCTGACACCATGTTGATTCATCAATAACTGACACAATGCAGACTAGCTTTGGTCGAACGAGTTCTTTGTTTTTCTTGCTCTCGTTCTCGCATTACACTCCTGCAACCCCTGCACTCTGGTTCCCCCGACCACGCCCACCTTCCCATGTAACACCACCCTTAAAGGGCTATAGCATTTATCAACTATGATATAACATTTACCAACACTACATTGAAGAATGTTCAACTTTGGGTAAAACCAGAGACTATTTATATAGAGACATGCCACTTCCTCAATCCTTAATACAACTATATAGGGAAAACCCGTAACACCAAAGATGGCGGTTGTATGCACATGCTCCGCCCCTCCCGCTGGAAAGCCAATCGTCTGCTTTTAACAGTCAAGCCGGAAAACATTTAAGCCTATCGTCTGGTTCCACCGACGCATGCACAGTTGAGGTTTGCGACAGCGGAAAATATGTTACTGTTTGAAAAGGCGGCAGATTTGATATGTGTTAGTTGTGTAAATATCAGACATCCCAAGTCTCCCGGAAGTTCCGGGAGTCTCCCGCAGATTGATAGCGGCTCCCTGATGACCGCAAATTAGTTCAAATCTCCCGGAATCTAGAGTGAGCGAGCAGTAGCGGGTGCACGACGGAGAGCGAGAGAAAGCGTATGTTTTCAATTGTTTTCAATGGGAGCGCCGCGTTTTTTAAACGCCATGAGCGTAACGAGGCGCTGAGCTGTTTTTTCACGCTGAAGCGCCGAGTGCCCGGTGTTTTTACTGGTCGCCAAGAGTTGAGAAATGTTCAACTTTGGATTAAACGCAGCGCTCATCACTGTCACTTTTTACCCAGCCGTCCAATCCTAGTAGAGGAGGGGCGGGACTAATACCACACTGACCAACTGTCACAACATTCTTTCTGTACAACGACATCAACCAGCAGAGCTAGCCGAACAATGGATGAAAAATACATTTTTAGTATGAAACAAATTATCTGAGAAATCAGTTACAAGTAAACTGTGCTGCGGATATTCTGTATCATAGCAACGAAACGTCTCAACGGAAAAAATGCTGCGCTGCCAAAACGCTCTCAAGCGCCCAAAGCTAGACGTCTTCAGCAGAGCGTCTAGCGTTTTCAGCTGGCTAAAAACGCTTTGGTAGACACAAGGCCTAAGACAGAGGCAGTGTGATCTGGATTTTAAAGGGTTAGTTCACCCAAAAATGAAAATTAAGTCATTAATTACTCACCCCCATGCTGTACCAACCCCGTAAGACCTTCGTTCGTCTTCGGAACACAAATGAAGATATTTATGATTAAATCTGAGAGGTTGATCACTCCTCCATAGGCTGCCTAAGGGAATGAAACTTTCTTCCTTGTAGGCCTGAAACGAGACTTCAAGAGATTTCCATGACGCCTACGCGAGAATTGCGATCTCCTTCAACTACTTCAGTTAAGTTCTCGCGCGTGCGCGTCGTGGAAATCTCTTGAAGTCTCGTTTCAGGCCTACAAGGAAGAAAAGGAATAGTCGAATAAAGTCGTTATTTTTGTTTGTTTTTTCGCACAAAAAGTATTCTCGTCGCTTGATAAACTTATAGTTGAGCCACTGTTGCGACATGGAATATTTAAACATTTTCTTTAATGACTTTCTGGGCCGTCAAGTTTCATTACCTTAGGCAGCCTATGGAGGAGTGATCAACCTCTCAGATTTAATCATAAATATCTTCATTTGTGTTCCGAAGACGAACGAAGGGCTTACGAGGTTGGTACAGCATGGGGGTGAGTAATTAATGACTTAGTTTTCATTTTTGGGTGAACTAACCCTTTAAGCAAGCGCATGTGACGTTTTTTTTCTTTAAAACATCATATTTTTTTTCTTGTAATGTGACAACCATTTAACGTAATCAGGTGCTGTTTAAAATGTCTTCAGTGGTCTACACTGACCCATTGAACTGTCCTTTGTATGCAGGGTCACATAAGCACCGACCCAACAGACACCAGTAAACACTATTGTATTATGTTTTGGTGTTTATTGGGGTAGCTATAGTAACAAAACAGACTGATTTTTTCTCCAATGATAACAAAAATGTGAGGGATATTTCTTTAATTAAAAATATATATATATTATTTTTATTTATTTATTTATTTATTTATTTATTTTTTAACCCAGAGCATCTTTAAAAGATAGTGAATTTACATTATTTATCAAAATTTCAGAACCACATTTACGTTCTACCCTTTTCTAAAACTTTCTTCATTAGAAAAATATATTCAAAGCAAATTCTATAGAAACACTTGAAATAAAGGACTGAAATTAATTGAAATAAAGAGCGTGACTGTTAATTTGCAACATGACATCATGACTTTTGCGTAAACAGACACGCCACTTTCAAGTCAAGTGGCGTGTTATCTATACGCATTTTGAGATATCCGCGTGTATGCGTGTATGTCTACGCCATTAATGTCCAAGTGATTCCGCGTATATGTACACGCCATTAAATTTCCGAGCGAAACGAAGCAAAATGTAGATCTACATCTGGGGAGCGATATTTTTTTTCCCCTAGGATGGTAGGGGAAGACTCATAAATGCTATTAACCCCAGTGACGGGTAGGTTTAGGGACGGGGTGGAGGTAGGTCATATATTTATATATACAGTAATAACGTTAAGTCAACTGCGTTCATAAACACGCTGAAAAGCGATTGTGCGTGTTGATAGCACGCCAAAAATGGAAATACGAATTGGCGTGTCATACACACGCAATTTTATGAGATCAGTCTGTAATTTGGCACAATCTTTGATCCCTGCGTAATGTCTTGTTAAAGGTGCTCTAAGCGATGTCAGGCGTTTTTTTAGGCCAAAACATTTTTTGTCACATACAGCAAACATCTCCTCACTATCGGCTAGCTGCCTGTCCCCTGAACACACTGTAAAAAAAATGCGGTCTCTGTAGACAGCCCAGGCTCCACAAACAGCAACAAAAACAAACTGGGGCAACCCGCTCCACGAAACAAAACAAACAGTGATCCAGCCACGACAAGAATGATTTGGGGGTGGGGTTAGTGAGCGTGCATGGGGGTGTGGAGGAGAGAAGCATGAAGAGGGAAGTTAGGATTTTAACTCTTTAAGTTTGATATGGCCGACACACGACCAAAGAGACGACGTTCTGATGAACCGATTGCAAAAATAAAAAGAAGAGGGAAAAGGAGAAGGAACGCATGCCCGAATTTACATTGGAAAAGCCTTTGAAAGGTGGTGAGAACTCCGCCGGCAGAAGGGCTTCCAATCCGACATTCAGATTACGTTTGCTCTGTTTTTGCAGGATAGGTGGGTAAATCCAGTTTGGTGTTTCTAAATGGACTTTCATGTTCGCCTAACAAACACAAGGATATAATTAGCTAGAGCAGTGCACTCAGCGCTAACTTTGGTGAAACATAGCAGCTAGCTATCAATCTCTATTGTAAATAATCAAGAAAACTCACAGTAGGGCGACAGTTTGTGTGAATGATTGTTTTCACCAACTATTTATTATAAAATTTAATGTTCATTCATAGCCTATTGACAACTAAATTTGAAGCTAACGTTATCTTGCTATTATTGCGTCCTGGGAGGGGAGCTAACCTCTGGTGGTTAAACGTTTTATTGTGTTTTTCTGGTAATGTTTCTATTTTTTTGCATGTTCTGCCCTTTATCTCAAACGCCTTGCTTGAGTATGCAGTCAGATAACGCCTCCCAAAAGACAACAGACGCAGGGGTTGTTTCCAAGGTTTACTGTTGCCCAAGGAATAACGTAAAACTGTAAAAATACAAAATACAGAATTCTAAATGTACAGTCAATTACATGTTCACATAAGCACAACAAAGGCTTTTACATTGCATATAGTTAGCATCCACTATATCAGAAACAGATTGTGCAACTCACGAAACAAAGAAAACTAAATTTACATCTGAGATATAAGATATAACAATTAAATAAGCATAGGAATTATAATGTAGCAACATCTACATACCGAAAGTGCCTTCAAAACAACTTAAATAAAGGAGCAATAGTAGCCATGACCGCATGCTCTTCTTTGCTGCTGGGCTCACATTTGTGATGTCATAATATAAGGACTTTAACAATATTATATGCAATACCCAACTTTGAACAGAAGGGGTCACTTTACTACAACTTTTATATCAAATAAATGCAGAATGTTCATATAGAACAGCACACTCCCCGTCTGGTATTCGGGGAATACCAAACCTTCTTACTTGATTTTAAACCTGAACAGTCTATTCCGAATCTTCATGTAGGAGGAGTACTATCTCATTAATAGGTCTCAGAAACAGTTTGGGTCCATCTTTCCCAATGATTTTTACTTGTACTTTTCGAACTCGCCCGTCTTGGCTGGGGTAAGTTTCCGTTATGATGCCCAGGGGCCAATCGTTCCGTTTTGACTGACAGTCCTTGAGTAGAACTATACATCCTTTGGAAACGTTGGGCTGTTGGTGTTGCCATTTCCGTCGATGCTGTAGGGTTGAAAGGTACTGTTTACGCCATCTGTCCCAGAAAGTGTTTGCGAGGCTTTGCACAGTACGCCACTGTTGTTTGTACAGGTCAGGCTTTCCAAAGTCCCCAGGTGGAACTGAACTAGTACCAGTCTTTTGGGTAAGTAATGTGGCAGGTGTTAGGATGAAAGGATCTGTTGGATCAGTAGACACAGGTATCAGTGGTCTGTTGTTTATAATGGCAGTAACTTCAGCCATGAAGGTGGAGAGTACCTCATGCGTGAGTTTAGAGGATGCCATCTGAAGAAGCATAGAGTCCAAAATCCTGCGAGCAATGCCAATCATCCTTTCCCATGCACCGCCCATGTGCGACGAATGCGGAGGGTTGAACGTCCATATGCAGCCGTGATCTGACAGGAAATTTTTCACTGCTTTTTCATCAACGTTGGAAGGAATTTGCAGGTCTTTACAAGCTCCAATGAAATTGGTCCCTCTATCAGAGCGAATTCGTTTCACTGGACCTCGAATTGCCAGAAACCTCCTTAAAGCATTAATGAAACTGGAGGTATCTAGGGACTCGATCACTTCTATATGAATTGCTCTGACACTTAGACATGTGAACAGCACCGCCCATCTTTTGCTTTCTGCATAGCCGCCTCTTGTCCTACGAGCAGATACTGACCAGGGGCCAAACACATCTAACCCCACATGTGTGAAGGGAGGCTCTGTGCTGAGCCTGTCAGCAGGCAGATCTGCCATCTTTTGAGTCTCGCAGCCCCTCCGGAGTCTGCGGCATACAACACAGGAATGGATGAGACCATTCACACGTCTTTTGCCTCCTATTATCCAGTAGCCGGCAGATCTTATCGCTCCCTCTGTGAAGTGACGACCCTGATGATGCGTTTGCTCGTGAAAGTGTCGTGTTAGAAGCAACGCTAAATGGTTCCTACCCGGTATGATGAGGGGTCTCTTTTCTTCAGAACCTAGATCTGCTTTGACCAGACGACCTCCGACCCTCAACAGTCCGCTTTGATCAATGAAGGGATCTAATTTTCGAAGTGTGCTAATTTTGGGAAGTGGTTCGTTCCGTTTGAGGCACTGCAACTCCTCAGCAAAGGTTTCCTGTTGTACTGCTCGTATGACAACTTCTGTGCTCTGAATTATTGTGTCAGCACTAAGAGGCAGTTTGCAACAGTGCCATCCTTTGCATGCCTGAGGGGTGTCGTTTTGACCCTGCTTATAAGAGCGTGCAACATGAATCAGTTTTCCAACAGCTCGGATCAGACGGCTCCAGTTTGAAAAGCGTTCAAAGCGATTTGAGACAGTGGTATGCAAGACTGTTACTTGTGGACGAACTTCTGAATCTCGATCAGGATCGACAAGTGTGAAGGGTTCTCTGGGGAAAGTCTCTGTTCTTGGATGATGCAAGAATGCTGGTCCACTAAACCAGATAGTGTCCTGCAATTTGGTTGGAGCTATTGGTCTTGTTGCAACATCAGCTGGATTATGCTCTGAGCTCACATAATGCCATTGTTCTGGATTAGTGCTTGTCCGGATTCTCTGTACACGATTGCTTACATAGACATGAAATCTACGTTTCTCGTTGTAGATATAGCCAAGGACCACTCTACTATCTGTGTAGAAGGTGATCTCGTCGAATTTGACAGCAATCTCAGCAATGATGGTTTCCATCATGTTCACAGCCAAGACAGCCGCACAGAGTTCCAGACGAGGTATAGTGTGCTCTGGTAGTGGCGCTAGCCTTGCTTTGCCTGTGATGAACCCCATATGACATCTACCATCTGAATCAACTGTTTTGAGGTAAGCAACTGCTGCGATTACTCTCTCAGAAGCATCCGAAAAAACGCAGAGCTCCTTGAACTTGGCACCTGACAACGATGTGGGCCCATAGCTTCTTGGGACTTGTACATGTTGCAGTTCTTGCAGAGAATCTCTCCACTCCTCCCACACCTTTTGTTTGTTCACAGGTAAGGATGCATCCCAGTCAGCAGCATTCTCAGTTAGTTCCCTCAGTAGTACTTTGCCTTGAACTATGATGGGGGCCACAAATCCTAGTGGGTCATACAAACTGTTTATAACAGACAGCAGTCCACGCCTAGTGTAAGGCCTTCTGTCCTTTTGGACGTGGAAGTTGAAGCAGTCTGTGTCCAGATTCCAAAGCAAACCAAGACTGCGTTGCATAGGAAGTGAGCTAACACCTAAATCCAGTTCTTTCATTGAGTTGGCGTAATCCTCAGATGGGAATGCACCCATAACTTCCTTGCTGTTTGACGCCAGTTTATGCAACTTCAAATTAGATCCAGCCAGCATGTCATGTGTCCTTTTTAACAGGTCGATTGCCATCTCTGCGGAGGGTAAGGACTTCAATCCGTCATCCATATAAAAGTCTTGCTCCACGAACTGTAGGGCGTCTTGACCGAATTCCTCTTGTCCTTCTTGAGCTGCACGACGAAGACAGTAAACGGCCACTGCTGGAGAGGGACTGTTCCCAAATACGTGTACCTTCATACGGTATTCCGTGACCTCGTTCTCTGGGTTATTATCATGAAACCAGAGGAACCTGAGGTGGTTCCTATCTGCAGATCGAACTTTAAAGCAGTGGAACATTTGTTGTATATCTACCATGAAGGCGACAGGCTCTTTGCGAAACCGCATGAGGACACCGAGGAGACTGTTGTTGAGGTCAGGACCTGTCAAGAGAACCTTGTTCAGTGATGCACCTTTGCATTGAGCGCTCGAATCAAATACCACCCGGATCTGGGATGGCTTTTTTGGATGGTACACGGCAAAAGAAGGTAGATACCAACACTGTTCATTGGGACCAACTGAAGGAGCTATTTCTGCATGATCATTTTGGAATAGCCTCTCCATAAAGGCTACAAAGTCTTTTTTCATCTCGGGCTTCTTCCTGAAAGATCGTTGAAGTGAATTGAAGCGTTCCACAGCTTGTTGACGATTGTTTGGAAGATATTGCCTTGGCTGCTTGAATGGGAGTGGGGCAACCCATGAATTTTCCTTGTCTTTATAGACTTCTCTGTCCATGATTTGCAGAAAGAGTCTGTCCTCAATAGACAGAGCTGTTCTTTCGTCATCTTTTGTTCTCTGAAATACATCCCATTCTGCTAGTCTTTGAGTCCGCTCCTTCATAAGGGACTTGATAAGTGAGTCGCTTTGGGATCTATCCTTCACAGTGTAGTTGTTAGGACATGGGTGAAAGTATGTAGACTGACCGTTCTCCAAAATGTTGGTGTGATAAGTTTGGATGAAAGTCGGTTTATGAACTTTCCCGAGGCACATGTCTCCAATGATTACCCACCCGAAGTCCAACTTTTGCGCAAAAGGGGCATTTGGTGGCCCATTCACTTGCTTATGAGCTTTGTGGGCTCTGATCATATCTCTGCCTAACAGGAGAAGAATGGGAACATCATGATCGGGCTCTGGAATGTACCTTGCAAGATGTTTTAGGTGCCTGTGGTTACTAACTACTTCTGGAGTGGGGATTTCAGAGCGATTGTCTGGGATTTCGTTACACTCAAGTAGCACTGGTAAAGGTAAGACTAAGCTTCCATCAAAGGATTCCACTTGAAAGCCTCGTGCTAGCCTGCCTTCTGTTTCGACTGTGCCTGCGCATGTTTTGAGAGTGTAGGCTACGTTACACTCTGTAATGCCAAACAGATCGAAGAATTCTGATCTTGCGAGCGATCTGTTGCTTTGATCATCTAGTATCACATATGTTTTAACTGCCTTTTCTGGGTGGCCTTCAGGAAAAATTTTCACGAGACATACCTTGGAGCATGAGCGTGGAAGTTGACTGTCTCCACATACCTCTGTACAAGCTGAGGAAACCTCAGATTCCACAGGGACGTCCTCGCTTACTTTGTGATCCTCCGATGTCAGGAATTGTGGTTCTTTCATCCATGGTGCTGGGCCTGGATGTAGCGCTGCCATGTGGGTAATGCTGCCACATTCTGAACACTTAACATCCTGGTCACAGTTCTTTGCCATGTGGAATATGGAGCTGCAACATTTAAAGCATATGCCTTGTTGTTTGAGCAATGACTTTCTCTCTTCCATAGGTTTCATCCTGAATCCTCTACATCTGGACAGAGGGTGAGGCTTATTGTGTAGAAAGCACTGTTTTGCTGGATTTACTCTATTTTTTAATTCACTGGCAGCTGATGAATTCTCGGAGGAGACCTGTGTCTTGTGTGTGATGACAGCTCTGGGAAAAACAGGTTTGTTTAACTGTCTGTTTGGTTTGTGAGTTTCTTCCTGTACAGCTGTGAGAAAGAAACTTGGATCATTGCGCATTTTAGCTTGCTGACACACAAAGTCTACTAAGAACTTAAAGGGAGGAAAGGAAACTCTGCAGTCCTCTTTGTACTTAGATCCCACCGTGAGCCACTTCTCTTGTAAGCTGAATGGCAATTTCTGAATTATCGGATTTACTCCCCGTGGTGTGTCTAGATAGGAAAGACCCATTAGATCGCCATCCTGCTTAGCTGCCTGGATTTCCATGAGCAAATCTCCCAGCTCGCGCAGTCTGTGACTGTCTCTGTTGGCTATTTTGGGGAAGCTCTCCAGTTTAGAGAATAGAGCACTTTCTACCATTTCCGGCGAGCCATATGTCTCGTAAAGTCTGTCCCAAATCAGACGGAGCCCTTGTAACGGATGGTTAATGTGCACAACTCTTATCCGTTTTGCATGCTCAGCTGACTCACGCCCCAGCCATTTTACTAGCAAGTCCATCTCCTCGCTAGGTGAGAGGTTAAGGTCTTTAGTGGCATTTATGAAGGATGCCCTCCATGCTCTAAAAGTCTCTGGATGATCATTAAACTGCGTAAGGCCGGTAGACACTAATTCACGTCTTGCGATAAACTTGACGACATCAGACATTTGATTATTTGCATATAGATTACCTTGATACTGTCCAGCTTGTAAAGGTGTAGCTGACTGAGTCTGATAATAGTCGAGCGGCACCCTTCTGTCTCCGCTCCTTTCCTCACTGCCTGGAAATGGTGTAGATCGTGGGTGATAAACATCTCGAGGTGACCTGAAGTACGCCTCATGCTGAGCCCGGAGTGTAAACTGTACATCCTTGGATTGCGAAATGGTAGGGTACTGCACACACTCTGCATCGACAGGCTGGGAGTTGGGAGGTATGGCATAAAAACCACGTTGGCCCTCCTGTTGCAAGTAGGATTCCGTAGTCTGTGGTTGTTGCACTTCTGAAACATTTATGCCTCCATTATCGTAAAACGGCCCATCCAGCACTGGCATTTGTGAATCTACGGCACTATCCGCTTGTTCCGATAAATAAGCCTGTGTGCGTTCTGCTGTATCCTCTATAGGTAGGTCTATTACACTCTCATTCCCTCTACTTTCTTGCTCTGCAGCTGTTTCTAAAGCCTCTGCCTTCGCTTGTATGGCTGCAGCCTTTTTTTGCAGCCTTAAAGTCTCTAGTGATGCCTCAAGCTGTGCTTGTTGTATTTTAAGTTCACTTTCTTTCTTTGCAAACGCTATTTCTGCTTTAGCCGCTTCAGCCTCTGCTCTAGCCATTGCGGCAGCTGTGGTTACGGCCGATGAGCCTCGTGAGCGCCGTGACGAACATGATACATTAGATGCTTGCCTCCGTGATCCAGACTTGAAGCTTGCCTTAGACATTGTAGGAGGAATCTCACCTTATGGGCTAGCTTGCTCCCCGCCGTGGAGTTGGAAACTAGAAGTTGGTCACCGAAGATAGTTTTCGTTTTACTGTTCTGCCCTTTATCTCAAACGCCTTGCTTGAGTATGCAGTCAGATAACGCCTCCCAAAAGACAACAGACGCAGGGGTTGTTTCCAAGGTTTACTGTTGCCCAAGGAATAACGTAAAACTGTAAAAATACAAAATACAGAATTCTAAATGTACAGTCAATTACATGTTCACATAAGCACAACAAAGGCTTTTACATTGCATATAGTTAGCATCCACTATATCAGAAACAGATTGTGCAACTCACGAAACAAAGAAAACTAAATTTACATCTGAGATATAAGATATAACAATTAAATAAGCATAGGAATTATAATGTAGCAACATCTACATACCGAAAGTGCCTTCAAAACAACTTAAATAAAGGAGCAATAGTAGCCATGACCGCATGCTCTTCTTTGCTGCTGGGCTCACATTTGTGATGTCATAATATAAGGACTTTAACAATATTATATGCAATACCCAACTTTGAACAGAAGGGGTCACTTTACTACAACTTTTATATCAAATAAATGCAGAATGTTCATATAGAACAGCACATTGCATTATATGAAAGCATTTATCTAACTTGGCGACATTACACCTTGAAAGAAGTATCAGTAAAACTACAGGGGGAGGGGACGGGATGAGGAGGAGGGAAGGTCTAGCTAGCCTCCGTTTTGTTTGACAATACTTTGAACGTCAACAAGAAGTGACATCACCCAGCATCGCTTAGAGCACCTTTAACTGTACAGACAATATCTTGAAGAATATTAAACACTCTTGCATAATTTCTGAACAGCGAACTGCATTAAACATCACAAATACCAAACTCATTTGAACATTCGCCTTACTCAAAGTTATGCTCAGATATATTTGACTACAATAGAAGCTTATGACAAAAGAGATGGTTTTTTATATTATACCACTATGTTAAAACGTACTTTTGTGCATTAGTAAGAACATTTTGCATGCAGTTGAAATGCAAAGAGAAAAAAAAAATCCTACAGTTCTTGCATATATTCCACAGTCATCATAATTTATTTGTGCATGACTGATGAAAGATGTTGAGGAAGAAAGAATATTGATGTTGGCATCTCTTTGAACCTGGGGAGAATGTAATGACAGGCGGGTCAACACCATCCTATCTTCATATGCAAATTGATAAAAACAGCATTAGTGTATACTTCAAAAGTATGTCTTAATATCTTAATATCTTAATGTTGCATGAAAATTCAAACAAATGACAAAAAGTTGCAGATAGTTGTTCAAAGAATGATATGAACTTGAAATAATTATACAGTTTAAGGTTATACACTTAAGTTTTCTTAAGGCACAATTATTTTAAAAGCTGTTTTGAAACAACATGTGTTGTGTAAAGATTACAGATATGTTAAAATTAATGTTAAGAAAAAGATTTGTCTTAACATTCTCATGTTAGTCAAAAATATTCATGCAAGTTTAAATAATTAAAAAATAGTTTGGTAATTGTTTTATAAATAAAATAGAAAAGAAATGGAAAAATAATGTCATAAAAATATACATGTTTCATATATTACAGTATATCCATTAAATTTGCATTTTATTCTCACAAAATTTGTCCATTTGAAGGCATTGTGTGGATTTTGCTGTTCAGTAGTTATGAAATGTTATAAAGTGACTCAATGTCTCAATATGCTACCAGTAGCCTATGTGAATGCTTCCACTTTATTTTTTATAAAGAAAGTACAGTATTACACATCAAATCCGGCGCACAACGTGTGAATGAATTAATCAAAGCCTAAATAATATTCTGTGGCATTTTCTCTTAAGCCCCTAATGTAAGTTTCTTTCATATAATTGACGCAACTCATGCAAAGTAAGATCTCCTGCGACTTTAAAATCAATCGAAGGAGCTGTGGAACTTTTGATGGAAAATACATGAGAAAGGCCAGAGGTAATTTATACAGAAGACTTGTTCCAGAATATGAGCTGCTGAAATCCTGCTGCTTCTGGGAGGAAGTTCTATAATGCAGCATATTTTCAGCTAAAAACTCTCTGATATTTGAGAAAGATCTGGGAAGATATTACGAACACAAAGCCTCAAGGGCCCTCTGCTCAAATAAAGTTTCTTTTGAGTAAATTAAACAGCTCAATAAAAATGCTTGTTATGAGGTGTTAGTGCACCTGTCGTTCATACAATTTTTTTATTGCAAAACTTATAGTTACATACAAGATCAGGGAAAGATACGATGGTTGTATCTTTAACAATGAACAATCATAATGACAGAAAACATAAATATGGGTTTGCATCCATCATAATATGAGATTATATTCACAAGGAAAAAAAGAACAATGACCAGTTTAAATATCTTTGAATAATACTGTACATAAAAACTGATTTTTTTGTTGTTGTTGTTATTTATAAGCCCGAGGGATGAAACATTCAACAAGAAAAAGAGGAAAACATAAAGGACAGCCCTTGGGGGCCCAAAAGGGCTTTTTGCTTGTGGGTGAACTTTTGGATATAAAATAAAGAAATTAACAACATATTCAAGAGATGACGATTTGGGTTTTTTGTAATAAAAATTATATCTTTAAGGATAAAACTGTGGGTCACATTAGAAGGGTTAAAAATATAAGAACTTAAATCGACCCTAAATGTATTGGTTATACTACAATCACAAAATAAATTGGTTGTTTCTTCAACAAGACCACAAAGACCACTTCAATATTTACAGAGATGAATTAAACCTGACGCTCATATCTTTTAAGTTGTTGCACTTGTGATAATGCGTCGTAGGTCACATGATAATGTCAATATGGCAGATGTACGGTTCGCATTCATACTCAACGAGATCAGGCTATAAAGTACCTACTCTTTCAGCGCTTGGTAAGTATTCTAAGTACTCATTGAAATGAAGTACCTACTCAGTGAGTATGCGGTTTCGAAGGGTTTCAACAGCCAGGGTTTTATGTTACACCTTATGTTGTTAAAGGGGTGGTATAATGCCCTTTTCACAAGATGTAAAATAAGTTTCTGATGTCCCCAGAGTGTGTATGTGAAGTTTTAGCTCAACAGATACCTCACAGATCTTTTTATATAGCATGTTAAAATTGTCTCTTTTTGAGAGAGAGCAAAAACGCACAGTTTTTGTGTCTGTCCCTTTAAATGCAAATTACATGCAAATGCAAAACAGCAACATTACACACTAACTAAAGTTAAAAAAAGTGAAATCATAATCAACCACCGCTTTAAAAAAGGTTTATTGCATTATTTTAGTGTCGTGTGTTACCATGATGGTGTTTTGTATTTGTGTGCATGACATCATGCACCTTATATAGAACTGTAGTATTTACCTCAACATGTGGAAAATCTATGTGTGTGTAACAGTTCCTTGGTGTTTGGACGTTGTATTGTCTTTGTTTTCACCGTCTTCCTGCCTGTGTTTTTTCATTTGTCACTATGGTTACTCATTTGATTAGTTATTGTATTCAGCTGTTGCTTAAGTAGTTCTCTTTGTTTTCTCTCTAGCTGTCTGTGTTTCAGTCTTCTGGTGTCTGTTCTCATTAACGTGTGATCTGAGTTTGCTAATGGTTTACGTTCTTTTATAAAAGTTTACTTTGAATCCTTTCTCTTTATCCTGTCGTCTGCCTACACCACGCTTCGCTTAGGTGCGAGACAGTGGGGACTTTTCTCTTTGCCACTAGTGTTAATATGTTGGATGTCAGCATGTCAAAACAGATTTGAGTAGCAACATGGCCTTGCTAATTCAGCAGGAAAAGGCTATTGAATTTGCCAGTGTAATATGTTTTTTTTTGTAAATGTCTACATTTTACTTTTTTTTTTTTTACAGAATTAGTCTACATCTTGTTTAGACATATGGCTTTGATTTTCTAGCAATTTTAGACTCCCAATTGTATAAAATAAATGTTTACTTCATATTTGGTACACACTTTACAGTAAATATATATATATATACAGTATTCCAGTTTCTTTCCATCAATGATATTGCATTCTTTTACCATTGATTACATTATTCAGTACATATTCTTACACATTATAGCCTTTGATTTTCACTTTGATTCAGAGCAAACATACCTATGGATTTAAATGTCAAACTTAATAAACTGAAGATGGCGATACAGTATTTGAATCTTTATGGATTACATTGAAAATGTCACTCCTTGTTGTGGAAAAGAACACTTTTTATTGTTTTTCTTTGTCCTTGCTGTATTACGTGACCAAGTGCTCTGTTCCAAAAAAAACTATAAACCTAATGGGACATGCATCTCTTCAATGGGTTATACAGCAATTTAATGTTTTTGGGTTGTTCTGCTAATGAAAGACTGCAAAAATATGTTTCCGAGAAATTTCATAATTTTTTTTTTTTTTTTAAACCCAGACAATATGCGCTGTGGAAAATTATAAGTGATCTAGGAGCTTTATACAGCTTTTTACAGTGTATACCATTGAAAACATGGTAAGTATATCCCTCACAACCTCACTTTAATAAGAAATAAGAACTGAGGCAGCATTTGAAGGCATCATAATTGATGTGAAGGCTGTAAGATCTGTGTGACTTGCCTATGGAGTTGCTGCCATTAGAGGTTCCCAAATTAGGTTACATGATTATTAGGATGATATCTATAGGCAGTTAGCAGCAAGGCAGCTCACAAGGTTTTGGAACAGCTAATTTCAAAAGGAAACCTTAGTGTTGTATCTGGACAAATCAGACACACACACAAATTATTCATTATATTTAATGAATAATCCAGCAAACTCACTCTCCCAAAAAAGTTCTATGAAACTCCCCCCCCCAAACGGCAATTAACATCCCAAATGAAGCTAACACTGGAAGAACCAGGTGTCCTGTCACAGGACACATTAAGACTGATAAGACTTTTCGACCCAGAAGGAATTTGCAGAGAGTATCCATTTCCCCTCTCGTGATTTTCTTTTATGGGGGTTGGCCTATGTATTCATTCTTTCTTTTAAACTCTTTTGGATTAATGTTTCAGACTTGGGAACAAAGACTTGGGGACTCCAAAGGGAACAACTTTTTATTGGCTTACACAACCTCCAGAGGGTGTAACATCTTCACGCTTTAAAAATCACTGATCACAAGATCACGCTGTTAGAAGTTCTAGTTTGTCTTAAGTCTCAGCTTAGTCCAAATGTATTCAGTGTATAAGCATGCTATATTATGATTCCTTTGTCCTGTTTGAGTGTACTGGCAACATCTGTTGTTCATTAGGAAGGACCTCTGTGTTCGGATGGTGAAGTCTCCCTATGTTATACATTGACGGGCCTTCCTGGATACAGATGCGTATATGTGGAGATCTAGCCGAAAACTGACCACATATGGACTTATACAATGTATTTTTTCTATATGATGTCATGTATTTTCCTATTGGCTGAAGTTGCAATACTCCCCTCAAATTCTTACTATATATTTTATACCCAGGGATCAGGGGCTGTGAGCTTATGCCTCCCCAGCGCTGGTTCATTATCAACTGCTAATTATTAAAAGACCGTGATGAGGCAGATGATGATGAGGTTGGAGTCTTAATTTCTAACAGCCTCTTAGTCCCTTTCAGAGAAATCCTAAGATGATGCTGAACTAGAAGTTTTCTAAGTGTAGCCAGTGGGACTTCATTACCCAGAGTCACGCAGTATAAATGATGACGTCCGTTGAGGTAGAATAGCGCACTGGAATCAGCTGTCAGGCAGGGGGAGTGGACAGGAGTGGAAACGCGGTAAGCTCGAATTGTTTGGTGTTGCTGCTGGACGAGGCTAGTTGTATATTTTGTCACAGTATATGTTTTTTATTTGAAATTTGGTTTCTATAGATTTTCAGCGAGTATATGTTGGATTAGTAGGCTACACTGGTGTGCAGTGAGTTTGGGGAGTGATCCAAATCAGCGGCAACATACAAACGCAACATCGGTTGTATTACTGGTATGTATCACCTTGCAAAGTGTTGTGATGTGATGTGAGCCCCGTAAAATGGGACTATGTGATTTGACTATCAGCTATTTTGTAGAACGTAACTGGCGACTGAACAGAAGCATTACTAACCGTTCTTGTGGATACTGTCTCCCCATCAGGGTGCGTAGAATAGCTTAAGTGTTTGAAATGGTAGTCCTGATCGGCGTGATTGGGAAACTTATGTTTTATTGCCCTTTAACAGATAAGCTTTGGGAGCTGCATCGCAAATGCTGAACTGGTAGTGTGCTTGGGCGGATTTCCTTGCAAAAGTACCTGTTGGTTTACTAAGCTGTTGCTATATTTCAGTTTGACAATGACTTATGCGCGTTTATTATGTGTAGCCCGTGATCAACAAGTGTTGTGCCGAATTTCGACTCCCTGCCAGAATCCGACTCCCTCTCGCGTGCACACGCAACGTCACCACACTAGTCGCCAAATTTCGACTCCCTGACAGAATCTGACTCCCCCCTCGCTTGCACGCGCAATGAGACGAAAAATAAAACAGTCGCACCAAGCTCATTGCGCGTGCAAGCGAGGGGGGAGTCAGATTCTGTCAGGGAGTCGAAATTCGGCGACTAGTGTAGTGACGTCATTGGGGTTAACACCGGGATTTGGCTCCGCTTCAGTGACGGAGTCGCGCACATTAGAAGCCCTTTGGCCTCGAGGCCCGTTGATTGTGAGTGTTTGTATGTGTTGAGTGTTAGTCTTCCCACTGCGCAATGTGACGTTAGAGTCACGTCTTTTCGATGTAATTTTTGGACGTCCAATTTCGGTCCACTGAAGGGGTTGTTTTGTAACGCCAGGCGACGTCTTTTTTCGACGTCTTTTGCACGTCTAATATTGACGTCGGTGGGACCAAATGTGGTCGTTTGTGGACGTCTTTTCAACATCAAATTTAGTATCTTCTATAACTTCTATAACTGTAGTCCCGTGTTTCAAAAAGGTAGAGGACATTTTTAAGGATGTTATCTGTACCATGTATTTATATTTATGCATTTGGCAGATGGTCTATCCACTGTGAGTTACACGTTAACATTCCTGCTTTCCCTGGGAATCAAACCCATGATCTAAGCATTGCACTAGGTGGTGGTTTCACAAGCGCCAACGCTCTACTGTTTGAGCTACAGCATTACACCTTTGTATGTGTCAATTACCTCCTTCTGCTTGAGACAATCAAATGCAGTTTTTTGAAAACTATCTTAAATAATTATAAATAATCTGTATTCAAATGTATTAATCATGTTGATAACAACAATGTTGATATTTGTAAATAAAAAAAAAAATTGCATTTTAATCATGTAAATTTCCTGCACCTGTAGGCTAATAGACGTCCAAATGAGGTCCAAAAAAATGACCCAGTTCAACGGTCAAATGTTGAACGTCAACATGACGTCCAAATTGGGTCATGGTTGGACGTCCAAATAGTGGACCTAGTTTGGACGTCGAATAGATATCCATAATTGGTCTTGGACCAACGGACCCATTATAGACATGATCTGGACTTCTATCTGACGTTTAGTGGGTTATGTATGATTGATGGTATAATAGGAGTGAATGGGTTATGACTGTACGATTGAATAAATGTGTTTTTAATTTCTCTTGTAGGATTATGAATTTTGTAGGACGTTGCAGCCACTGTTTTCCCATACTGTGATACTTCATTGACAGGACATGATACAAAAGCTAAAACACATAATTCAGTGTTAAGACAGGAGTGCACTTCCTCTTTTTAAGAGGGCAGTTGTAAAAGTTTTTTTTTCTTACCTTTTGGGATTGGGCATTGTGCAATATGGTGGGGTAATGAACTACAACAGTACCCACTCTGGGTTGTTATTCATGTGCATTATTAATATGTATATGGGCAAGTTTCAGCCTATGCTTTGACCCAGGATTCGAGGTGAGCAGTGGGCGCTTCTTGGATGTGATAAGGGGACCACTTTGTTGCTGTGATTCTGATTGGGAATGCGGTGGTAAGTAGGGGGAGACACCTATGTTGATGTGTTGCTGTCACGGTTGCTGTGGAAGTTGTAGCATAATAGACTTGTAGAATAAATTGGTTGTTCTAAAAGAAAAAAAGTGGTTCCCCGTTTTGTATTATGTTTAATAATTTGCTTTTGCTTCCTATAAGTCGCTATATGTGATTGTCATAGTTTTTGACCTAGTAATATTGGTAATAAATAAAATTTTAATGTGACTATCAATAAACTCTTTTTGTATTGCTTTTGCACATCCGCCTCCAGCTCGCCTCATTTTGATTGACACTAGCGTGGGGGAAGTCTTAGTCTGGTGGGTAAATAGGTTCTCCTACACCTTTCAGATAAGTGGGAGTGGCATAGCTACGTAAGGCCACATAAGGACCCCCAAGCTTGTGCCAGGCTGCGGCCTTGTCTTTCCATTCACCAAAGATCCTCTGAGTCCTACTGGTTCTCGCTCATCAAGACCACATCAGTAAAAATCAACTGGAACCTCAACAAATTGCATCAGGAAAGTTTAATTCAAATAGGCAAGACATGCAAGTATCACACTTCGTCTCATTATTTGATACATTAAGTGTCCTTACCCCTTTTAAAGAAAGGCGTGTTAGAACTAAACTGATGGTTTGCTCAGGCTGTTGATCTGCTGAATTTCAAACAATGCTATAACTTCTTGCTTTCCTGTATTCTGGTTCAGCTCTCTTTCCCTTGGTAAACTACTATGTATGTATGTGTATTTTAGATTAGTTTAAATGTGTAGTCTAGTAAAGTCTTTTTCACATCACATGTAAAGTTATCCCTATTTTATGCTGATTTTTATTATTAAAGTTTATTTAGATAGGGACATATACAAAAAACATAGATAAACTTAAACAGTCACATGATGTATGCATCATAGTGTTTTTAGCTAAAGCTAATTCACAACACTTGTCCCTAGTAGGGCTTTTAGTTAAAAATAAAAATACAGACTAACATTATTAAAATGAAATGCAGGTACAATTAAATAAAATGCAATAAAAGAAAGAAAAAAAAGTATACAGAAAGAGCACAATGTAAAAATTAAATATGTGAGCAATATTGTTCCTGAATTAGCCACAATTTGGTATTTTTTTTGAAGGTGGGTAATGTTGGAAATCATTTCAAAATGGTCTGGTAGAGAATTCCATAATTTCACCCCTTTTACTGAAAAGGCAGTTTGGGGAAATTATGTTCTACGGAAAGGGATACTACAAGTGCCTTTTAATGCTGCTCGGGTGATGGGTCTGGTACCACTTTGCTGTCTTGTTATTGTTTTACAAAGGGGTGGGGGAGCAGCGTTATTTAGGCATTTGAAGACCAATTTAAATAAGTGCAGGGAGATAAAATTAGCAAAACTTAAAATCTTATATTTGCTTAGAATTTGGCAATGGTACCTTATTCTCTTCTTGTGCAGGATTTTCAATGCTCGGTTATAAAGACACTCTATTTACATGTAGTTAAGCCATACGATATGTGAATGAATCATAGAATTTATAAAAATAAAAGCACAGTCAAGAGTCAAGCAGTTTCTTATCCTCATAAAACAGCCCAAATTGGCCTTAATTGTTTTACTGATTTTCTTGATATGACTTTTAAAATTCAACTGATAGTCTATAATAATTCCCCAATACTTCACTTAACGGTATTGTAGGTAGGAATTGTATAATTTTTTTTTCCAAATTTGTTTAAACTTTCTGTATTTGTCAATGCATAATTAAAATGTAAGTACTCTGAAAAAGAAAGTATAAAAATCGAGTGTCTGTAGACCTCTCACGACTGTTTTAAAGACAGCTCATTATTTCCATTCACTCCACCCCCTCCCTTCTGGGCTCCTTCCAAAGCCACGCCTCCAAAACACATGAACGCGCGACTCCGACCGCTGAGCTGAACACGCATTATTTACCCGAGACGAGCGGAGAGGAAGGAGCGCAGTGCATGTAGTGACATCATGTCAGAATCACATGTAACAAAAAATCTAACTTTATCATTATGAAGATAAACAAATAAGATGTATTTTAGTACTCACTATCAAGTAGCATATTGATATTGGTAAAGATTAAAATATATATTTATTGATTCGCTAACGAGCTAGTTATCTATAAGGCAAAGCTAAAAACAGGTTGCATGATACACGTTTTTCCATTGCCATCATTTACACTGTGATGAAGATGAATTTCGTGTAACATTCATAACATATATGGTGTTCTGCATGTAAGAGTTTCCATAATGAAAGCATTGTTGACTCTGATGAGGACTACACTCCAGAGACAAGTACTGCATCGTCAGGTCGAGGACAGATCCGGGGTCGAGGGATTTTTTTGTTTAAAAACAAAACAAAGGCGAAAAAACCGTGCAGGTAAACTTCCAGGTGAACATGGTAAAAGAGTTAGAGGGTAAATATAATTCTAAGAAAAGTTCCTGGATGCGGATCGGCCTACTATCTGTTAAACATGTATTTAGTTATCTAAAGCAAAATTATGCACAATTCAACACTATAGCTATCATCTTGAGCTAGGCATATATATTATTTATCATCTCTCTACTACGGATCGCTAAGTAATGTTATGTTAGCTATATTAGGCAGCTACGTGTGCTAATGGCACATGCTTCATGAAAACATAAAGAAAAAAATATGTATGCTCAAAATACAAAAAGAAAGATTTACCTGTCCAGCAGAAATATAGCCATCCAGGCATCACTTTTCAGCCCCTTGAGGTCTCTCAGTTCTCGCCATCGCTGGAAAGCCACGCCGATATTGGCATGCGTTTTATTTTGTTGTTTATCCAAATACTTTTTGTTCATTACCTTTTTTAGTAACATTACTGTCTTCCTTTTTTTGCCTGGTTTGCCTTCACGAACTGCATATGTGATTTTTGATTGGTCTTTCTAATCTCTGCCATTGTTTTGCTATTCCTAGGTTCTGTGCCTCTTGAATTCCTCAAATCAAACGGATGCGCGCGCAAGTGGGCAGGTCCTGTGTGGCAAAAGGGTGGTTGCCATGGTTGCGAGAGAGTGACAGTCGCCTAAGCCAATCCCTTGTTTTGTCCCGAATGTAAATAATGAGCTGTGTTTAGTGCAGATTAAACGGTCTAGAGTCACTTGATTTTTATACTGTTTTTATCAGAGTACTTACATTTTTATTATGCATTGATATATACAGAAAGTTTAAACAAATTTGAAAAAAAGTTTTTATAAAATTCCTACCTACAATACCTTTAAGGTACTTGTTCAATAAGCTCCCCATTAATTTGTACATTCAATCGTTGCGTTAAAGGTAGTTTTTTAATAGAAAATTTAAAGGGGAAATGAAACGTCCATGTTTTGACACTGGTAGTAGCTACATATATTGGAAAAATCACCTTGCCAAAAAAAATATTTTAAAAAGTTGTTAAAACCACAGATATGACCAAAATAATTTCGTAATTTCTATCTAGCTACGAGTCGCCATTTTGGAGTGACGTCACAGCCTACGTAACGGGGTTGGTGAGTGAAGAGAGTGAAGCGTTACTGGACCGGACCAGAGACAACCGGACTCAATACGCACTTGAATTGAAATGGTGGAAGACGAACTTGAAAGACCTGTTGAGTCGTGTCCCATTGCTTATGCATTTGAGTCGATACGCCGTGGGAACCGAGGAGTGGTACTTCGCTATGTCGAACAGCCGGTGGCGGACATGGCTGTAGCCAGCTATGAGGTCACCGAGGTCCGGACCTCTGTCATTTTAAAAATAAAATTTCAATCTCTCTGAATGATTAATTAGCCGTTTTAACCATAGAAAGTAAAATAAAGGTTTAAACCACCTCATATGAGTGTTTGCAATTCATTTTGCTGCGAGAAGCTAGCGCAGTGAACGGATCTTGAGAGCGCGTTGTGATGGAGCGGATGCAGCCTCCGTGTTGCCCAAGGGGGTAATCCATCCGCTGGAAACTGAAGCTTCCTCTGGGGGCTGCCATTGTAGCTGGCTATCACCTACTGTTAGCATCCCATTGACTCCCATTCATTTTGGCATCTCTTTGACAGCGAATAACTTTACATCTGAGGCGTCCAAAGACTCAATTTGTCCATTATTTATTTCTTAAGAAACGGGACAATGGATAAAAGGCTCCATTACTTTGTATCTTACGTTATGGTCCCGTAGAAGCCGTTTTTGTAAATAGGCTAACGATTGCGTCATAACACGCGAGTCTCTGTCGCACAGTAGAGAAATTACCGTATAGACAGAAGTAGAAGCTCGTGGGCAATCGTTTACTGTCTATGAGGCAATCGGGTGGACATGGAGGCATAAAGTCAAGGGAGAAGCCCATAGATAGAGAGTTCATAAAAGCAACGGGACAAAATATTTCAACAACAGATTTGTTTCAGATTTCAATTCAGATTTGTCTCGGCACAGCTATTAGAAGGTCAGAACGGTTGCTCACGTGACATCTACGTCGTCAAGCTCAGTTTGAGCCTGCGCAGTGCGCTTGGCTATCAGGAAGTGAATGCTTTTATGGGCTTTAACTTTCTCCGTTGAAATCTATGGGGTCGCTGTGTCCATTTCTTTTACTATGGTGTTGCCTGATTTACCTTATGGAAAGGTGTCAGTGCAGTAAGTTAGTCTTCTGGACTTGTTTTTCTGATTTAATGTCACACTATAGGAAGTTATTAAAGTGGAAAGTTGCATGTTAGGGTTTGTGATATATTAATCTTATTACCAAAACGCAAGCTTTGAGCTTATTTCAGGTTATTTTTTTTATATTTAACTTTTGCTTGTTTTTCGTAGTAGTATCTGGCAACATTTTACTGTCGGCATTAATAATAAAAAAAAAGCTTATAGAAGAAATGTAATTGCTTACAGGAAGATACCACATTCGGTAAGACAAACACAATGATCATCGTGATTATCTGTAAGAAATGTGTAACACTATGAAAAATAATAACATGCATTTTGTTAACGAGCCAGTGTGATCCAAAAATGTATGAGAGGTTTGAAATAATAGTACGATAGCAGATGAACGCTTTTTATGTGTAGTTTAATGTTAAGCTTTGTCTTTCACTGCGTTTTACTGAACTCAGCCCAGGGCCTTTAAAGCCAACCAACCCTGTGACGTCACCGGTTATAATACTGCACAATCGTGGCGCCCTTGCCGCGAAAGATATAACGGTGTTTCTTTTTTCTTTTATATGTTTACATTTGTCATGTTTCTTGTATAATTGTTGATTATAATGGAAATCCATCTTGTAAATCATATAAACTTGATTGACTGCTTCATTTCCCCTTTAAAGGTTTTTTAGTGTTTAAAATTAAACAAGATGAGGCCAGCCAAGATGATATTTTGTCTAAGTTGGCATTCAGTTTATCAGCCACAGAAACACAGGTATTACCAGATGCATACACCACTATGTCATCTGCATACATCTGTAGACCTATATCTGGACATACATCTGGCAAATCATTAATGTAGAGACTGAAAAGTATAGGTCCCAAGACAGTGCCCTGAGGGATCCCTGTTTCAAATTTTGAGAAAGGTGGATCTCACATTATTAATTATAAAACATTGTTCACAGCCTTTTAAATATGATTCAAACCAAGACTGTTTAGATCAATTGAATTTAACTAATTTAGAAATTAAATTCTTGTGATTTACTCTTTCAAATGCCTTTTTTAGATCTAAAAATACTGCACCAACTACATTTCCCTTGTCAAGTGATTGTTTGATATTTTCGGTTAATAAGCAAATACCAGACTCTGTAGAATGGTTGTTACTCATATAATGGTTTGTTTCAAGATGGTGCATCAGTTGTTCAGATACAATCTTCTCCAGGACTTTAGAAAAAACTGGAAGACTAATAGGTCTATAATTACAAGACATTTGATCATCTCCAGATTTAAAAAAAAAAAGGTGTTACCAAAGCATTTTTCCACCCATCTGGGAATTGCCCATCTTATATATTAATAAGATTGGTGAGAGGCTGGACCAAAATGCTACTATATTTTTTAAGAAGAGCTGTGTCTAGATTATAAATATCTTTTGAGAAGGTGGTGTTTAGGCCCTGTATAGCTTTCAGAACAGCCTTGATCTTCAAGCAGGTCTATTGTTGTTAGGCCTATATCGTTCCTGCTTGGAAAGTTTGATTTAAGGTTATTGACAGATTGTATGAAAAGGTTATTGAATTATTATAATTATTAGTTATTGAATCAGTAATGATGTTTTCACCCATTCTAAGTTCATGTTTTGGGTGGCGGTTGCCTTTGGATTTAGTAGGCTGTTTAGATGCTTCCAAATTATTTTGCCATTCCCTTTGGCCTCTGATAGAGTTTGAATATAATAATTTGATTTGGACATTCTGAGCTCTCTAACAACTTGGTTACGCAGACGTTAAAATTGTTTCAAATCAATGTCCCTTCGAGTCTTGATAAACAATTTCAGGGCATGGTCCCTCTTTTTCATTAATTGTCTAATATTATCATTCATCCACGGTAGCTGAAATTTTCACTGGAATTTTTTTAGCTTTTTAATGAATTTATTCACAATATACACCCAATAGTGGACATAAGCTTATCACAGCAGTTGTTTACTTGGTCATATTGTTGGAGCTCATCCCATTTAACACCCTTTAGCTCTGCCTTGAATTCAGTCAATTTTTTACGAGGGATTTCATCAGGGGCGTAGGAGCCATTATACGTGGGGGACATGTCCCCCCCACATTTCAAAATCGAAGTTTTGTCCCCCCCACTATTTCCCAATGTAAGATTTTGTTTTGCATTGCCTGCCTATCTCTGCCGATTTCAGAGTCTCCAAATTAATCCATTCGGCAACTTTTAAATACATAATTCAATTTAAAAAAACGGCCGAACTCTTCAGCTGCTAATCTCGTTGTCAGTCGACCATGATCGCGCACCGCTCGCGCATGCGCATCTAGGTGACACGGATAAATGTACGCAGCAATATATAATGAGTGTTCCTGGGAGATCCTAGTTGCGCGGGATGTGGAAGCGTGCAAAAGTTCCAGAAATGTACATAAAGTGCCCTGGCCTTGAATGACAAGGTAAGGAAAATAAGACTAAATCTAAATTAAATAACCAAGACTAGATTGGCCATGTGATTTTTCTCAGGAGATGTTTCGAGCATTTTACTTCAGACACCGGATTATCAGCAAACTGCCAAGAGAACTGCTAGCTGGCTACTCAAAATAAACTAGCAATCTATTCAGGCAGCATTTTTGTGTTTGATCTGTGTGAATTACAGAAATATAAGACTTGCTAGACCTACTTTTAGCAAGGAACCTTTCCACATAGATTGATTTTATTTTTCAATCTATCCTTGGGGGGTAAGCTAGGTGGTTAATGGAAATTAAATCAACCATTTATTTGAGTTTTTAATTTTTAGTTAATCAGTACATGACTGATTAACAGTAATGTAAATGCTAAATGTCCTAATACCTGTTGATGCTACTACAACAATGCAAAGTATATGCTCTTAACCTTGCAGTTTTTCAAATATCATGTAAGACTAATTTTCTCAATTTCTTTGCACAAAACTCTCCAGAAAGTGCCATTTAATGGTTTATTTTTCAAAAAAAATTCCCGGGGGAGCATACCCCTGGACCCCCCTAGGGAGAGCCCACATAATAAATCACAATTTAATCACTGCTTAGAAACAAAGTAATACAGTCTGTTCCCATAAGTCTTTAGAAATTAGCATTTAAGTGCCTTATATATAAAAAAATATATACAAAATTTGCCCCACCCCCCAGCATTTACTGTCCCCCCCAGGTTCAAAATTGCTCCTACGCCCCTGGATTTCATGTTTAAATGAATTACGATTTATAAACTTAGTCAGTATTTTCTTTGTCAATCTTCTTGCAATTAAAATCATATTATGGTCAGTGTAAAAAAGGCCACTATTAGAGTTATATTCACGTGTCTTAGTTCCTTTATTATATGACAAAATTGACGCATGCGTCACAGCATCCATCCAGCGGGCCAATCGGCGCCGCGGAAAAGACGTGCAGGTCCGTGCTCCCGCCCACTGAATTGAGTCTGACGATCGGGAAAGCGGACGGATGCAAGCTATACTGTAGCGTTTATCTTTGCTTAAGTTGTGTGCGTGCCTGTAAAGTAAGTAGCAGCCTGTTTATATATTGTTTTCTATTTAGTTTATAAACGTTTGAATAGCCCGGCATGTGGAAAAGTTAATGTATGTGAGTGACGATGCGAACTAGCCCGTAAATATGTTTGTGTGTATATTTGCATACTAGTTTCCTCAGGTATTTCATTGTTATATTTAGAAGACATAATCTATGTGCCTTTTAGTCATTGTATGGTTTATTTAATATATATATATATAGCTCACTTCTAGAGTTAAAACACTCTTTGGGCGCATGCGCACTAATGTGCTAGACAGAGCGGCTCCATTTCTGTCCTCAGCGCGCAAAGTTGTCGTATTTCAACCGCTCAGTATTAATAATTTCTAGCAGTGCATTTTTCCATAATGGCACATTTGATCCTGTTGTACTGTATTAATCATTGTAATTTAATATTCATTGTGGAGATTACTGTTACTATGTTTATTGTGATTAGTATTATTGTTATAGTTATTTGTACTTATCTATTTTTTCTTATCTTTATTTGTAGAAAACCACACACATGCAAAGTCAAATTTATTCAGTGTACTGAGTTGTGGTGACAATAAATGGGTTATTCCCAAATACCTGATCATCTCTGATAAAAGTCTCTCACCGGACGCTCTGTAGTGGGTCTGTTATCAACCGGCAAAATCAGCTTCTACTAGCCAACATTTCTACATGGTCCTTCGAGCCGGATCCCCAGATTTACTACGGAAAGATGTCACAGTAGAGGATGAGTCAGTAGAGGATGAGTCAGTCGTGCGTGTCAGGAGGAAGACAGCCCTCCCTGCACGATATGAAGAGTATGACCTCAGTGGCTTCACTCTCCCAAGACTGTTTCCAGAACCCATGTCACCACACTCTGTTTCATCCTACAGTGCCTTCCAGCCCAGAACCAGAGGGTGCAGCTGGTATCACTCCAACATCGCTACTGTGCAAAGAGCCTGATCGCCCTTTACAGTGTATGATAATGAACCATGGGGAACCAGCATCCTCCAGCGTGAGAACAGGGATCTCCGCTTTGCCCATGACAATCTGCTACAGACGATGCAGCAAGAAAAAGACCAGTATTCACAAAAACTTTCTCAGCTGAAACGACAAATGCAGCAGCTACAGATCCAACTGGAGCAGCGACAGCCTGCAGCACACCCTTCTCCTCCTGCCACCCCTATGCAACCTGTACCCGCGCCACGCAGTTTGCTGAGAACACAACAGAGTGATAAGAACTTCACACCAGTGTCAGCCCCACGATTCAGGTCTATTGAATCAGATCAGCCCAAGAACAGTCCTGAGGCTTTCTTAGCTCCAATAGCTATCCCCAGAGCAGAGCCGCACTCTCCCCACCACACGTCACACTCCGAACAGGACAGGTGGGATGCTTCAAGGGAGGAAAGAGCCTACCCCAAAACTGAGACGCCTTATAGACCGAGTCGTTATGCATCATACAAGCCAGAGAACATAGCCCCTCAACCTTTTGAATCCGCCCAACGCTCTCACCTACCAGGCGGAGCATCCAGCCCAGTTCCACCGGAGCTAGAGCAGATGTACAGAGGTCCGTCCCCCACAATTCCAGACTTTGTACATCCGAATCCTAGAGAATTCTCACGGCTCAAGATAGCCCTGGAAAACATTCTCCCAGCTACAGCCACAGAGAGATTCAAATTCCAAATACTCACTGATCACCTTAAACTTGAGGAGGCACTGCTTATCGCTGATTCGTACAGTCTTTCACAACAACCCTTCACAAAGACCATGGCAGCACTGGATCAGCAATACGGTTTTGCAACGTATAGCAGAGCTCATGGATGGTCCAAACATAGCCAGTGGGGACATTAAAGCTTTCCGACTCTTCGCCCTCAGGGTTCGTTCCCTCGTTGGCATGCTAGAGCAACTAGGAAGGAAGGGCACCTTTGAGCTGCAGTGTGGCTCCTATGTCTCCTGGCTCCTAGGGAAGCTGCCGCACGACCTAAGGGCAAGTTTTAGACGCTTTGCACATCCTCACCAGGTGCCAATACCTACCCTTCTTGATCTGTCAGAGTGGCTAGAGCAGGGGTTCTCAAAGTCTACACTCAAAGGTCCAAATCTAAATTTTCATCAATGTCAAAGGTCCGGAACTATTGGTTATTAGGCTACAAAACTTATTTTTTAATAAACATGCATAACAAATCAATACTCATTTTATGAAAAAATAAGGTGCCTTTTGCATTCAAAATCCATAAATAACAAGTGCAAAAGTGGCTAAACAATTCATTTAAATGTCAGTATTTTTCTTAACAAAACACAACAAGAGGTAGGCCAAAAGTAACATGGTGCAAAATACAGAGCAGTCTAATGTGAGAAATGGCACTGTCTGTCTCCCATCAGCTGCCGAAACCGTGACACAAAAGGTGTGGTTGCTAGACGGAGACACTGGCCTAAATGTTCAGTCAGTAGTTTTGCTGTCCGTACCTCTGTATTTTGTGGTTATTGCCGTTCAAAATGTCTGTGTTTTGTTTCCAGGGATGCAAACACATGTAGGCCTATGGTCAAAAAAGAGAGAGGTAATCGAACCCCTCGCCCCGCGGTATCCAAAATATCCAGATACTTACATTGCCACCAACCCCTGCCATCCCCGGTCCACCCCTATAGGCACATGTAGACTAATAAAATTAAATTCAAATAAAGTTGACAAAAAAATGTTTTATAAAAAGATAAACCTCACATATTTCAGCCTTTAAATCATTTTTCACAAAAAAAAGGTTTTATAAAAAGATAAACCTTACATATTTCAGCCTTTAAATCATTTTTATAAAAAGATTGAGTCCAAAAAGATAAATTACTTGACATTTACATAATAATATTACATAATAATCTTTTATTATTAATAGTAAAATTCAGTCCGATTTTCCTGTGGCGTCTGTCGTTGCTATGCAACCATGCACTGTGCTCTCGACGACAAAGAAGTTTTAGTAGCTAATAGATTTCCACCTCCGAAAAACGCTTGATGTAGCTCTGCTACAAGATTTAACGTTATTTATGGAGAAAAGAAAAACACCCGTAGTGTTTAGGTGCACCCCCAACCTTCATGTTGACTGAACTTCCCTGGAACTTCCAATGTTGTTACGGAAAGGGCGAAGCTGATTTGATTGTTCTTGTCACATGAACTGCAGTGCGCTTGCGGCACTCTGAAAAGTTGAGGCGTTTTCGATACATCTCGTTGCGCCTGAAAAAAATTAGCGCCTCACGTCAAATATGAGCGCGCTTGCCGCTCGCCTACATTTGAAATAACGAACCGGAGCGCGCAAAAGACATGATATGTGAACGGCCCCTTGACGAGCTACCTCCAATCAGGCCGCGAGAGCGACGTTTTGGAATTTGGAAACCCTAGTAAAAGATAGGCAGCAAGAAGAAACACTAGTGGTTCGCGCTTGCATGCATCCACACTTTTAATCCCTTACACACAATTAGTGCTCTTGAAATATGAAATGGAGGTGGGTCCGGATTGAATTCCCTCCGGGTCCGGATCCGGACCGGAGTCCGGACTTTGAGAAGTACTGGGCTAGAGTATGAAATTCAAGTGCAGGAGGACACATCAAGGTTTGTAGAAGAGTTAGTCGTCGTGGATATCCAGCACGAACACGAGAAGTAATCAGAGACTCTAAACCATTCGCTAAAAGTGCCACCATTCTTTTTGGCACAGAGAAAGCACCTCCACAGACAAAGATGGCACCTACAGCCAACAAACCTGCTTCAACCCCTTACTGCCCTTACTGTGACCACCATAAACACTCCCTCAACAATTGCAACAACTTTAAGCAGCTAACCGTTCACCAGAAACAAAACAGGATAAGAGACTGCAACAGATGCTGCCGCTGTGGGAGGAATCATCAAGTTTCAGAGTGCAATCTGAAAATGCGCTGCAAACAGTGTAACGGACGCCACCTACTGGTCCTACATGCCATCAATCCCAAGAGTGCAGACATCCCAAAGACTACCCCAAATCAAGGTTCTTCTGCTAATGCCTGCCTCCTCAACACTACGAACACGATACTTCTCATTCGTAAGCCCCTGCCAGCCGAAAGGTTCTTCTGAAGATCGTCAAGGTCATTATCCGAAACGGGGCACACAAGATGAAAGGCTATGCCATCCTGGACGATGGATCGGAGAGGACCATCCTTCTGCACAATGCTGCCAAACAGCTGGGTTTAAAAGGTCAGCCAGAAGATCTTCCACTTCGCACAATCAGGCAGGAATTACAAATGCTCTCTGGTGCAGCAGTGTCCTTTCACATCTCCCCCCTGTCTCAACCCAGCAAACTGAATCACATAAAGGGTGCATTCACAGCCCAGCAGTTGAGTCTTGCTTAACATACACACCTGGTTAAGACCTTGCGGGAGAAATACCACCACATCAGAGGGCTTCCTTTGAGCCATTTAGAGGCAGTTCGCCCTGTCCTGCTCATCGGATCAGACTACCCCCACCTCATTACGTCAGTGGAGCCAATCCGCCTAGGCCCCCTAGGGGGGCCAGCAGCCATCAAAACTCGTCTCGGCTGGACTTTGCAGGGTCCTGTACAACACCTGTATCATGAGATCACTGAACAACAGTGTCTTTTCACCTCAATGGCATCTCCAGAAACTGATCTTCTCAAACAAGTGGAGAGACTTTGGCAGATAGATGTGCTTCCCTGGCAAAGTGAAAAGATAAGCATAAGATCCAGACAAGACCAGGAGGCAGTGAAAATTCTGGAGAGCAAGACAGTGAGAGTAGAGGTGGATGGTGTTAAGCGCTATGCAACACCACTTTTGCATGTTACGAACATGCCAGACCTCAAGGCCCCCAAATATGCTGTTCTCCCTCATCTGCGAGCCACAGAGAGAAGGCTGGCCAAAGACCCGAAGCAAGCAGCTGCCTACACTGCAGAGATTCAGAAACTAGAGCAGGCAGGTTATGCAGTCAGGGTGGAACCAAGTGCTGAAACATGCTCAACTAACACCTGGTACATTCCCCATCACCTGGTCCAACACAATGGGAAGAACAGATTTGTATTTAATTGCTCATTAAAGCAATTAAATACAAATCTGTATGCAGCTGGTATCACGCCGAGCTTCGACGTAAATATTGGATTCTTCGAGGCAGAGAGGCCATCAAACGGTGTCAGAGTGCTTGTGTGGACTGCCAGAAGTGGAGAAAAAACCCTGAGGTACCAAAAATGGCAGACCTCCCTCCAGCCAGATTACGTTTATTCAAGCCCGCCTTCTACTCAACAGGAATGGATTGCTTCGGTCCATATGCTGTTAAAGTAGGTCGCAGGAACGAGAAGAAATGGGGCATCCTGTTCAAATGTCTCACTACCCGGGCAGTCTACATTGATGTCCTTCATAGTCTCGACTCTGATTCATTCCTCATGGCTCTCAGACGATTCATCGCAAGACGAGGCAAGCCATTCGAGCTATTATCGGATCAAGGGACCAACTTCAAAGGAGGGGAGAGATAACTGAGAGAAGCATACGGAGCTATTGTCCCAGAACTGCAAGGGCAGCTGGCAAGCCAGCAAATACAATTCCACTTCAATCCCCCCAGTTCTCCACACTTTGGTGGCAGCTGGGGAAGAGGGATTCGTTCGTTAAAACAGGCCTAGATGACAACACTTGGCGCCCAGTCTGTCACCTTCGAAGTGCTGTACACTATGTTGGTGGAGATCGAAGGGATCTTAAATTCCAAGCCAATGGGCTACACTTCATCCAATATTTACGATCTGGACCCCATCACACCAAACTCCCTCCTGATGGGGCGGCCAGATTCATCACTTCCTCCTGTGATATACCCGGAATCTGAACTGATCAGTCGACGTAGATGGCGGCATAGTCAAGTCCTTGTCGACCAATTCTGGAAGCGCTTCATCAGGTTCTACCTACCCAGCCTTCAGACCCGCCAGAAGTGGCAGGATGAGAAATCTGACCTCCAGGTTGGCACCATCGTCCTGATCGTTGACCCCCAATTGCCCAGATCCCTCTGGCCGGTGGGCCAGGTGTCAAGGGTATTTCCTGGAGTAGACAGCAGAGTAAGAACAGCTCAAATTAAATTGGGAGAGAGGTCGTACACACGCCCAGTCGCACGCCTCATCCAATTGCCTGCCATACCAGATTAGAGCTATTTGGAGTGGTATAGGTTATAGGCCTTTTGTTATTGTACATATTTCCTTTCGGACATCTGGGGGCGGCTGTAAAAAAGGCCACTATTAGAGTTATATTCAAGTGTCTTAGTTCCTTTATTATATGACAAAATTGACGCATGCCATCCAGCGGGCCAATCGGCGCCGCGGAAAAGACGTGCAGGTCCGTGCTCCCGCCCACTGAATTGAGTCTGACGATCGGGAAAGCGAACGGATGCAAGCTATACTGTAGCGTTTATCTTTGCTTAAGTTGTGTGCGTGCCTGTAAAGTAAGTAGCAGCCTGTTTATATATTGTTTTCTATTTAGTTTATAAACGTTTGAATAGCCCGGCATGTGGAAAAGTTAATGTATGTGAGTGACGATGCGAACTAGTTCGTAAATATGTTTGTGTGTATATTTGCATACTAGTTTCCTCAGGTATTTCATTGTTATATTTAGAAGACATAATCTATGTGCCTTTTAGTCATTGTATGGTTTATTTAATATATATATATATATCGCTCACTTCTAGAGTTAAAACACTCTTTGGGCGCATGCGCACTAATGTGCTAGACAGAGCGGCTCCATTTCTGTCCTCAGCACGCAAAGGTGTCGTATTTCAACCGCTCAGTATTAATAATTTCTAGCAGTGCATTTTTCCATAATGGCACATTTGTTCCTGTTGTACTGTATTAATCATTGTAATTTAATATTCATTGTGGATATTACTGTTAGTATGTTTATTGTGATTAGTATTATTGTTATAGTTATTTGTACTTATCTATTTTTTCTTATATCTTTATTTGTAGAAAACCACACACACATGCAAAGTCAAATTTATTCAGTGTACTGAGTTGTGGTGACAATAAATGGGTTATTCCCGAATACCTGATCATCTCTGATAAAAGTCTCTCACCGGACGCTCTGTAGTGGGTCTGTTATCAACCGGCAAAATCAGCTTCTACTAGCCAACATTTCTACATGGTCCTTCGAGCCGGATCCCCAGATTTACTACGGAAAGATGTCACAGTATGAAGAGGATGATTCAGTCGTGCGTGTCAGGAGGAAGACAGCCCTCCCTGCACGATATGAATAGTATGACCTCAGTGGCTTCACTCTCCCAAGACTGTTTCCAGAACCCATGTCACCACACTCTGTTTCATCCTACAGTGCCTTCCAGCCGAGAACCAGAGGGTGCAGCTGGTATCACTCCAACATCGCTACTGTGCAAAGAGCCTGATCGCCCTTTACAGTGTATGATAATGAACCCTGGGGAACCAGCATCCTCCAGCGTGAGAACAGGGATCTGCCTTGCCCATGACAATCTGCTAAGTATTATTGTTATAGTTATTTGTACTTATCTATTTTTTCTTATCTTTATTTGTAGAAAACCACACACACATGCAAAGTCAAATTTATTCAGTGTACTGAGTTGTGGTGACAATAAATGGGTTATTCCCGCATAGGCGTAATTCTATGGGGGGACAGGGGGACACGTCCCCCCCAATATTCAAAGAAGGACATTTTGTCCCCCCCAATATTTGATCATACTGTATGATTATGCGGGCAATATCGATGTGATTGCAAATACGTCTTTCTTTCCAGCTCCGCAAATATAAAATCCCGGCCGGGCCATTTCCCAAATCCATTCGACTTGCCTTACACTATACATTAACAAAACCTTTTTCTCCTGAAATCCATGTCATGTTTTCCCTATACCTTTAGTAGCTCGTGCACCGTCAGTGAGTAGGAAAAACCAAACAGAAGAAGAGTTAGGAGCGCGAAATCTGACAGACTTGGCACATATCTATGAATGGTAAATATCCTGTATTTGGCTGACATAATCCCTTAGATAATGACCAGGTGAATTTCACTAGAATTTCGAATTGTAGAATTTGTGAATTTCGATTGTAATACTATACAGCTTGTATGAATGGAAGGGACTATTGACAAGCTAGTCGACAGCTAGCTAACGTTACTGTATACACGCTACTGCATTCAAAACAAAGATATAGCTCTACATAAAATATGCGCCCCCATTGGACCGTCACCAAAGGGCCTCTCTCGATAGGCTGCTGCAGTTGCCGCAGGACAGCCAATAGGCACGCAAGCCACCTTTGCCTATGTCTGTATGCTGCCGCAACGCGTTTTACATTAAAGGTATTGTAGGTAGGAATTTTATAAACACTTTTTTCCAAATTTGTTTAAACTTTCTGTATATATCAATGCATAATTAAAATGTAAGTACTCTGATAAAAAGAGTATAAAAATCGAGTGACTCTAGACCGTTTAATCTGCACTAAACACAGCTCATTATTTACATTCGGGACGAAACACAGAATTGGCTTAGGCGACTGTCACTCTCTCGCAACCATGGCAACCACCCTTTTGCCACACAGGACCTGCCCACTTGCGCGCGCATCCGTTTGATTTGAGGAATTCAAGAGGCACAGAACCTAGGAATAGCAAAACAATGGCAGAGAAAGACCAATCAAAATTCACATATGCAGTTCGCGAAGGCAAACCAGGCAAAAAAAGGAAGACAGTAACGTTACTAGAAAAGGTAATGAAGAAAAAGTCTTTGGATAAACAACAAAATAAAACGCATGTCAATATCGGCGTGGCTTTCCAGCGATGGCGAGAACTGAGAGACCTCAAGGGGCTGAAAAGTGATGCCTGGATGGCTATATTTCTGCTGGACAGGTAAATCTTTCTTTTTGTATTTTGATCATACATATTTTTTTCTTTATGTTTTCATGAAGCATGTGTCATTAGCACACGTAGCTGCCTAATATAGCTAACATAACATTACTTAGCGAGCCGTAGTAGAGATGATAAATAATATATATGCCTAGCTCAAGATGATATAGTGTTGAATTGTGCATAATTTTGCTTTAGATAACTAAATACATGTTTAACAGATAATAGGCCGATCCGCATCCAGGAACTTTTCTTAGAATTATATTTACCCTCTGTCTAACTCTTTTACCATGTTCACCTGGAAGTTTACCTGCACGTTTTTTCGCCTTTGTTTTGTTTTTAAACAAAAAATCCCTCGACCCCGGATCTATCGTCGAGCTGACGATGCGGTACTTGTCTCTGGAGTGTAGTCCTCATCAGAGTCAACAATGCTTTCATTATGGAAACTCTTACATGCAGAACACCATATGAATGCAGTGCCGCTGCTAGCCATTTTGGTGCCCTAAGCATAATTCCTTTATGATATAAAAAAAAAAAAAACATTTTCATTTAGGCTTTTCATTTAGGGGGTATGATAAAATTTTATTTTTTACAAATCAAAAAGTAACACTTTAGTTTAGGGACTTATGCTTACTATTATCTAGTTTCATTACTATGCAATGGCATGGTTTTATAATCACTATGGTCCCGAATTTGAGGCAGGTTAGCTAGCGGGGTTCTGGGTTTCCCCGAGTAAATTTTGAATTTCTCTGAACTACAGATGTGCATTTTAAGATGTTGTGAAGGCAAAAAAAAAAAAAATTCGATAGCAACAGCTTTAAAACCATGTCAGTGGGCAACTGATTATTTTTCTCTCCTCATCTGCATCACACTCTTTTTCTCTTTGTTTTTATCTTGCCCTGTCTCTTCCCCTCCTAAAGTTGGCCTTTTTAATTTACTAAAAGCTACAATTTGTATTTTATTCTCAATATGTACACATTCATTATTAATCCTGTGCCTAACATAATGAAAACGGCTTTGTTCATGTTTCTTGTCCCCTCACAATGACAGTAGCCTAAACTATTAGCCTACACTAGGCCACATGTTACATAGGCCTATTTTGGCGAAATTAGACAAAACTATATTAGTTTGCCTAATTATTTTTTGTCATTCGTTTAACATGTATGACCTAAGAAAAACCTGTCAAATATATAAAGTTAAGTTTAGCTACTTACATCTTATCTCGCACTTGACCGTACACTGAAGCGTCGAGTTGCACTGTTAAAATTCGCGCTCAGCGTCTGTGAACATAAAGCCCGCCTACTTTGATTTGATTGGTCATCTCAAATATTCTGACATTGACGAGCAGTGACAGACCAATGAGGCTCAGAACACACACACACACACACACCCTGTCCTCTGTTTCTGACGTTCTCTCTGCTCGGCGCCGCTGCGGATTAAAGATGAAAGATGAAGAACGCGCTGAATCTGATTATAACAAGAAGTTTGATAATTGATTTTTCATTAGGCTATTTTTGGTGCCCCCTCAGCACTTGGTGCCCTACGCACAGCGCGTGATGCGCGTGGTGGGAGCGGCGGCGCTGTATGAATGTTACACGAAATTCATCTTCATCACAGTGTAAATGATGGCAATGGAAAAACGTGTATCATGCAACCTGTTTTTAGCTTTGCCTTATAGATAACTAGCTCGTTAGCGAATCAATAAATATATATTTTAAACTTTACCAATATCAATATGCTGATAGTGAGTACTAAAATACATCTTATTTGTTTATCTTCATAATGATAAAGTTAGATTTTTTTATTACATGTGATTCTGGCATGATGTCACTACATGCACTGCGCTCCTTCCTCTCCGCTCGTCTCGGGTAAATAATGCGTCTTCAGCTCAGCGGTCGGAGTCGCGCGTTCATGTGTTTTGGAGGCGTGGCTTTGGAAGGAGCCCAGAAGGGAGGGGGTGAAGTGAATGGAAATAATGAGCTGTCTTTAAAACAGTCGTGAGAGGTCTACAGACACTCGATTTTTATACTTTCTTTTTCAGAGTACTTACATTTTAATTATGCATTGATATATACAGAAAGTTTAAACAAATTTGGAAAAAGGTTTTTTTAATACAATTCCTACCTACAATTCCTTTAATTCAAAATTAAGGATAATTTTTTGGCTTCATGCAATATCTCGTGGAAAAGAGGTTTTCCCCTATAAAAAAATAAACAGCATTTTCCCTGATTAGTACATAACTGTTTTACTATCATTGCTCAAGACTAGATATAAGAATATTGTTATCCTGTAACAGTAATTTAATTAAAATGTTTATAGCCACTATATGTTTATAGAAGAATATAAGAGAGAGATCACTGGTCGCTTTGTTGTCAATTCAGGCCTGTAATTGATGCCGATGCTGTAATCATTACAGGGTGAGTATACGTTGGTTTGACGATCAGATGTAATAAAATTCCTTGTTGTGTTATACAATTACAAACATTTATTTTATTTTGATTAAAAAAATGTGTGCATGCGCCAACACAAAAAGTCCCACAGCTGTCCCCCCCCCAATGTGTGATTGACAATTTCGCCCTTGTATTCCCGAATACCTGATCATCTCTGATAAAAGTCTCTCACCGGACGCTCTGTAGTGGGTCTGTTATCAACCGGCAAAATCAGCTTCTACTAGCCAACATTTCTACAGTCAGATTGATAAGTGACTAAATTATGTTTTTATGATCCTGTCAGGTTTATTTGTGAAGATTAAATCTATCAGTGTTTGAGTATTCCTGGTGATACGTGTAGGGGCTTCAATCATTTGACTGAAGTCATGTTTGGATATGAGATGTTTAAATTTTTTCTGCATTGTTTGTCTAACCAATTTATATTAAAATCTCAGAAGAGAAGCAACTATTGTGCTTAAAGTTTTTAAACAGCACATCCAGGTTTTCGTATAATGTTGCTGTGCACGGCGAGGGAGGATTATATATCACTAAAATATAAAATTGCATGTTTTGCGACAATATTACATGAATACATAGACATTCAGCAGTAGATATCAGCAAAAAATCAGTACGCCCCCATCCCTGCCCACAGTTCTTTCCCTCCTAAAACATGTATATCCCGGAACATCAATTATGTTTGTTGGAATTTTATCATGTAACCATGTTTTACTAATACAGAGAAAATCGACATTGGACTCAGGCAACAATATCCTGATTTCATCTGGCTTAGAAAGTAAGCTTCGGATGTTTAAATGACCTCCCAAAATACCTTTAGGTTTTACCATCGGATCCCAAACCACTTTGGCATGATTAACAGTTTGAAAGAATAGTCTGTCTGTTTGGTCAGTGCTTGTATTTGGAGTGGTTCTTTGTCGAAGACAGCAGTTCCTCGCCAGCCAGCACTGTCAGCTGAACGGCCAGGCCCAGCTTGTTGTCCGTTGCCGTCCTGGCCTCCGTCAACCCCTCAAACGCGCAAGCTGGTTTCTCTGCCTGCTCTGTCGTTCCCACGATGTTGCAGAGCACGCTCAGATCCCCGTGCCAGGTCGACAGAGTCCGGAAACCCGCCGGCATTCCGGGTGGCATGGAGTTGAACGTATCCAGGGCAGGAAACTCCGCTTGTTGGTGAGGAAGGAGGCCCGTCGCGTTGTCACAAGGCCTGGGCCTGGATTGAGTTGTAAATCTCCCGCGAGCAAGACCAGGAGAAAGAGGTATGATACAGCATACAATTTGATTGCTTTGATGCGGTTGGAGTGACATATTGTCGCGCGTAAAGTGCGCCTTGGACCGAGGATTAAAAATGAACGATAAATGGTAGGCCTACTCATATACTGGAGTCCCTAATCATGCAGATTTTGACTACTTGCTCTTATTAGTACTGGAAGAAAGACATTTCCCATACCACAGATATGTACATTTCTTAGAAAGTGTTCACGGCACAAACAGGTTTTTGATTGTTATAAATTTTACTACATTAAGTTAATTAATTATATTAGGCTAACTGATCCAAATATTCATAATTAATTATAACAAGTTATGATTAATTATTAATATTTATTTTAAGCTAATTTGCTACAGTGTAAATGATAGAGCAAGAATGAATGCCTTTGTTGTACTGAATATAAAGCTTTATCTTTGTGGTAATCTAACTGTTTGTAAGCTCAACTGCTCAAAGAATATGAAAATTAAGAGCATTTGAGATGTCTGATTTCATTATGAGAAATAAGATAAAAAGCCAAATGACATTCAACGAATTAATGAGATACTTTGTAAAGCAACCCAGCTAACAATGGCTGTCATTTCACCATCTCGGTTAATTATAGACCCGATATAGTCCGGCTATGAGTAGGCCTAACCCTCTTCAAGCCAAAATAACCTTGAATTTGGTTACATGTTGTTTTTGCCAAAAATAACTTGCGAGATGTATTATATTCCATCATGTAAGTAAAGTCAACAGTGATTACAAGGTGTTTGGTTTCATTTCTTTGACATGTTATCTAAGTGATGACTAGTCTATTCTTGGGCTATGGTTTAAACGACTGTTACAGTTTTACTGACAGCCCTTGCCCTTTTTCTTGTTTTGGCCTAGACATAAGGGCTGTGTTTGGACGGCTAGACGTCTTTTAAACACAAAATTGCTGGCTGGGAATTCATTCTATCCATGAAACATCGGAAATGTCAAACATAAACAGATGCATTTTGCGCCAAGCCGAAGCCATTGAATTTACCAACTCAAATAATACTTGCATCCATAAAATGGCTGCTGGATTCTCTTCTGTCCTCAAAGAGAGGGCACTTCTGGCTTTCATCCAGGGGCGTCGATTTCGGTGGGGACGGTGGGGACGGTGGGGACGCGTACCCACCAGATTTCGTGATGAGTCATTTTGTACCCACCACTTTTTTTTGGCATGATGCTGGATGCTGGTTTTATTCTCGCTGACTATCGCGCTTCTTTATTTAACCCTTGGCTTTCACACAAGTTTAAAATATTCTGGCTGACCACCCAGTGTGAATATTTCTAGGCGACCGTTATTTAGAAATGTTGCACTCTGGTTTCCATGGTGACGTGTCATCGCTTGTCACGTGAGACACCGCAGCCACAGCACTGAATAATGAATGATCTGCTTTTGTCATTTTCCCTTTTTATTCAAAATATTCACAAATTTGTTTGCTATAGCATGACATATCTGATATTCCGATTGTCAAATATATGCAAGTGGATGTGTTTTGTTGTTTAAACTCCTTTATTTTTTAAATGAGCTGACACTGACAGCTTAGCATGGACAGTGAACGAGCGGGAACTACATAGTCTGCTGGGATGAGCCGAGGCAGAGAATTTCCGGCCAAGGTTCCGCATTTTAAGGGGGCTCCCGAGGGCTGATCATTCAAACAATCAGGAATGTTAAATTTAAAGACGCAGCAAATATCTCTGCATCCCAGACCCCCCTCTCTCGCTACGCGATCGCTGGCTAACGTCATGCTTTTACCGTCTCGCCTTTTTCAAACTGGAGCAGCGCTTACTCGCAGGTATGTAGACAAATTACAATGCATGATTTGATTTGTTAAACGTGAAAAGGACTTATCCGTCTAAACGCTCGCTCTCTAACGTAAACCTAGATATATATGTTCACTGTTGTTAGGCGCATATCCAAGTGTTTGTGCGGAGTGTGGACATGGAGGCGCCGACGCGATTACTTGCATTTTCCTATAAACAGTGGAAAGTTAAAACAATGTTTATTACTTAAGTTTTGCTGGTATTGTGGCTATAGTCTTGTGCATTTGTACACAACGGATCAGCTGTTTTAACTCTTCTCTTGCAATACATCATGGTGGCTAAGCCTTGCCTTAGCCACCAACTTACTCAGCTAACTTAGTTACGGTTTGCGTTCGTACAGCAAGCATTGGTGGAGTCGGAGATGATCGTGGAGTAGTCAGTATCTTGTTTAATTATTGCTTGAATCTATTGCTGAATTCTGGAATAGTTGTGATGAGGATGATGATGGAGGCGGGGTGCTTTCAAGTTTTGGTCAAAATGGTGATACGATTGGATGGATGCAGTGTCAGATCATGGTGTGATCATCGTTCATCTGTGCGACACATATTTTTGCTTTTTCAATCTTGGCAAAATTGTAGTGCAGAACGCAGAAGTTGTGTTGTCAATTGGCGATTTTTTTTTTGGACAGTTTTCAGTTGTTATGAGGAGCAATATGAGAGAGAAATTTGGTAATCATTGTTTACATTAAACCACGTCATGTCATATTGTCAATGTTACTTATCTTATGAAGCAGAATAGTGGGTCATAGGCTACTCGTATGTCTAATGCTTTTTAAAAACCTAAGGCTTTCAAGTTCAACATAAAACGAGTCAGACATCATCACATGTTTGTATACATTTTTATTTATTTACATTAAGCGACAGTAACGTTACATCGTCTTTCAAAACATGATCTGCGCGAAAGAGAGAGAAAAAAATAATGTCATTCATTGTACCCAGCACTTTTGAAAATGCACTTCCGAATACGTCTCTGTCCCCAGCAAATTTCAAACCAAACTGACGCCAAACCAAACCATGCTTTCATCAGTTCATTAGGCAGCGTCAAGTCATGTCAGCTCCCTTTCATCTGAAGAGCAATCAAATTTATTTTACGAACCTGCAAGAAATTATAAGCAAAACTATAGGCTTCTCAATGAGAAGAAGATTGTAATTGCCTTGACACTGTTGGGAGTCTGACAATGAATTCAAAATGACTCTGCAAAGTTACTTTCATGTTGCTTTGGCTGTGTTGTTTTTAAACTTTATGCATGAAGACGGGAGGTGTTAGTTGAGACAGTACTTTCTTAATCATAATGATATCATTAAAGTGCAAAAATACTTCAGACAGGATGATCCAAATAACATCTCTAATTTGATATATGAATTGCAAATATACCATATCACTATATGAAAGTGTCATGACTACATTTGGACTGTTTAGCTGAGAGACAAAGCCAAGTGTTTTCATGTTTGTAGGTTTTGTACAGTGTAGCGAATTAGCTCTATGAAATATTAATAATCAATCATAACTTGTTATAATTAATTATGAATAATTGGATCAGTTAAACGGGTTAACTTGATGTACGTAGCTACATTAACATTACAACCAATTACTCGGTTCATCCCGTGAACACTCAATAGTGGTTATTAATTAATTAATAGAAATGTACATTTCCGGGGCATGGGAAATGTCTTTCTTACTAAGTACTACTAAGAGCAAGTAGTCAAGATCTATGATTAGTGACTCCAGATATGAGCTTGAGACACGGACAACTTTACGTGTGATATGAAAAAGACTTTATTAACTAGACTAAACATTTAAACTACTCTAAAATACACATACATGCATGCATACAGTTTACCAAGGGAAAGAGAGCTGAACCAGAATACAGGAAAGCAAGAAGTTAAAGCATTGTTGTTCAGCAGATCAACAGCCTGAGCAAACCATCAGTTTAGTTCTAACACGCCCTCCTTTAAAGGGGTAAGGATACTTAATGTATCAAATAATGAGACTAAGTTTGATACTTGCATGTCTCGTCCATTTGAATTAAACTGTCCTGATGCAATTTGTTGAGGCTCCGGTTGATCTTTTGCTGATGTGGTCTTGATGAGAGAGAACCAGTGGTAGTCAGAGGATCTTTGGTGAATGGAAAGACAAGGCCGCAGCCTGGCACATCCTTGAGGGACTTCTAGTTCAGCCTCATCTTCACGTTACTTCTCAAGAAGGAGCAAGAGACCAAGAGGACCAGAGAGGACAAGCGAAGAGGACAAGAGAGAGCTGATCTTCATGATCAGTGATTTTAAAGCGTGAAGATGTCACACCCTCTGGAGGTGTGTGAGCCAATGCGTAGCTACCCCTTTGGAGGGAGTTTTTAAGACTCATTGTCTTCTAGCAGGGCATTTGAATGTTTAATTTAATTGGGTGTTTACGGAAAGAATCTACAAGATTCTTATAATACTAATGCGTCATAAAGTTAGCAAAATGTAATGTAAATTAACAAATGGGGGACGAAGATTGGAGTTTATAGAGACTAAACATGCTACACATATGATTTTTGGGTTAACCATAGTATGCAAGTCATGTCTCAAACCAAAATAGTTTAGAAGAGAGAATGAATACATAGGCCAAACCACATAAAAGGAAAATTATGAGATGGAAAATTAGATACATGTTAATATATTTATCACATAGTTATATAGAATATATAGGATTAAAAGGGTTCATTTCTTCTTCTCAGCAAGAATTAAGAGAGTGTCACAACTCTCTGGAAATTCCGTTGGGTCGTAAAGCTTGTTATCGGTCTTAATGTCTCCTGTAACAGGACACCAGGTTCTGCCAGTGGGTAGGCTTTATTTGTGGGGGAAGTTTCATAGAACTTTTAGAAGAGTGATTTTGTTGGATTCTTCATTAAATATAATGATTAATTTGTGTGTGTCTGATTGGTCCAGACGCTACACAGGGCTTTTAATCACAGATACTAAGAAAAGAGAATAAGGCCTGTAAATCTATTTCATGACCAACCACATTTTCCAAATGTTTTCCAACTATTTATTGAATGTGTCTTAAATCTGATCCTATTTGTTACTTATTTAGCCAATTTGAATTATTCAATTCAATTATTATTCAATTCAATTATTCAATATATTCAATTATTCAATTATTCAAAAAACCCCTTATGATAGAATCAGTTTTAAGGACCGTGACGTCGCCCGGTATGGCGCAGCCGGGGCCCCACCCTGGAGCCAGGCCCGGGGTTGGGGCTCGTATGCGAGCGCCTGGTGGCCGGGCTCTCCCCACGGGGTCCGGCCGGGCTCAGCCGTTAGGAGCGACGTGGGACCGCCTTCCCGTGGGCTCACCACCTGCAGGAGGAGCCGTAAGGGGCCGGTGCAGAGAGGATCGGGCGGCAGTCAAAGGCAGGGGCCTCGGCGACCCGATCCCTGGACACGGAAACTAGCCTTAGGGACGTGGAACGTCACCTCGCTGGCGGGGAAGGAGCCTGAGATTGTGCGTGAGGTTGAGAGGTTCCGACTAGAGATAGTCGGGATCACCTCTACGCATGGCTTGGGCTCTGGAACCACACTCCTTGAGAGAGGATGGACTCTTCACCACTCTGGAGTTGCCCATGGTGAGAGGCGACAGGCTGGTGTGGGTTTGCTTATAGCCCCCCAGCTCAGCCGCCATGTGTTGGAGTTTACCCCGGTGAACGAGAGGGTGGTTTCCCTGCGCCTTCGGGTCGGGGATAGGTCTCTCACTGTCGTGTGTGCCTACGGGCCAAACGGCAGTGCAGAGTACCCGGCCTTCTTGGGGTCTCTAGGAGGAGTGCTGGAAAGTGCTCCGACTGGGGACTCCGTCGTTCTACTGGGGGACTTCAACGCTCACGTGGGCAACGACAGCGACACCTGGAGGGGCGTGATTGGGAGGAACGGCCCCCCCGACCTGAACCCGAGTGGTGTTCAGTTATTGGACTTCTGTGCTAGTTACAGTTTGTCCATAACGAACACCATGTTCAGGCATAAGGGTGTCCACCAGTGCACGTGGCACCAGGACACCCTAGGTCGTAGGTCGATGATCGACTTTGTGGTCGTTTCATCTGACCTGCGGCCGTATGTCTTGGACACTCGGGTGAAGAGAGGGGCGGAGCTGTCAACTGATCACCACCTGGTGGTGAGTTGGATCCGATGGCGGGGGAGGAGGCTGGACAGACTCGGCAGACCCAAGCGTACTGTAAGGGTTTGCTGGGAACGTTTGGCCGAATCTCCTGTCAGAGAGATCTTCAACTCTCACCTCCGGCAGAGCTACGACCAGATCCCGAGGGAGGCTGGAGATATTGAGTCTGAGTGGACCATGTTCTCCACCTCCATTGTTGAAGCGGCCGCTCGGAGCTGTGGCCGTAAGGTCTCCGGTGCCTGTCGAGGCGGCAATCCCCGAACCCGGTGGTGGACACCGGAAGTAAAGGATGCCGTCAAGCTGAAGAAGGAGTCCTATCGGGCCTGGCTGGCTTGTGGGACTCCGGAGGCAGCTGACAGGTACCGGCAGGCCAAGCGGACTGCGGCCCGGGTGGTAGTGGAGGCAAAAACTCGGGCCTGGGAGGAGTTCGGTGAGGCCATGGAGAAGGACTATCGGCTGGCCACGAAGAGATTCTGGCAAACTGTCCGGCGCCTCAGGGGGGGGAAACAGTCCCCCACCAATGCTGTTTACAGTAGGGGTGGGCGGCTGTTGACCTTAACTGGGGATGTCGTCGGACGGTGGAAGGAATACTTCGAGGATCTCCTCAATCCCACCGTCACGTCTTCCATTGAGGAAGCAGAGGCTGAGGGCTCAGAGGTGGACTCGTCCATCACCCTAGCTGAGGTCACCGAGGTAGTCAAGAAACTCCTCGGTGGCAAGGCACCGGGGGTGGATGAGATCCGCCCTGAATACCTCAAGTCTCTGGATGTTGTGGGGCTGTCTTGGTTGACACGCCTCTGCAGCATCGCGTGGCAGTCGGGGACAGTGCCACTGGGATGGCAGACCGGGGTGGTGGTTCCCCTTTTTAAGAAGGGGGACCGGAGGGTGTGTTCCAACTACAGGGGGATCACACTTCTCAGCCTCCCTGGGAAAGTCTATGCCAGGGTACTGGAGAGGAGAATACGGCCGATAGTGGAACCTCGGATTCAGGAGGAACAGTGTGGTTTTCGTCCGGGCCGTGGAACACTGGACCAGCTCTATACTCTCTACAGGGTGCTGGAGGGTTCATGGGAGTTTGCCCAACCAGTCCACATGTGTTTTGTGGATTTGGAGAAGGCATTCGACTGTGTCCCCCGAGGCGGCCTGTGGAGGGTGCTCCGGGAGTATGGGGTCCGGGGTCCTTTGCTAAGGGCTGTCCGGTCCCTATATGACCGAAGCAGGAGCTTGGTTCGCTTTGCCGGTAATAAGTCAGACTTCTTCCCAGTGCATGTTGGACTCCGGCAGGGCTGCCCTTTGTCGCCGGTTCTGTTCATAATTTTTATGGACAGAATTTCTAGGCGCAGCCAGGGGCCGGGGGGTGTCAGGTTTGGGGACCACGTGATTTCGTCTCTGCTCTTTGCGGATGATGTTGTCATGTTGGCCCCTTCACACCAGGACCTTCAGCATGCACTGGGAGGGTTTGCAGCCGAGTGTGAAGCGGCTGGGATGAAAATCAGCACCTCCAAATCCGAGGCCATGGTCCTCAGTCGGAAAAGGGTGGCTTGCCCACTTCAGGTTGGTGGAGAGATCCTTCCTCAAGTGGAGGAGTTTAAGTATCTTGGGGTTTTGTTCACGAGTGAGGGAAGGATGGAACGGGAGATTGACAGACGGATCGGTGCAGCTTCTGCAGCAATGCGGTCGATGTACCGGTCTGTTGTGGTGAAGAAGGAGCTGAGCCGTAAGGCAAAGCTCTCGATTTACCGGTCAATCTACGTTCCTACTCTCACCTATGGTCATGAGCTTTGGGTCATGACCGAAAGGACAAGATCCCGGATACAGGCGGCCGAAATGAGCTTTCTCCGCAGGGTGGCTGGGCGATCCCTTAGAGATAGGGTGAGAAGCTCGGTCACTCGGGAGGAGCTCAGAGTAGAGCCGCTGCTCCTCCACATCGAGAGGGGTCAGCTGAGGTGGCTCGGGCATCTGTTCAGGATGCCTCCTGGACGCCTCCCTGGGGAGGTGTTCCGGGCACGTCCCACTGGGCGGAGGCCCCGGGGAAGACCTAGGTCACGCTGGAGAGACTATGTCTCCCGGCTGGCCTGGGAACGCCTCGGTGTCCCCCCAGAAGAGCTGGAGGAAGTGTCCAGGGAGAGGGAAGTCTGGGCATCTCTGCTTAGACTGCTGCCCCCGCGACCCGGCCCCGGATGAAGCGGAAGAAGATGGATGGATGGATGGAATTATTCATCCTTGACTGCAGTAGAATATTTGGGAAAGCACAAATGTGACATATTTTTGAGGGATCAATCCTTAATTTTCAGAGTCAAATTAAAGCATTCTGTACCCTTATGTATACTGCCCAATTGTGGCAATGTAGCATAATGATGGAATGAGGCTGCTGCTTAAGGTGCCACAATGGAGCAGTGCAAGCCAAATGTTTGATAGTGTTGGCGTGCACCTGCTCTGCTGTGCTGCGCATGAACCTGACAGTAAGTTCAGTCAGGTTTTACTCCAGTATGTGGAACCATTGGCGTTTTAGTCTATATGTAAATATGTGATATTGTGGATTCTGTCTGTTTTTTGTTTCTTTTTGTATTTGTATTTGTACGTTTTATTGTTTGTATTTTTTGGACCACGTGTGTCCTGAATAAAGCTTTGATGATGATGATGATGATGATGATGATGATGATGAAATACTTGTGAAATGCAAAGATTAAAATAAATAAATAAAGGAATAAAAAGGCATATCATCCATTACACCATATATGAAATATCAAAAAGCATCTATAGACTTGCCTCTAAATGCATAGAATATCATGGCGAGAAATAGAGGGTTCATAGGGTTCATGCCTTCATAATATTCCTCTAGAAGTATAGCCTAACCCAATTTCACAATGGAAAGTTTTTTTTTAAATTGTATTAAATGATTTGATTTGAACCTATATTTATCAGTAGCCTATATAACGTCATCCATTATGCTACTTGTCAGCACGGCCGCATTAACAATAGGGCTAGGCGGGGCTAAAGCCCCGGGGCCCGAGCAAGGAGGGGGCCCGTGATTGGCTGTGGTGCAGATACTGATAGCCATCTGATTGCCAAAGCCTTACCACGCAACGCCCCCCACAAATTAGCCCTGTTATTTAGTGGCGCTTTGCCATATATTCCATGCATTATCATGGAATCATTTTCATTAATATTATAGAGACGTTCGCAAAGACCCGCCTTTTTTATTTACTGACAAGCCAGGCGGCTCTCACGAGTCACGCACGTCATGTTCTCACTCACGCAGTAAAAAATACATCACGGGGCAAAGACTAACATTACACCGAGTGACTACGAGAGAGAGTTCAGAGCAGCTTAGCCTACTGTTGATATGAAACAAAGTCTCAACTTTTAAATATTGTCATTTAAGTCATTTAAACAATACCGTTTTCAAGTTCAAGTCCACCGACGTTAATCTACTGACAGCTTTGTTGTCGGACAAAATTGCGTATTCAGCGTTATGATTGGCCAGGCCGCCTGTCAATCAACCCCCCGTGGGCAGCAGGACATGGTGAATTAAAACGTCACGTTTTAATTTGATATAACAAATACATTTATTCTATATTTAACTTGTGAACGATCGACCTGCTGCTGCACGTTGGCCTATAGATGGCTGCCTGCGCCTTATTAGAATATGCATCAACCAATAGAGGGTATGCGCATGACGTCACCGTCGGCCGGAGTGAATGCGGTCACGCCCACAAGTGGCAAAAAGACTGAGCGGCAGCATTTGTTTTCAGCGTGAATGCCGTGAAAATCACACAAAACACATCTAAAACGGGAAAGAGCTTTGCGATTGACTGTACAACTAGATTTGACCAGAAATCTGAGGTACTGTATATTTTTACAGACTGCAAAAAGCTACAGAACAGACTATATTCTGCATAATTGGATGTTTTTAAATAAACACTGACAAAAAACTATACAAGTTTTAGGGCTGGACGATATGATGATATACAGTATAACATTAATGTAAGTGATCACTCGGATTTAGACCTATCTATATTGTATTTATATAAAACGTTTACAGGCAAATTTTCTTCATTTATTTCCCCGGCGTCGAAATCAGGCACATATAAATGTCAGGAAACACGATTCCTGGCTGCATGTCAATATCCATGGATCACTGGATCTTTGATAAGTTGTAAGGAACACTATATCGAGTCCAACTTTTAGTTTAAACTGATAATAGTTTGTTTTACTCGCGTTAACGCAGTTTCCCCTATTAACTCCAGTCACGCAGCAGCTCTTCTGCCACTCAGTCCCGCTGAGGGGGGCGTGTTCCGGCGGGGAAGTGACGTTAATGCATTCCCTCTATAAATCGCCTCCACTCTTCACTTCATTCTAGTCTAGACTATTCTTGAAACACAGCGTCATCATCGACCCCACAACTTTTCGGTAAGTTTGAATATTAACTTGATGTATGTATGATATTGCTTTTTGTGTTTGATCAAACTCTATATTCGCCTAAAGGGCTGGCGATAATATATCCGATAGAAATATGTCAATTTTGCTGCGCCATCATGATGTAAGTTTATAATTTAAACTCGTTTTTAAGCATTGTGGTTTGGACACAAATTATTTTAAACTGCTCATGCACAGTAAGCAGCGGGAGAGAATTAATTTTGTAAATGCTCGTTTTGAGACCATGGTAAACTTGAGACGGTTTTGCACAGCGGCAGCGCACTTGAGTTCCGACCCTGAGGTTCTTAAAGTGACAGAAGCTGCTAATAAAGCTGCTGTCGCCTTTTGTGTCAATAATGTTAATCAAACATCAGAAAGAAAGTAATTTACCCCTTGACTGAATCACTTTTGTAAAATTAATAAGAATAAATTGTTGAATTTATAGTGAAAACTATGTATTTTATATTTTGATTACTTTATACAATATAATATTATTCAGTGCTTTAAGTTTTTCAAGTAGGTCGATTTCTTATGTGCCTTTGTTCTATTGTTATTTGTGATGGTATTTGTGTCATCAGTAAGCTTGAGATTCTTTTCTTAAGCTATATTATTTTTTGTGATATTGAAATTGGTCACAAGAATTATGAAATTTTAGTGGCATTACATTTTGATATGATAAAAAATCGTGTTAAAAGTAATATAACTTAACTGTGAAGAATATCATAGATGGATAAAATGACTCGTATAATGATATAACATTTAGCTCATGTTGGTGACCTAAAGTGGTGGGGGGTGGGGGTGGGGGGGGGGGGGGTGGGGGGGCCTGCAGTAACTCATAGCCCAGTGAGCTCTTAATGCGGCCCTGCTTGTCAGTATACCATATATACCTAGGCCTACAGTTTATATTAGAGAGAGAGAGAGAGAGAGAGAGAGAGAGGGAGAGAGAGACACATTGTGATACACAGTCATGCTAATAAAGCTCCTGTGAAAAATTGAAATTGAGATACTTCAACTACAACGTCCATAATCCTATGCGGCTATGCGCACGCATACGTCATAAAGACGCGCCGTGCAGTTTGGTTCGAAGTGCAAATTTTAAACGGTATGTTGTATGCAGTTTATTTCAAAGTCATAATTACTAGTGTTTTGTCTGATGTTTTTTACGCAAAGGTGGTTCGGACAGAAAACACATAACGAAATGTTGTTATTAGCGCTATTGCCAGTTTAGCAGTTTGATGATAAGTTGGGAATAGAAAACTGGAGTGAACTGTGACCCAAATAACAACTGTCATTTGAACGGTGCTTTTTGATGATTTTTGTCCCCGTACATGGTATATTGTGCATTAATTGTACATATATATTTTAGAGTGGTTCAACCACTCCCAGACTGCATTATTTGAATATATTTCGTTCACGTGTAACATTATTGTTATTATTATTTATATATATAAACAGGATCCATTATGGCTCTGACAGGAGTGCGTGTAATTGAGCTGGCAGGACTAGCCCCTGCACCCTTTTGCGGGATGATACTTGCAGACTTCGGCGCAAGGGTGATCCGGGTAGATCGGACAAAGGGGTCAATGACTGTAGATACTCAAGCACGAGGCAAACAATCAGTGGCCTTGAATCTGAAGAGTCCCAAAGCTGTCGCTGTTTTGAAAAGACTGTGTGTCCAGTCAGATGTGGTTCTGGAGCCTTATCGTAAAGGTCAGTGCCTTAATTAAAAGAAGCAAACATGGCTCAACATTTCTTGACACTTTGACAAAAATTTTTTTGCCAATTCATTAATTTTACCTTTTCTAACTAGATGACAGTGTGTATTTTATTTCTTTATTGTATTACAGCAAGACAGAGACGCGGGAAGTCATTTTCGTCAGGGGGTGCTGGGGGGTGCTGACGCTTTTGCTTTCGCTTTCAACAAAATAGTGTCCACAACTCCTTCTCCCCTCAGTGCTATAATGTTATTATTTACGTTTAATCCTCCAATGTTGCCGGCGCGTTATGCTGGATTTTCTTAACATTGTAGCTCAATAAACTTACTTCGTCATTTATACTCATACAGAAAAAATAAGTAATTATGAAAAAAAATAATCTGTGATAGCCTATTTCTACGTTTTTATGTGTCCACTTACAATCAAATCAAAACATTGTGATTTTGTTAAATAAAGAAAATACACAGGGTGGGCTTTTTTCCTATCCGTCTGAACCTTTTTTTGACCACGCCAACGCGCGTAAAAGTGTTTTAGTTTGACCACACCAACGCGCGCAAAAGACATGCAGATCTGTCAATGCACTCTTTGAGAACTTCAACAATTGCACCAGATGTCAACCCTTCCGTTTTTCCCGGGTTTCCCACGTATTTTAGCCCTTTTCCCGCTGCCTTCCCGTTCTAGCATTTTCCCGTAAAATATCCCGTATTTTCATGCTCTGACTGTGAGATATAGGCCTACACGCTCGGACAGATTCGGCTTCAAGTCGTTCATTCTCGGATGCGCCGCGCGAGCTGCAACTTGTCATTATTGCCGCGCTCGTGCGGACGCGTCGATTATAAAGGTGTCAGCCCGTGTCAGCGCGCGCTCTGAGCGGTAAAGATGGACAGACCTCTCCCGAATCATCTCCAGCAGAAGCAGCCTCCGATGTCTTTTTCTCTCTCACACATGTAGGCTAGTTATAAACTCTTTCGACTTTTAATGATTAGTGCTTTTTAAAAAAAAAGTTTGTGGGTAAGAATCGTGTAGAAAAAACACACTTATTTTGGGTTTGGATTCCGGGAAATCTCCCTTATTTTTCATGTTCAATGTTGACAGCTATGCACCAGAAACGCTTGCATCAGCCTTCTGCAAACTTCTTACCAATTATAGCTTGTCCTGCTCGGGCGTAGGGGCTGTAACGTTTCCTCTGGATGAGGAGTCAGTGAGAATTCTCGCTAGTCCTCCTTGGCCTCGGGTTTTTGGGTTTGGATTGAAAAAAATCCTATATTCTCTTTTAAATCATTGCTAACTAATTATATTGATAGCGCTGATATTGATATTTACTAACGTTATATGACTAACAGTTTTTTAGTAATTCGGGTCAAGACACCTGATTGGCTAATACTAGGCCTACACACTGAAGATAAATTACATAATTTAATTAATTACTAAAAAAATATTCCCCTGTTCATCCCACACCCAAAACATGACATACAACATGTTGTGGAACAGAAACAACACCCAGAGATATAAATATAAGCTATAATTTTTGTCATCACAGTTTGCCAACAGGGTGCTGCAGCACCCCTACTTCCCGCGTCCATGCAGCAAGATGTATAATAGCATAGAGAACATGTATACCACGTATATAGAGCATGTCTTTACCTATATTCCTATATTATAACAAATTAAAAACTAAAAAAAATATAGGCCCATTTGTTTTTATTTACTTTTCTTTTTTTGAATAATTTTTACATTTTGTAATCTTAATTATTATGACAGTTCTGATAAACTGTAATCACAAAATCAACTTAATAATGTTAAACGCATCTAAACATAAATTCAGTAATAATGTGCTTAGGTTTTAATGCAAGCTAGCAAAGAATGTTGTTTCAGAATCATTTTTGTTTGCAAATTAATTTACCATTCACTTCTGTCCATATTGTGCATTTGTCTAAATAATTTCAGCAGTTTTAATGAAAGCATTGTTGAAAAAATATGTTCTTGATTAAATGTGTGATTGCCATTTCTTTCCTGATTTTAAATCCAAACAAGAATAGTTTGCTCTCTAAATTCACATTTATTTACCTTCAAGGTTTTTTCATTCCGTGCCTCATTATTAAATCTCTCTGGTATAATTAAGGAGTTATGGAGAAGATGGGATTAGGTCCTGAAGATTTGCTAAAAGAGAATCCGCGCCTGATCTACGCTCGACTCACCGGCTATGGTCAGAGCGGATCCTACGCCAAGGCTGCTGGGCATGATATCAACTACCTGGCCATGTCAGGTAAACATCACTGTTTTACAGGTGCAAAGGAGTCTGGCTAATAATCATTCCCAGAATGCCCTAGACACAGTGGTTTTGAAGCTAAGGAGCTTTGTGTAGTACAAAATGTCTTTGGTGGAAACTTGTACAAGAAGAGTTTAACTTTTGTGTCCTCCCCATTGAGGAATGGCTGCAAACCAGCACTTGTCTGGTTGCAGACTGAAGCCATGGAGCAGTTTGGGTAGAGCTGCTATATTATGGCAAAAATCATAATCACAATGGTTTTTGGTCACTATTGTAATTGATATATTATTTAACACAACTAGGAGTGGGTGATATGATAAATCTTATGTATTTTTTATTACCAATTTCAATACCATAACATAAACTCATACTAGGCTAATAAAGTTCTCAAACAATTATTGAAGACAAGTAAACAGTCAGTGATACAATAAAAACAAAGAAGAAAAGTATAAACAAAAGGAAAAATGTAGCCACAAGCGGCAATTTTCCGGGTCTAAGCACCAATGGCCCATTAGCGATCCAATTCAAAATTATTTTATGATTGGGTTTTTATTGCAAAGTCCATCTTGAATAGGTTTTGATGAAATGGGTTACAGCAACACACAGGTGTCAAAAGGGGCAACTGCCTTTCATAAGAAATCACTCCCTCTTATTGTTACATTGAAGTGCCCAAATTATGCTATTATAAAGGTTCCTAATTTTGTTTTGGAGGTTTCTTACAATGGATTTACATGAATCAAAGGTAAAAAAAAAACGCTTTAATCTTTTCTTATAATATACACGTCACATCACCTCATTTCTCAAAGAGTCTAAAAATGGTTCATTTGAAGATTTAGTCTCTGTAAAACCCTCCCTTTCTCCAGCCTACTCTGCTCTGATTGGTCAGATGACCCATTCTATTGTGATTATGGCCATTGAAGACCATAGGGTTTGGGTCATTGACAAAAGAATGACAATGGAAATTTTGCTGTGTTAAGATTTTCTTCAATTAATTTTCATTCAATATTTTACGATTGACTTATAGCTCATTATTTTATAAAGTAATATTTTATATAAAATGTTTATATTTTATATATTTTATTTATACTTAGTTATATTTTATTTATGATGTTTACCTATTCACATCTTTTATTCTACCCGGAGGGTTAGTTATTTTGATTTAAAAATTCTATTCATTTTAAAAATTGATGTGCATAAATAAATAATTAATTAAAAAAAAACACTGCAGTATTCCATAAAAAAAAACAAGAATTGTCACTGTTGACTGGTAACTTTAAGGAAACTGTTATTACTTAAATTTCTTTAAATATAGGACACTTGAATTGGTATATTATTAGTGTAGGCTAGAGCATGGTGCTAGCAACACCAAAGGCATGGGTTTGTTTCCCAGGGAATGCATGAACTGAAAAAAATTTGTTTTAATTCAATTCAAGTCACTTCGTATCAAAGTGTCTGCCAAATGCATAAAATGTTTCATTAAAGCATTAATGTAATATCATCCTGGCAGCTGCATTTCAATGTTGCGTTCACGCTTTCATGCAAAACAACAGTGCCAGATTTAGATGGTGTCTTGAACCATTGATGTATCAAACAACAATTTAATTTACATGAGCATTGCCACACATGTAATTATAAACATATTATGCATTTATATTGTGCTTTTTTATCAACACCAACTACTGTACATTGCCATGGCACTGCTGTGTTCCTTTCATTCAGGTGCTGTTAATGGGTTGTGAAGGTCAAGAATGGTGCAATTGACGGATGTAGCCCAAATACCAATTTACTGCATAATCCACAAGTTTGATTACATTTTTACAGGCTTTGGCTGTCTATGTGCTGTGACCTTATATATGCTAACAGACAGTACAATACACATTTGTAAGCTAATTATCTGTAATTGCAATGCTTTTCTTGGAAACTGGCCTTCAGTAAGTGTATGTGTGTTAAATACATCCTATCACTTAATGCCTGAAGAACAGTAATGCCCAATGTTCTTTTATTTTTGTTCATTCTCTACAATTTTCTTAACAACACAATACAGGCTTAAAGATTAAAACTAGTTTGAAAGCACAGAGGGCTGAAACAAATGCTTGCTTGTGATGCAAGAGTAAGCTTAATTGGTGACATTTTTAGCAGACCTTCAACTGTGTTTTAAAAATAACTTTTACAGTAATTATTTATCCATTCTTCTATTCTCAGCATGTCTCTGTCCTTCTCTCTCTGTAATAGGGTTACTGTCCATGCTGGGCCGTAGCTCAGAGAAACCATACGCTCCATTGAATTTAGTGGCAGACTTTGCTGGAGGAGGTCTCATGTGTGCATTTGGGATTGTGTTGGCTCTCCTGGAGAGGAGCCGGTCGGGACAAGGCCAGATCATTGATGCCAGCATGGTGAGATACTGCACCTCATCTTAAAATTGGTTTCTACTGATTTTTTTTTATTAACTTCTCTTTAAAAAAACAGTAGAACAATTTCCTGTTTCCATTGAATGTGATTGTTTCCAGGGCCGGCTAGCTAGGATGTGTGCTACTCATTTTAAAGCTAAATGACTATTGGAAAAAGAAGCACTTGTCATGGCTTGCTTTCATTTCAGTCGTGTATTGTTTTTTCATTTACCTTTTCCTCTTCCTGTTTTGACCAATCACTACATGGAATGAGGCAATTTCAAAACCTTGCATATCTTAGCATAATCGACCCATTTTCTGACCAGCCTGTCAATAGTTTTCTGCAATCTGGAATTTCCAATAATTGCTTGGTTTTCTTTTCAAGTTGCTTATACTGGCACTATCTGTTTTCATTATCACAGCTATGTGTGAATACTGTTAGAGTGGTTATTTTCCAAGTAAGGACCCAGTAAGTATGGATATCGGGGTCTTGCCCATTCTCCATTGGGTGCTTGAGAGCCTAAATGTTCCTCCAAATCTGTGTACTGTAAATAAATATAATTGTCTAGCTACTTATTCACAGATATTATGCATTTGAATTTAGACCTGTGGGGTTGAAACTATGAACTATTTGGCTGCAGAAACCCTTGCAAACCACTAAAGTAAGAAAACTATGAAGCTCAACCATGAGAAATGACATTGGCAAGCTGAGGAAAATGTTTCCTTGTGCATATTTTTACAAAAATAAAATAATTGACAGTACAGAGGAAATGTAAAACTGTGAGGGTTTAATAATCAACCACAATGATGGTTTGTTACCATAACTTTAATAATGATTGATCTTGCCTGTATTGTGTCCTTAAGACACACTTAACGACTATAAGGCCGGTTATGAATGTTATTTGATTCTTACGACTGATCAGAGTCTGATCTGAGTCCGAGACGGTTGCGTACAGTCGGTGTTTAAAATCTGCTCCAGTCGTTGGAAACAGTCAGTAAGTGTGTTCAGTTCAGTCGTTTCAGCTACACGTTAAGTGTGTCCCCGGCTTTAGAGTGATTCCATATGAGAGAGTCTCATTGGCTTGTAAAAGTCTAAATCAGATGTATATCCACTGGTGATCAGAAAGAGAATCATGATGTAGCTTTGAATGCTAAAAAACATTTATCGGGTCTATATAAACTTATGTGGTTAGTTAATGTCATGTATCAGTTTAGCAGACAACGAATGTGTTAGGCAGCAATTACAAATTGTGCTCTTATGACTACAATATAAGGATAATATTACAATCCAAAGTTGGTTCTGAATCCTTTGCAGAATGACTTCGCAAGCAAAATAATAAAGGGGTATTGTAAAATTTATTACATTCCATTTTACATTTACATTTTACTAGCAGACATTTTTATCCAAAGTGACTTATTACATTCAAGGTACACTGTAAAAAATGCTGGGTTGTTTCAACCCAACTTTGAGTCAAAAATGGACAAACACAGCCATTGGGTTAAATTTTTTAATAAAATTTGTAACCCAACATTTGGGTTTGTCCATATTTGACCCAAAATTGGGTTAAGACAACCCAGCATTTTTTAGAGTGTATACAATTTTATCGAACCCATGAACTTGGTGTTGCTACCGCCATGCTCTACTGTTTGATCAGAAGGGCTGTAATATTACAATATTTTATTAATATTTATGAATAGTTACTCTATAACAACAACAATAATAATAATATATTAATAATAATAATAATAAAGACGTGTTCTCATATTATCACCTGTCTTGGTTTTTCGTGTTAAATAGACTAGTACAAATAAAGTCTAATTCTCACTGCCCAAGTCTTGTTTTGTTGTGCTGAATCTGTGCGTTAACCCAGTTGGACAAAAAATATTTGAAGGTTTGCTGGCACATTTGTTTGCTGGCCCCGTTTTGTTCACGCTGCACTAGGTTTTCTCTGCTGGAAGATAATGACGATTAGCAACTGCTACTCTGCTTGTTAATTAAATATGACATTTCACTTAGCCCTGAGTACATTTTTATGCATTAGAAGACCTCAACTAGACAATGGAGCTCTGATTCGACTGAGGTTATGTAATTTGCTCTAGACATTCTGATCTCTGCCACTTTAAGTCCTTAAGGAAATAAGCAGTGCAAATATAAAGCTTAATATGTGACAATCCAATATTAAAGAACATTTCGCATTAGACATTCAGACCTGGAGCAAAGCTGCAGTGCTAGTGAAGAGGTAGCCGTGTGTGTGGCGTGTATGTCAATGTGGGAGCTGTGGTAATGATGATAAGATGTTTGCCTGTTAGTCAGTAAAGATATCTCATGCTCCCATGAGAGTCACCTTGCCACTCTTTGATAAGACCTGCCGTTTGATACTGACAGCAGCTTTTGGCCACTTTAGTGTAGTGTTATTAACCTGTAAGGCAAGCAAATAGTGTTTCTTAGAGACTTGCTTGCCAGTTTGGATGTATTATACCCTGCAAAGTGCAAACATTACGCTTTCAATGTTTTTTCATTTAAATACTTATTGGAAATTTAAGAGGCAGCCTCTGTGTTTCATTAGCATTTCAGAATTGTGTTTTGCAACATTTGGTTTGCGGCTACGTACTGTACGCTGTCAGCCAAAATCCCAAATAGTATTTGACCACTATAATCTTTTCATTGACATCCAGTAAACAAGTGAACTCATTATTGTTTTCCAAAACCAGGGCTAAATATTCCACATTAACATATCTCTGAACTATATAAAAGGAAGAAGTGTGAAGAAATCGCTTTTTGAGTCATAACATTTCAGTTCATAACATTCAGTACTAGGCCATGCTTCAGTGATCTTCTGGGAGTGTGACTTCTTGGTGGTCAGGCCAATCATGTGCTCAAATAGAAACCCAGATTGTCAACATCTCTTTGAAGGCTGGGTTCACTGGGAAATATATGAAGTATATGAAGTCAATCTTGCAAGGTCACAGTCTTTGAAATGCATGTATATTTATTTTATGCATCAATTGGGAGGATTTGACCTATAAAAACGTTCCTTTTCATCCGTAAAAATGTTTTTTTTTGCTACACACCCTTTAACTTCAGCCTGGATGCCAACTTTGTTGATCAAAAGTAATTTATTTTAAGATCTGAGTGCTATAAATCTTTGAAGGGGTCATATCATACATATTTAACTTATTATTATTATTATTTGTGTCAGACAGCCATATTCTAGTTTTTCATGGCCATTTTCACCCTTTCTCTTGAAGTAAACAGCCTGGTTTTTTTTTTTTTACTTTTTACTCCTGCCCCTTTGAGAAAGGTCCCCATTGCATGTGAAATTATTAACAGCATGATTTGCTTTCTCTGCCATTGTTCGCACAGACTTTTTAAAATTTTTTTTTTATTGTTGTGTCAGTTATACGTTTACCTGCCCCATCCTTTAATAACAGCATTTATGAAGACTGAACTACATTGTGACTGCTTCACAAAATCAGTGCTGAAATATGCCACACAAACTCTTTAAATCAGACTGAAAAGCTCAGGAATTCTTTTTTTATTATTATTTTTTTTTTTTTACTTTGAAATCATTGAAAGTAGTGTTTGATTAATTCTGTATAGTCACAAAATTAAAACATAAATAATTTAAATGCTACTTTTGGCTTGAGAAGGAAATATCTGAAAGTTACATTGTTTTTATTGGACATCAAGCTTTATTATGCATAAAAGATCAAATACCATTTTATTACTAATGATATGGCCCCTTTAGAGTCCTGCTGTGCCATAATGTGTAACTCAAACTGAAAACCTCTATAGAACGGTAGGCTGTTTCACTGTGGCGTGCTTGTATTACCAAGCTGTTTAAATCTCCCCCTGTGGTATCATATTTCCATCATGCATGTAAATATGTGATTATCTGCACAGGTTTTTGCATGTGAATTTATTGTAAACTTAATTACGCGACCTCATGAAGATAAATAACTCCTGCATCTCAGCATTCTGTAGCCTTTTGTAATGTTTCCTCCTCAAGGACCTCATTGCTTTATGCCAAACATTCTGTTCAGCATGAAAGTATTATGGCAAATAATTATGAAAACGCCTCTCTGGGTTTATATGCAGGTGGAAGGTGCAGCATATGTCGGCTCTTTCATGTGGAAGTCCCGTAGCCTCGGCCTGTGGAATCGTCCTCGTGGGGAAAACATGCTGGATAGTGGCGCTCCGTTCTATGATACGTACCGTACTTCTGACGGAAAGTACGTGGCAGTGGGGGCGATTGAGCCTCAGTTCTATGAACAGCTTATTCTGGGTTAGTGTATTATATTTCCTCTCAGTATGGTCCTATACTGCCATTTTCTGGATATGACTGATGTTCTCATGCTCTGAAATGCTATGGTTAATAAGTATTAACCCATGTAAGCCTGCTGGCAGCTAAACTTGCTAAAGAATCTAGCACTCTTTTTTCATTCGGAAATGTCTTTTGGGTCACCATGGATGTCTTAATAGTGACTGGCATATTTGTAGACAACCTTAGGAAGAGCTTTTGACATCTTACTGGATATTGTGCCATGTGGTGTTTAATTCATGCTGCCTGACATGCACCTGGCAACTTCAGCGGTACAAAACACTTAAAATGTGCAAAAGAACTGCACATTATGCTCATAGTAAAATTTATGTGCAAATAGATCTAATTAAGACATTTTCCCCAGGCATCAGTTTAGCATTTTATTTCTTTTTATTACTACTTATTCTACTTATTTCTATTAATTATTTTTAATTTTATAAAGTATTATTATTTTAGATTTTATTTCATATTCTTTTCAATTTTATGTATTCTCTTTTCATTTAAAGGTATTGTAGGTAGGAATTTCATAAAAACTTTTTTCCAAATTTGTTTAAACTTTCTGTATATATCAATGCATAATTAAAATGTAAGTACTCTGATAAAAAGAGTATAAAAATCGAGTGACTCTAGACCGTTTAATCTGCACTAAACACAGCTCATTATTTACATTCGGGACGAAACACAGAATTGGCTTAGGCGACTGTCACTCTCTCGCAACCATGGCAACCACCCTTTTGCCACACAGGACCTGCCCACTTGCGCGCGCATCCGTTTGATTTGAGGAATTCAAGAGGCACAGAACCTAGGAATAGCAAAACAATGGCAGAGATTAGAAAGACCAATCAAAATTCACATATGCAGTTCGCGAAGGGAAACCAGGCAAAAAAAGGAAGACAGTAATGTTACTAGAAAAGGTAATGAACAAAAAGTCTTTGGATAAACAATAAAATAAAACGCATGTCAATATCGGCGTGGCTTTCCAGCGATGGCGAGAACTGAGAGACCTCAAGGGGCTGAAAAGTGACGCCTGGATGGCTATATTTCTGCTGGACAGGTAAATCTTTCTTTTTGTATTTTGATCATACATATTTTTTTCTTTATGTTTTCATGAAGCATGTGTCATTAGCACACGTAGCTGCCTAGTATAGCTAACATAACATTACTTAGCGATCCGTAGTAGAGATGATAAATAATATAGCTCAAGATGATAGCTATAGTGTTGAATTGTGCATAATTTTGCTTTAGATAACTAAATACATGTTTAACAGATAGTAGGCTGATCCGCATCCAGGAACTTTTCTTAGAATTATATTTACCCTCTGTCTAACTCTTTTACCATGTTCACCTGGAAGTTTACCTGCACGTTTTTTTCGCCTTTGTTTTGTTTTTAAACAAAAAATCCCTCGACCCCGGATCTGTCGTCGAGCTGACGATGCGGTACTTGTCTCTGGAGTGTAGTCCTCATCAGAGTCAACAATGCTTTCATTATGGAAACTCTTACATGCAGAACACCATATGAATCTTACACGAAATTCATCTTCATCACAGTGTAAATGATGGCAATGGAAAAACGTGTATCATGCAACCTGTTTTTAGCTTTGCCTTATAGATAACTAGCTCGTTAGCGAATCAATAAATATATATTTTAATCTTTACCAATATCAATATGCTACTTGATAGTGAGTAAAATACATCTTATTTGTTTATCTTCATAATGATAAAGTTAGATTTTTTTGTTACATGTGATTCTGACATGATGTCACTACATGCACTGCGCTCCTTCCTCTCCGCTCGTCTCGGGTAAATAATGCGTCTTCAGCTCAGCGGTCGGAGTCGCGCGTTCATGTGTTTTGGAGGCGTGGCTTTGGAAGGAGCCCAGAAGGGAGGGGGTGGAGTGAATGGAAATAATGAGCTGTCTTTAAAACAGTCGTGAGAGGTCTACAGACACTTGATTTTTATAATTTCTTTTTCAGAGTACTTACATTTTAGTTATGCATTGATAAATACAGAAAGTTTAAACAAATTTGGAAAAAAGTTTTTTTATACAATTCCTACCTACAATACCTTTAATACTTGTTTTTGCATTTTTTTTATTATAAATATTTTTGCATTTTATGGTCTTATTATTTCTATTATCTCTCTACATCTCTATTGCATTTTTATGCATTTTTTAAATTTGTATATATTATTTTATTTTCTTATTTATGTTATATTTCTGTTCTTATTTTTTGCATTTTATCATTTTCTTTTTTTAACATATAGTATACATCTAGCTGCTTTCAATTCACCTGAAATAAATCTGTAACCTGAAGGATGTCTGAGTACAATTTACTTTATGCACAGCTGCACTACTTCCTGAACTTAAGCCAGCTCCTTTATTTCCTGTCTTACATTATTGGACACACTGATTAAGGCACTTTCACTTGTTGAAAGTGCACTTGGCGGAGTAAGTGCGCAAGGGCCCGAAGCTGTGAAGAGCAGAATTGGGACAGTTTTGCACACGTCACAATCTACTTCACTTCTGTCGTGATCAGGGGAGCAAACACCAGTTATTTGGCTAATGTGTGTGCTGCTTATAATAGCTGTAACATGACACAATCCTTTGAATGAAAAAAAAATAATCTTTTTTTACTCTTAGCTACCAACCTTTCTGTTAATGTTATTAATATTAAAACAGATTTTGGCTAAGATAAATTGTGATTGAGGTTTACCTGAGCTTATACTGCCTTACCGTGTTCACAGCTATTCGAAATGCAATTTTAATTATGTTATTATGGAAATTGATATATGAAATTCTTCCCATCCCATACATGAAAAATAATACATGACGTGTTGGTGATATAATATATACAGGCTATATATTAAAATAGTCTTACATAGGCTATATGAAATAAAATGACACAACCCTGTCTCTTTTTGTTAAATTTCAGTTTTATTTATTATACACAAGACGATTTATAGCTCATGTTTAACCACTAGACACAGCCCGCGGGAAACGTCAGAATGACTAGCCGATGTAAGGCTGTTCCAGGCGGGGTACATGAGCGTTGATCACCCGCTGCCCGATGATCACCTGGAACTCCGAAAACGTCAGATAAAATTTTTAAATAGGCGCTATCTTTATAAATAAACCACAGATTTGAGCTTTAAACAACTAAATTCTCGACTGAAAAACTCTTAAAACTACATTTCGTGACACAATAACACTAATATTTTTAAATTCCGCGGCCTTCCTTTATCGAAACGTCACGACACTACAAGGATTCTGGGTAATATCCCATAGCAAAGTGAGGTCTGATGCGCACTTGCCAAAAGGGTGCATTAAGTGCCCTTATGATCACCCCTGGAGAACACTATTAGATGATCGGGACACCCTACAGTCTTGCACCCCTTAGCGAGAACGCGCATTGAGGGGCACAAGGGCACAAGTGCGGATATTGGGACAGGGCCATTAATTCAGGTGTGCCTGACCTCAGTAGTCATAGCAACATTAATCAAACACACCTGGATTAATCAGTGGCTGTGTCCGAAATCTCCACTCAAGCCACTACTCCCTAACCCCTATGTAGGGGGTAGGGAGTAGAGCACTATATAGTAAGCTCACCAGCATAATAGAAACACCACTTTCGGACACTACTCGATCGTCTCTCGGCGCCGTTGATTACGGCATTACTGTCGCACTATTTAAACGCTCCATCATCTGTCAGCTGGTGCCGAGCCAGCTCTGGGCTAATAGATTTTTTTTTATAAATACATTACATTATATTGAGCTTATTTCTCCATAATTGTAAAATTAAAAGTCATTTCTGGCCGTTTCTGTTATAATGCGTCACTCCACACATGATTATAACTTATAAACATAAATAAAATTAATACACATTTTCATATATTTTCATTTTCGCATCACACCGTTTTCTCTTGCCTGTCGACATTAGAAAAAAAAACATATCTACATTATCAAATATCTTGCTCATAATACTCTTAATAAAACTGCTTTTAGACTCTGTGGAGATCCCACTCAATATTTCTCTTTTTTGTTTTGTTTTTGTTCTCGTGATTGAGAAGATTTCGCGGATTAGCAAAAGAAACAGGATTTCTAGACAGAAAACGAACATAACTTACATTTGTATGACAAATTCGTATTGTCGCGCTGCTCTCCTTGACGTCAGTCCGCCATTTTTGCGATCAGGGCAATGCATGATGGTATGTAGGGCTTGGGTTAGTGACCATCGGTTGTACACTACTTTTCAAAATGCATTCTGGGATACATTGAGTGGACTATATAGGGTATAATAATCATCACTATACATTCGGACAGCACTACAAAATGGCGAGCTCACTATATAGTCCACTATATAGTGAGTAATGGGAGATTTCGGACACAGCAAGTGTGTCCAATAATGTAAGACAGGAAATAAAGGAGTTGGCTTAAGTTCAGGAAGTAGTGCAGCTGTGCATAAAGTCAACTGACATGTTTAACCACAAGATTCCCAGGGTCACATTGGTCTGGCTACATGGTTGTCAATTTTGTCCAGGCATACAAAGATTAGGGAGCAGCCACAGGATGCTTTATTACTATGTGCACAGGGATTCACCCCTCATCCTGATGACCCAAGGGCAAATGCAGCGTACTCAATCTTGCTTTGAAACCACAATGACTCTTGCTATTCATGTTGACCCTCAAAAGAAGAGGCCAGTGTTGTGTTTAATGGATTCTGGATTCAAAGTCCTTTATGTCTTTAGTCCTTGTCCTCTAAACTCCTTTATTGATTTCTTTCCTCTTTTTTTATCTACTTAATTCTCTTTCACTACAGGTTTGGGCTTGGACGATGCTGACCTGCCCTCACAAATGAGTGTATCTGATTGGCCGCAGCTCAGGCAGATGTTCACCCAGGTGTTTGCCACCAAAACGCAGGCCGAGTGGGGTCGGATCTTCGATAGGACAGATGCATGTGTCACCCCTGTGCTGTCACTGGATGAGGTACTCTCTCATCCCCACAACCAGGCAAGGTTATCGTTCTTCAAGGACTCTCAGGGGGAAATTAGCCCCCGACCTGCACCCGTTCTGTCCCGCACCCCTGCGGAGGCCAGCCGCTCCCGTGACCCCTTTATCGGAGAGCACACTCGCACTGTGCTGAAGGAGTACGGGTTTGAGCAAGCGCAAATAGAACAGCTCCTGTCTGACGGTATCATAGAGAGTAACGAAGCTAAAGCACGCCTATAAACCGAAGAGTCTGACTGGAGAATCATTAAACTTTGTGGCCAATGATGCGGCGCGGGAATCTGAGCCCTTGAACTCCATTTCTGTTTTATTGAGTGAGTGTTGGGGGGCTTTTCAGAACAAAATTACCCTCTCCCTCATGAATCACCAGTTACTCACCAGAATGCTTCAGTTGAGGTGGACTAAATGATTCTGGGCTTTTAAGTTGATATGTCCAACGCATTCAACTCTCATTTGTTATTGCTGCAAGGAAATCCAAGTGGGATTTAATTAAAGTCTATTGCAAATATACTGTAATAACCTCAACATCTCTCTTTTTGTCAGCAGCCACATCCGTAATATGTCTTTTAAAAAGGATATTCGATTTTTTTAAGACTGTTTTGAATTATTATCTCAAGTATTGGTGAGGGCATTTAATAGTTGATTAAAATGTACCATTTTTGGTTGTGAATTGAAATCCTTGACTAATAAGTGCCTTTAGCAAGAATAGCTGAGTGTGTCATGGACTACTTAACTGACTGAAATAGTTGCCTTTTAATCTACCTTTATCAAAATGTTAGGCATTGCTGGTGACCTAAGATAATGGTATTGAAATAAAACCAATTAATGACTTGGTTTAAGATGAAACTTATCTGTTGTCATTATTACATTACTACTATTACGTTACTTGTATAATAATTTGGGATAAGTAAGATATTTAAAATATTTTTGAAAAAAATATTTTTGTTCACTAAGGCTGCAAGACTGTGAAATAGTAATATTGTGAAATATTATTACAATTTAAATAACTGTATTCTATTTTAGTACATTTTACAATGTAATTTATTTCTGTGATGGCAAAGCTAAATTGTCAGCAGCATTACTCCAGTCTTCAGTGTCACATGATTCTTCAGAAATGATTCTAATATGATGATTTTGGTGCTTCAAAAACTTTTCTGATTGTTATCAATACTGAAAACTATTGTGCTTAATGTTTTTGTGGAAACCATGATACATTTTTTTCAGGATTCTTTGATGAATAGAAAGTTCAAAACAACAGCATTTATTTGAAATAGCAGTCTTTTACAATTATAAAAGTCTTTACTTTCACTTTCGATCCATTTAATGCATCCTTGTTGAATAAAAGTATTGATTTCTTTAAAAAAAATCTTCCTGACCCCAAACTTTTGAATGGTTGTGTATTTTCAAAATCCGAACAGAAATCTTACAGATTAAGGAAATCCTATTAGTAAACCAGAGGAATGAGTTACATAAAAATATGTCCTAACTACTCTAGCCTGAAATCGATTCTCATTCACTATAGAGATATGTGTGGAATGTGGCATTTTAATGTGCACCATCTGACCAGTTGCTTGTGATCCACAGCTCGACCTCAATAGATTAAGTCTCTGTGAATGTCTCATGACAGTCAGCAACAGAGGTTAGTCGTGTGAATGGAGAGGGAACATTGCGTAGGGTGGTAAGCTTTGACTCGTTGACTATAAATACGTTGCCTCTTTTTTCCAACCCCATTGAAGCCGTCTGCAGAGGAATCACATGGTATTTCACTTGATTTACCTAATGGGCAATCCCAGCATTCAAGACCACAAAAATGCTCGTTAAAACTACATTTTTCATAACCTTTATATTTTCACAAACACTCCAATGTTCCCTTTATCTGATAGCCATTTGCAATTACGTTAACTATGTTTTGTTGGTTCTGTCTTGCACTTAACTTCTAACCTCTTGTAACCCAGGAGGAAGAGAAGACCATATACAGCTCATAATCTTTGTCACGTGCTTACAACCGACTCCACCAGCGGCCTTTGGCAACAAAGACTGGGGGGAAAAAGCAAGGCTTACTTCTTTCATCCCAGCAAGACTGCCACCTTCTTTTCTCCTCAGCTCAGCTCACACCGTGAATACTAGTCTTGAGCTTTATCGCTCAGCTATGCAGTAGGAATTAAGATTTTCAACACAGAGATCCATGACTCTCCTAACCGAGGACCAGCCTAGCAGGTTCTCTGCACCGGACAGCCCGCTCGCATCAATGGAGCACTACCCGGTGGACTCGGGACAGAAAAAGGACTATTTGGACAGTATGGAACCGGCTTTGTTTGGAGCGGTGGAGCCTCCCAAGCGCTCAAGAGGAAGGCTTATCATGCATGGCATGGTCATGTTCGGAAGGGAATTCTGCTACGCTGTTGAGGCGGCATTTGTCACGCCGGTGTTGCTGAGTGTTGGACTTCCTAAACACCTGTACAGCCTGGTGTGGTTCATCAGCCCTATTTTGGGTTTTATCCTACAGCCTGTCATTGGCTCGGCAAGCGACTACTGCAGGTCACCCTGGGGCCGAAGGCGACCGTACATACTCTTGCTGGGGATTATGATGTTAGTGGGCCTGACTTTATTTCTAAATGGAGATGCTGTTACATCAGGTAGGTGTTGCTAAAGTAAACATGATGGATCTGTCTAGAATATCAAACCGGGAGCTGCTTGTGCCTAGTAGTTACAATTTGCAGTAATATTAGACAAAGTGGCAATGTCATTTTTAAAACAGTAAGCAAAGTTTATCTGTTTTCGCTTGACCGTTGAATATGTTGTTAGGTTGGAATGTAAAAAGAGTGAACAGAAGAGAAGCAGATATATGAACTGCAAATGATTTAAAATGCTTTTTTTGAAAATGTGACTCAAAATTGGTCTATCCAGAAATTAGACACAGGAAAATAACACACAATTTTGTGCAGCGTGGAAAATTTAAACCGATTCACACTTTTATTTTAGTTTATACATTAATTTATACACTGCAAAAGACTAAAAGAATAGGAACATAACTGAAAAAAAACTGTTATTTTTTTATTGATTTCTTAATCGTCATAATTTTTTAATTATGCCTTAACAAATTTTTGCCTTCTGATTGATGTCCTGACCTTCAGTTTTAAAATCTATAAGAAGTCATATTCAATTTATTTCCATTGAATGTATAAGGAGCTTTTGATGAAACTAAGATTGATGTTGTTTCTCTCCTTCAGCTATACTAGAGGATAGAAATATTAAAAGGACATGGGCCATCGTGGTGGTTATGTTTGGAGTGGTGATGTTTGACTTTGCTGCAGACTTCATTGACGGACCCATTAAAGCCTATTTGTTTGATGTGTGTTCTCATCAGGATAAGGAGCGAGGTCTTCATTATCATGCCTTACTCACAGGTAAAGAGTAACAATAAATGGTTTTCTTGGTCTTGCTTTGTATGATAAAAAATCTCTCATTAAACTTTATTGATAGGTGCATTGAATTAGCATGAGTTTTAGCAAGACAAAGACTTGCTTTAACAGCAAAAAATCTAGCTTCTAAACGCAAGAAATACATGTCTCATAAAAAAATGGTTGTGAAGTTACCTTGACAATTCCATAAAGAACACCGCAATATACCATACTCTTCTGTTGATACAGAGATGTTCTGAAGCATTATGAATCATGACATTATGCCAGTTATGGCCAGTTATAACACATATAGCACTTTTTTTAATTAAGTGAGTGCTGTTGTGAAAGACTACTGCGTTTATTTGTTGGTTGACTTTCATGTGTGACTTTCCTTGGTGTCATGGTTATTTTCTTTATAGATTGCAGTAATATAATGTCATTTTGATGTCATCCACTGCAATGGCATTCATAGATTTTTAAGTGTGCGCATACATACATTTCCAAGTACTTTTTATGGCCACCATGCATCTGAAACATATTTTTGTTTTATGCTATTTTGATCTTGATGAGAAGTTTTTAAGATGTGCATGCTTTTAATACCGCTGCAGGAACTGGTACATTACAGATTGTTCAATAATATGAAGCTGACTGACAGCATTTTTCATAGGAGCATTTTTGAAAGCAGACCCTTGTGTGAAATTGGCTGGCACTATGGCAACAGTCTGTTTCCTCTTTCAACATCTGTAACATGGTCGTTTGCGTGCTTGGGTGCCGTATTACTGATGTAACTAAACATCTTCCTTTCTGTATGGCAGCAGTAAAGCCTTAACAAAACATAAGAAATGCTGCATGTGTCTTCTAATCTCTCAGTGAAATCTGTGCTGTTTACGGGTCGAAATCTTAATATCTTTGGGGGAATTTGTTTCTGCATGTTTCATCACTGTCACGCATGAACTTGCACGATCTGAAAAGGGGAAAAAAAGCCATCTTTATAACAGTACAAATCTCTTCAGGAAAAAAAAGGAAAACAACATATTAGTCCGGCGACTAGAGACACGTGTGCTTTCAATCTTGAGAGCATCTACAAGACAAAAGATACCCGTGTCTTTTCACTCACTGATTTTTAGGAAGTGTGGAATGTGGTGTACACTAAATAATGAATCAAACAAAGTTATTTAATAACCAATGTGCTGTTGTCTATATAATCGATTTTATGTGTTCTTATACACTAAAATCATCATAAAAAAATAGCTTGTAAGAACGTCATGAGGTCTGTTATCCAGTTATAGTAAAGCCTTGTGTCGGTCAGGCACCGAGGGGTCTGTGTAAGGGTATCCTAATCCAAACAGTCCCAGTCATGTGCTGAGATCATGGGTTGGAGCTGAGAGCTTCAGAGCCACATGACTGGGTCGTTTCTGTGGCTCAGGGGTGTAAGTGTGTAATTGCGCATAACCCTGGGTGTTTTTTATTTCTTTGTGATCTGCTTTTACTGTTTTTTGAAACAAAATGGCACACAATATGTCCTGAATGTAACATGACTTTGATTACAAAATTGAACTTTGCTCTTTTAAATGCAAAACTTAATGAAAATACACAATTTTGGTCAAATACAGAGAAAAGCAAATTATCACTAAAACCACCTGCCCTCAGACTATATCTCATTATTTCATGTTAATTTGTAAAAAAAAAAAATCATGTTTCAATATCTATTATAATATATACATATTTATATTTGTGTATTAGTGTAAATATCTATTATACTGTTATGTAAAAATCCAAATACTGTAAATGCTGTCCTTTCGAACTTTCTATTCATCAGAGAATCCTGAAAATAAATTCATGGTTTCCTCAAAAATATCAAGCAGTACAATATTTTTTAACATTGAAAATAGACATTTTTCTTGAGCACAAAATCAGCATATTAGAATGATTTCTGAAGGATAATGTGACTGAAGATTGTAGTAATGATGCTGAGAATTAAGCTTTGCCATCACATACATACGGTTATTTTAAATTGTAAAAGTATTGCACAATATTACTGTTTTTACGGTATTTCTGTATTTTTGGTGAGCATAAGAGACCCCCAAAATTTGAGTTGCCTGTGTAACTTTTGGTAGTGTATCTTTTAAAAGAAAATGACTGCTACATCCTGGCAGAAGGAAGAGGTTAATTTTGAAAAATATGCACACTTTAAATGATTTACAGCATATTGTATTTTTATATATGTAAATATATATATATATTTTGTCAGTATCATCAGATACTTATAAAACATTACTAAAATAAGGGTATTTCAAAGTCAGTCTTTATCATAATGTTTTTCCTTGCATGTTTCACCAGCTAAACAACATCTCGTAGGTTTAGATTTTGTTTTAAAATGGCACAGCCATGTTATGTCAACCCTGTCACCCATAGGTACTACTGGCAGCCCCAGCAGAAAAAAACACAATGGCTCTTGTTTTTAACACGTGAGATGTGCAAATGGTTATTTTAAGTAACATGGTTGGATTTCCTGTTGATTGAAAACATGCCGTCAAAGCATTTTTTTTTTTTTTTCAAAGCAATCTGCTGTGCTTCCTTTCAGGTCTAGGTGGAGCCTTTGGATACCTGATTGGAGCCATGGACTGGGGTCACTCTCCTCTTGGATTTGCACTGGGTTCAGAGTACCAAGTTATCTATTTTTTCTCATCTCTAACCTGGGGCATTTTTCTCACCATGCACCTTTTTAGCATCCCAGAGAAACCATTAATTAAAGATCATGGTTCAGACTCTTGTACAACCACCTCACTGCTCCTGGAAGGCCCGCATCATAATGGCTATGGCGCGGTACCCATAGAACTGCCACCTCTGCCTGAAATGAGGCAGCGCTCGTTCTCTGCCCTGAGTGAAGCCAATGCAGTCACGCCCAGTGCCAAGCAGCCTAACAGTGAGGTTGGTCATTTGTGTTACTTTGAATCCTTTTCATGTGGCTTTTATTCTTGGCTTCAGTCTGCATCCAATTTCCCCCCACATTTTAATGACCTGTTTCAGACCTTTGGAGCAACAGCCTTTGTGAGCTGTAATTAGGTGGTGTATTGTTCATGCTCCTCACAGAAACAGTTCCTCGTTTAATTGATAATGAAAATCAGCACATGCTTTTTTAGTTTATTAAAAATAAAACAAATAATGGCGCATTATAAGGTCTTTGTGGTGATGTGTTGTACTCATTATGGCCATATGTGTGACTTGATTGTGAAGTTCAAAGATTCCCCAGTGGAAAAAATGTACACCCTTTTCAAAGTTCTCACTATATTTTATTAGTTCATTAAGAGTTAAACAAGTGTCAGGTTTACCATTTAAAATAGTTGCATAATATAGCAGGGATTTTAGACATCTGAGTCTCATTATACGGTGAGGTTCAAAATCCTGAGACCACTATAATGCTTATACAAGTAAAAGATGATGCTTCTTTTTTGCATTTGTATTAGTAAAAAAATATTTCCAGCCTAACAAGTTCAGCAAAATGTTGAACATTGATTATCTAAAATAGTGCAGTATATTTCTTGTTTATTTCATGTAATAACTCGCCTCTTTAAAAAACAAAAAATATCCGTAAACTTGATTTATGGATGGTAAACCACATATTTTTAGTTTGGTCTCAGGATTTTGGACCACAGATTTTGGATAATCATTAGTGTCTCAAATCCTGTTTCAGATCATCATTAGAATGCTCCTTCTGAATCATAAAAATTGGGCATGCTCTTTGTAAAACCTACGCATTTGAAACCTAACCGAGATTTGTCATGCCAGTGAGTCACACCAAGTGATGCTTTAATGCAGCTTATTTTTAGATCTGTAAAATGATTCCCCAGATTCTACTATGCACTTTACCACCCAAATGTATGCTTCTTTTTGTCTGTATAATCAGAATATAGGGTCAAAAATATTTGCACTGTGTTGTAGTTTGATACCCATAACAGCAAAGCTCTTTACTTTACTTTTAACACCTCAGACCCCAGAGGGTTAATGTTCATATCAAATTGTTAATGGCACTAAGGTAAAAGGAATTGTACATCTCACTAATCCTGTCAGTCTAGACTCCAACTCAAAGAAGGAGGAGAGGATGAGGTGTATAAAGGCCATTTCCCAGGCCAAGTAGGGAGAGTGGATGAGATGGGAGAGTGTGGAACAACGCAAGATGGGCTGGCAAGACCTTTGGTCAATGGAAGAGAGTAGGATCAGTTTCCTTATCAGGTCAACATATGATGTTCTCCCATCACCACAGAACCTAAACCTCTGGGTAGGAGAGGATCCCTCTTGTCCTTTGTGTTCATCACCTGCCACATTAAGGCACATTTTGACAGGATGTAAGGTGGCTCTTAGCCAAGGTCGGTTTACTTGGCGCCATGACCAAGTACTGAGATGTTTGGCTTTAGCATTGGAAGGCAAGCGTAGTATGACCAATAAGTTGCCGCCTGTTCTAGCAAAACATTACACACAGAAGACAATATTCCTCCGCCCAGGCGAGCAACCACCAAGAAAAGGTGCTAAAACCAATTCTCGCCCAGGACAACTGGAAGCTGCTAGGGACTGGAAGATGCTGGCTGATCTTGATCAACGGCTTATTTTTCTACCTGAGATTGCCACCACTAACCTCCGACCAGATATTGTTTTGTGGTCTGGATCAGCACGCATTGTTTAACTGATAGAGTTAACAGTGCCATGGGAGGATGCGGTAGATGAGGCATATGAGAGGAAGAAACTGCGGTATGCTCATCTGGCCACTGAAGCAGAACAGCGAGGATGGAGAGTCCAGGTTTATCCAGTGGAAGTGGGTTGTCGAGGATTTGTGGCACACTCTACAACCCGGTTCCTCAGAGACGTCGGATTCAGTGGCCAAGAGGTGCGTCACACAGTAAAGAACTTATCTGAAGCAGCAGAGAGGAGCAGCAACTGGCTGTGGTTAAGATGGAAATATTCTGGCTGGCTGTGTACAGGCCGCCACGCTACGGTTTCGTAGAATTCTTGAAAAACTCGAAGAGTCTGTTGGTTTATTTGTATAGTTTGCATAGTAATTACAGTTATTAAGTTCCTGTGTATATTGCGTGAATGAGGGTTGGTGTTTGGGCAGATATTGTGTTTTGTGGTAGGTAGTATCCCATACGGAACCGTTGCCACTGAACCTACTTTAACGAAGACAGTGGGGCTCGACAGCCTTAGTCAAACGGGTTGGCGCGTATGGTTGGGTTGCGGAGAGATTGTGATTAGGTCACATGTGAACTATGAGGAAGGAGCAACCTCAGCAGCAGGAGGGATGTAAAGGTCAGTAAGCTGGGCTGAGTTGAGTGGGGGACGGAGGGGGCTGACTCTGGGATGCCAGAGTCACTGTCGAGCCCTCTTGAGGTGTTGTGGGCTAGTCGACGAAACACTGAGGACGGAAGGTGCCCACTTGAAGACCCTAGAGATGTCCCCTACTCGGCTCAATCCAGACGGTTGTCGTGCTGGTCCACTGGGGAGACCAGACTGTAGTTGCAGCCGTTGTGTGTGCTGACGCGCCAAGTACACTACAGCCGTTAACACCGGACAGAAGGAGATTCACATCACCATATGGAAAGAAGTGTAAATGGATGGAGAAGCATAGGTTACTGTAAAGCTACGTCTTAGTTTGTGCTTATCTTGGCGAAAGCCGAGTACAAATCAGCATGAAGTTTTAACATCTACTCTCGTGTAATGGAAATCAGAGTCTCGCAATCATTAACCTGCTACAAACCTCTCATATCTGCCATCCTGAGAAAGAGTTCTATCCCACCAAACACTGCTCTTGGTCAACATGTAAGAACATAGTTTTTGTTAATGTACAGAAGTGATGGGAGGCTTGTTTCACTGGCTGACAGATAAAACACTGATACATGTCTTGAATGAAACACAGAGAGGTATAAGTACCTCAGGGAAGTTGTATTGAAATTATGGAAGACATCAGTTGCATTTCATGCATGAGTGAGCAAAATTTAATTTTGGCTCTAGAGATAATAAAAGCATTTCTAAAAATGTCCTGTAAATTAAATATATTAAAATATACATACATATATATATATATATATGTGTGTGTGTGTGTGTATTCATACTAATAATTATAATGTATTACATGCATGTGAATAGTGATAAGTTGCTGATTTTAGCCCTTCAGTCTTCATATTCATTACAAGACCAAATCAACAACTCTGTTCAAATCAACAACTCTGTTCAAAAGAGGAATCATTTAGTTGTTTCTCCCCATTGGCCAACCAATATAATTGTTCCATCAGCAACTGAGTTTTGGCATCAAAAGGATTTTAAGTTTTTTTTTTGTTTGTTTTTTTTTTGTTTTTTTTTTACAGAGACCACCTCTTGACTAGAGATATCACTTTAATGAGCAACCCTTTGTGGTTATGGAAATCTTTATTACATTCTTAATAACGTTGTCTTGAGAAAATCACACCGATATAAGGGTCTCTTCAGCCCATGTTGTCAAATAATTGGTAAGATTATCTTTCGAAGTGTGTCAATTGAATTATTTTAGTATTAAAGTACATTCTCATCCCAGTATGAAGTGCAGAGGGGACAATAGGATCTTCGTACTGGATAAAGTTGATATGTTTCTTAAATGTTGTCTGGTAAGTGCTGTTGGCTTTGAGCTTTTGAACCTTTCAGAAGACATTATTGAACTGTGTGCATAACTGTGTTTCAGGGACAGAAGAGGTTGAGCCTGAAATCTCTGCTGTCAGCTATGATCAGCATGCCCAGCCATTACCGCTGTCTATGTGTGGCTCATCTGTTGGGATGGACAGCCTTCCTGTGCAACATGCTTTTCTTCACTGACTTTATGGGGCAGGTGAGGGAATGAGGCTTTTTTATTTTTTTTATGGAATTTGACTTTCCCAGTCGTGCTTAGTTTTGCACATCCCTATCTTCAAAGAGAGGGATCAGTACAGCCATAAAATACATATGCTGACACTCCTAATGTTAGCGCACTACAGTCTAGCCTTTAAATGAAATCCCTGACCTACTGAATTCAGTCAAGCATAAAACTGCTAGACACATAGGCAGAGTTTCACTTTTGTGCTTAGCAGGGCACCTACCAGCAGACGGGAGGCTATTACTTAATAAATAATAATAAAGGAATTAAATCATTTCAGGAATAAAAGGAATAGGGAATAAATAAATAAGATAAAACAAGTTATAGGCCTGATTGTAGTTATAAAGTAATTTAAACTATTTGCAAATAATATTTTATTTTAAAAATGTGCACACATTCACTCTTATTAGTATGTCTAATATGTCAAGAAAGCAAACGTTTTTTTTTTGTCTCGTCACATTTATTTATGAATTGCATGCATATTTTCAATTCAAAACAGCAAAATTTCATATAAGGTTGAGTAGTTTGCATCACTAGATTGCATCACTATTACTGTCGGTGGCTTGATATTTCTATCATAAAACAGTTGTCTAATACTTGCATCCACTTACATATTTTCACAAACTCTTGTTGCGTTGTAAGTAAGACAGTAAGGCCCGCCTTCTTTGAATTGATTGGCCATCTCGATAATTTTGACATTGACAAACGCTGTTAGACTACTGAGGTAGAGCAGCCTAACAAATTACTCAGCCTAAAAACTGTTCTTTTAAAACTTTTTGTCATCATAAAAACAAACAGCTTTACTCATTCTACACTAAAATGATAAGATAATACAAATAAAATGAGAATATATGAATTGTATTATTTTTTTACATTTTTGTATTCATAGCTCAGATAAAATCATAGGCTCTGGTCAAACTACCACCGCTTGATACATTCGTGGATGTAAAATTATTTTGGGTTTGTTTTAAAATCACTGATATTCTTGAATTTTTTGTTTGAATTTGTTTGTTTTCACAATTTGAAGAGCAGCTACATTACAGTTCAAAAGTTTGGGGTTGGTAAGATTTTGTAATCTTTTTAAAAGAAGTCTCTTATGCTCACCAAGGCTGCATTTATTTGAGTAAAAATACAGTAAAAATAGTAATATTGTGAAATATTATAACTGGGGTGTTGTAATGTATTCATGACATGTGATGGACAAAGCTCTATTTTCAGCATCATTTCTCCAGTCTTTAGTGTCACATGATCCTTCAGAAATTATTCTAATATGCTAATTTGCCGCTCAAGACATTTCTAATTATCATCAATGTTGAAAACCGTTGTGCTGCTTCATATGTTTGTGGAAACCATGATACATTTCCTTCAGGATTCTTTGACAAATAGATAGTTAAAAAGAACAGCATTAATTTGAAATATAAATCTTTTTAGCTGAGTGTGCTGAGCAATAACCAAAAATGTGTTGGAATGTGTGTCCGGATGAATGAATTCAATAAAATGATTCAGTTTAGACATGTCAAGTGTGTATACCAATTGACAGGTTTTATTTTTTCTCTTACTTTAAACTGGCTAAGGAATCAAATACACTGCTGAACAATAACCAATAACTCAACTATAAGTTTATCAAGTGACGAGAATACTTTTTGTGCGAAAAAACAAACAAAAATAACGACTTTATTCGACTATTCCTTTTCTTCCTTGTAGGCCTGAAACGAGACTTCAAGAGATTTCCACGACGCATGCGCGAGAATTGCGATCTCCTTCAACTACTTCAGTTAAGTTCTCGCGCATGCGTCGTGGAAATCTCTTGAAGTCTCGTTTCAGGCCTACAAGGAAGAAAAGGAATAGTCGAATAAAGTCGTTATTTTTGTTTGTTTTTTCGCACAAAAAGTATTCTCGTCGCTTGATAAACTTATAGTTGAGCCACTGTTGCGACATGGAATATTTAAACATTTTCTTTAATGACTCTCTGGGCCATCAGGATTCATTCCCATAGCCTATGTAGCAGTCATGAACCTCTCAGATTTAATCATAAACAGTGGTGGAAAGAGTACTGAAAAAGCATACTCAAGTAAAAGTACTGTTACTTGTCAAAAAATGTAGTGAGAGAAGAGTAAAAGTACCGGTCCTAAAAACTACTCAAAGTAGGAGTAAAAAGTAGCCCTTTTAAAAGTACTCAAGAGTAGTGAGTAGTGAGTATTATGCTATGAATGTTAGTTCACCTTATACCCTGCAAATTGAAAATGTAGCTTACTCTTTTATCACAGATTCATAGAAAAAAAGAAACAGTATTTCAATATTTCTCCAACAGTTTTATTTTTGACTGCTAGCACTAAAAATACAGCGTTTCCCCAACCATTGTTTTGGACGACCCCCGCCCCCCCCTAAAATGCTGACAAAATCCAGTCATAAAAAAGGAATGTATAACTCGGAATTTCACGGAATTTGTAATTTTTTTGAGGAAAAATAGAAAGCAGTTCAGTACACTTGAAATCAAATCGCGATATAGTGTGAATATTAAACCACAAAGACAATTTAAATACATGTGAGGTGTGACGCTTGCACTGTTTTTTTGCCTATATGAAGTCACAAATGCATGAACTTCCTCCAGACTCAAGATCCACTCCGAAAGTCACTTCGTGAACAAAATAAATTGGCGCCAGGTGTCTCGAAGTCTGTTGATGCTGGTTTGATGCAAAGTTTTCCGCGTGCGATTTGATTTGACGGGAATCACGCATGGAGTCACATGATGATTTATTATAAAAATAAATATTAATATAAATGTAGCGACGGCAGGTTCAGGGAAAATAGCGCAGTAAAAGTACCGATACAGCACTTAAAATGTACTTTAATACTAAGTAAAAGTAAAAGTACACTGTTTTTAAACTACTTAAAAAAGTACAATTCCTAAAAAAACTACTCAATTACGGTAACGAGAGTATTTGTAATTCGTTACTTTACACCACTGATCATAAATATCTTCATTTGTGTTCCGAAGACGAACGAAGGCCTTACGGGGTTGGTACAGCATGGGGGTGAGTAATTAATGAGTTAATTTTCATTTTTGGGTGAACTAACCCTTTAAGTCATCATGGATTTTATGTCAAATTTTTACAATAGAATAAGGCAGAAAATATATTTTATAGTTTCTGTAACATAATAAAGATTGTGTGTTTATTGTCTTCAAGTTCCATTAGTCAAAACGTGTCTGCGTTTTATTCAGCTACAGCGACAGCTGGAGGCCTTTGTCCATAAGGGATTTCCTGGAACGTCATAAATACCTCTTTGAGTCCTTTTGGACTTTCTGTGCGAGGGCTACCTCTGGCTTTAAGTTTGAATAAAAAAAAAAAAATACATGAGAGTGTTTAGCGCTCCATAATGTTCACAAAAGTATTCTACGCCCATGTCTCTAACATTCATCTTTATTTTTTTACCAAGCTATTAGATTTCAATTTAGCACTCCCCACACTGAAAAATAGATCAATAATGGGTAACGCTGTAGATTACAGCCCGGAAAGTACTGTGTAATTAAGAGGAATTTACAGTGTAACTTTCTGTAATTATTGTGTACCTATAAAGTACTTACATGTAAGTATAAGGGAACAATATGTAAAGTTTGAGGAATAAAGGGGTAACAACCAGGAGTAATATAAAAATATTTATACTGTAAGTATTATAGAACTAATGGGTACTTATTCTACTGTTATGATACAACAATCTTAAATTTGGGAACAATTTAGCGAGAACATACACTGCGTACCTTTTTGTAATAATTGTGTACCAAGGCA